>CAWUFW010006407.1:600000-1158470 GCA_963921515.1 Calotriton arnoldi | reverse complement strand
GTGTCAGCATACTCTGAGTGATCGCTTTACTTGAACTTAAGCAAACGCATTCCTGGTTGGCACTGCTCCGCCAACTCCAAGCGATCCTCTGCAAAGGGCGGGGAAGACAGAAGGAGCTACTCTGGTAACATATATATATATATATATATATATATATATTTATATATTCACTGAAAAACCATAGGTTTTAGGGACAGTTATAGTTAGTTGGACATTTCACTCGTACAAAAACCATAGAAATTCCCTCGTTATAGTTAGTTCAGCTAACTATAACTCGCGCCCCGCAATGCACTGCTGATGACGTCACATATTACATCACTCATGACATGGTCAGTGACATCACTGATGACATCACTGATGACATCATCCAGTGACTGTGTGTTTCTGTAAAGTTTAAATATGTTTAATATATATAGGGAAAGGCGTATTGAAGAATGAGTGGGTGTATAAGTGTCTGAATGGATGATTTAGTACATGAGTGACTGACTCACAAGTGAGTGATTAAATGTATCTTACTGAATGCATGGGTTAGTGACTAAACTGTGTGAATGTCTGTATCCGTCTGTCTGTTGGTTTGTAAGCGGCTGCATGGCTTTCTGAATAGCTACATGAGTGTCTACATGGGTTATTGATTGATTGTCTGAGTATCTGTATGGGTGCCTGAGTGTTTGTGTGGGTGGGGTGTGTGTGACTCTGTGCATAGATGTGTGAGTTGGTGATTCACTGGGTGCATGGTTTCAAGAGTGCATCTGTGATGGACTCGTATGGGTGGGTGAGTGTGTGTATGGGTGTGTTAGTGATTGAATGTATATCTCAGTGGTACATGTGTGAGTAACTACATATGTGAAAGGCAGTATATATGTGTGTTGGAGTATATAAATGGCTATAAGTGAGAGTGTGTGATTGTGAGAGTGGCTGTATGGATGAGTGTGTACTTGTATCAGTGATTGTATAAGAGCGTAAGAATGTGCTAGTATTTGTATGAGTAAGTGAGCTGGTGTGTGTATAACTGTATAGGTGAGTAAATGGGTGTGTGATTAAGTTTTTGCATGACTGACTAGGTGTGTGAGTACCTCTATGGATGAGTGGCGGTGTGTGAGTGTTTATATAGGTGTATGAGTGCATATGATAGTCCTGTACTGAGTGACTAAGTATGAGTGACTGTACGGGTGAGTGAGTGGATGTGTGTGTAGACCTAAGAATCAGTGAGTGGGTATGTAGTTTTTGGTGTTGGAGTGTCTATGGTTTTGAGAATGGCAGTCTGTAATTTAGAGTGGGTGTATCAAAAGTTATATTAGGGTGTGAGAAGATGCATGAAATTATCACATGGATGATGTCATCAGTGATGTCATTTGAGATGTCATCAGTGATGTCATCAGTGATGTCACTGACCATGTCATGAGTGATGTAATATGTGACGTCATCAGCAGTGCATTGCGGAGCGCGAGTTATAGTTAGCTGAACTAACTATAACGGGGGAATTTCTATGGTTTTGTACGAGTGAAATGTCCAACTAACTATAACTGTCCCTAAAACCTATGGTTTTTTCAGTGAATTTCAAAGGTTTTTTAAATGCTAATTTCTAACTATAACGTGTCTGAAACCTATGGTTTTTTCAGTGAATTTCAAAGGTTTTTTAAATGCTAATTTCTAACTATAACATGCCTGAAACCTATGATTTTTTAAGTGAATTTCAAAGGTTTTTTTAAATGCTAGTTTCTAACTATGCCTACAGAGGTAGGACATGTGAAGAAAGAAGAAAAACGCACAGAAAGAAGCAAAAGATGTGCAGAAAGAACCAACAGAGGAGCAGAAAGAGGCCTTGTTGCAAAATCATCCTGTGCCCTACAACTTTTTCAGACGGGTACTGGTGGTAACTGACTCTGACTAACCAGAGCCAGTGCTATGCTAAAAGACACTTAGAATACAGTGAAAACACCTACATACACTAGGGAACACTATGCGTTGGGGTACCCCTGTGATTAGCATGACCTCCTCTGCAAGTCCCTAGTACATAATAGGGCAGGGGGATTAAAACTACCTCTTAAAACGCGCTACAGGGCGCGTTTGCACAGTGGTGAAGGGAGGGGCCTGAGGTGACATGTGTGCAAACGCACCCCGTGGCGCTGCTTTAAGTGCGGGATTAAGTCCCCTTGAATTCCTGAGGGTCCCTGGGGCTCAACTAGCCCCCAGGTACCTACAGTTAGGACCACAGAGCTGAGTTGCAGAGAGAGGCGTTCCGAGGCCACGCACCTTTTTTCACCTCTCTGCAACGCAACTTTGTTGTGCTTACTGAAGGTACCTGGTGGGTTAGTTGGCCCTCAGGTCCCTCAGGATTCAAAGGGAATTAATTCCCCAACTTAGAACGCACCACAGGGCGTGTTTGCGCACATGTCACCTGAGGCCCCGCCCCTCCCTTCACCACTGTGCAAACGCGCCCCGTGGTGCGTTTTAAGTTGGGTGGATTAGGTCACCTTGAATCCTGAGGGTCCCTGGGGCCCAACTAGCCCACTAGGTACTTCCAGTAAGCACCACAGGCCTGCGTTGCAAACGCCTGTAACAAATTGTGCAGTTGTGTTTAGGTAGTGAAGAGGGTCGTGCTGGGGGTAGTGTTTTAGGGTTTAGGTAGTGCAGTGGTATTTGTGTAGTGTAGGGGGTCATGCTGGGGGTAGATTTAGGTTTAGAGTAGTGCAGTGGTGTTTGGGTAGTGTAGGGAGTCGTGCTGGGGGAGTGTTTTAGGTTTAGGGTAGTGCAGTGGTGTTTGGGTAGTGTAGGGGGTCGTGGCTGGGGGTAGTGTTTTAGGGTTTAGGGTAGTGCAGTGGTGTTTGGGTAGTGTAGGGGGTCGTGCTGGGGGTAGTGATTTAGGGTAGTGCAGTGGTGTTTGGGTAGTGTAGGGGTACTGCTGGGGGTAGTGTTTTAGGGTTTAGGGTAGTGCAGTGGTGTTTGGGTAGTGTAGGGGTACTGCTGGGGGTAGTTTTTTAGGGTTTAGGGTAGTGCAGTGGTGTTTGGGTAGTGTAGTGGTTCGTGCTGGGGGTAGTTTTTAGGTTTAGGGTAGTGCAGTGGTGTTTGTGTAGTGTAGGGGGTAGTGTTTTAGGGTTTAGGGTAGTGCAGTGGTGTTTGTGTAGTGTAGGAGGTCGTGTTTTAGTGCAGTGGTCTTTGGGTAGTGTAGGGAGTCGTGCGGGGGGTAGTGTTTTAGGGTTTAAGGTAGTGTAGGGGGTCATGCGGGGGGTAGTGTTTTAGGGATTAGGGTAGTGCATTGGTGTTTGGGTAGTGTAGGGGGTCATGCGGGGGTAGTGTTTTAGGGATTAGGGCAGTGCAGTGGTGTTTGGGTAGTGTAGGGGGTCGTGCTGGGGGAGTGTTTTAGGGTTTAGGGCAGTGCAGTGGTGTTCGGGTAGTGTAGGGGTCATGCTGGGGGGAGTGTTTTAGGGTTTAGGGCAGTGCAGTGGTGTTCGGGTAGTGTAGGGGGTCGTGCTGGGGGAGTGTTTGAGGGTTTAGGGCAGTGCAGTCGTGTTCGGGTAGTGTAGGGGGTTGTGCTGGGGGTAGTATTTTAGGTTTAGGGTAGTGCAGTGGTGTTCGGGTAGTGTAGGGGTCGTGCTGGGGGTAGTGTTCTAGGGTTTAGGGCAGTGCAGTGGTGTTTGGGCAGTGTAGGGGTAATGCTGGGGTGGTGTTTTAGGGTTTAGGGCAGTGCAGAGGTGTTCGGGCAGTGTAGGGGTCGTGCTGGGGGTGGTGTTTCAGGGTTTAGGGCAGTGCAGTGGTGTTCGGGCAGTGTAGGGGGTGGTGTTTCAGGGTTTAGGGCAGTGCAGTGGTGTTCGGGCAGTGTAGGGGGTCGTGCAGGGGTGGTGTTTCAGGGTTTAGGGCAGTGGTGTTCGGGCAGTGTAGGGGGTCGTGCTGGGGGTGGTGTTTCAGGGTTTGGGGCAGTGCAGTGGTGTTCGAGCAGTAAAGGGGGTCGTGCTGGGGGTGGTGTTTCAGGGTTTAGGGCAGTGCAGTGGTGTTCGGGCAGTGTAGGGAGCGGTGCAGGGGGTGGTGTTTCAGGGTTTAGGGCAGTGCAGTGGTGTTCGGGCAGTGTAGGGGGCAGTGCAGGGGTGGTGTTTCAGGGTTTAGGGCAGTGCAGTGGTGTTCGGGCAGTGTAGGGGGTCATGCAGGGGGTGGTGTTTCAGGGTTTAGGGCAGTGCAGTGGTGTTCGGGCAGGGTAGGGGTCGTGCTGGGGCTGGTGTTTCAGGGTTTATGGCAGTACAGTGGTGTTCGGGCAGTGTAGGGGGTCGTGCTGGGGCTGGTGTTTCAGGGTTTAGGGCAGTGCAGTGGTGTTCGGGCAGTGTAGGGGGTCGTGCTGGGGCTGGTGTTTCAGGGTTTAGGGCAGTGCAGTGGTGTTCGGGCAGTGTAGGTGATCGTGCTGGGGCTGGTGTTTCAGGGTTTAGGGCAGTGCAGTGGTGTTCGGGCAGTGTAGGGGGTCATGCTGGGGCTGGTGTTTCAGGGTTTAGGGCAGTGCAGTGGTGTTCGGGCAGTGTAGGGGGTCTTGCTGGGGTTGGTGTTTCAGAGTCTAGGGCAGTGCAGTGGTGTTCGGGCAGTGTAGGGGTCTTGCTGGGGCTGGTGTTTCAGGGTTTAGGGCAGTGCAGTGGTGTTCGGGCAGTGTAGGGGTCGTGCTGGGGCTAGTGTTTCAGGATTTAGGGCAGAGCAATGGTGTTCAGGCAGTGTAGGGGTTTTGCTGGAGGTGGTGTTTCAGGGTTTAGGGCAGTGCAGTGGTGTTCAGTGCAGTGTAGGGGGTGGTGTTTCAGGGTTTAGGGCAGTGGTGTTCAGGCAGTGTAGGGGGTCTTGCTGGGGTTGATGTTTCAGGGTTTAGGGCAGTGCAGTGGTGTTCGGGCAGTGTAGGGGGTCGTGCTGGGGGTGGTGTTTCAGGGTTTAGGGCAGTGCAGTGGTGTTCCGGCAGTGTAGGAGGTCGTGCAGGTTGTGGTGTTTCAGGGTTTAGGGCAGTGCAGTGGTGTTCGGGCAGTGTAGGGGGTCATGCTGAGGGTGGTGTTTCAGGGTTTAGGGCAGTGCAGTGGTGTTCGGGCAGTGTAGGGTGTCGTGCTGAGGGTGGTGTTTCAGGGTTTAGGGCAGTGCAGTGGTGTTCGGGCAGTGTAGGGGGTTGTGCAGGGGTGGTGTTTCAGGGTTTAGGGCAGTGCAGTGGTGTTTGGGCAGTGTAGGGGGTCGTGCAGGGGGTGGTGTTTCAGGGTTTAGGGCAGTGCAGTGGTGTTCGGCCAGTGTAGGTGGTCTTGCTGGGGGTGGTGTTTCAGGCTTTAGTGCAGTGGTGTTCGGGCAGTGTAGGGGGTCTTGCTGGGGGTGGTGTTTCAGGGTTTAGGGCAGTGCAGTGGTGTTCGGGCAGTGTAGGGGGTCTTGCTGGGGCTGGTGTTTCAGGGTTTAGGGCAGTGCAGTGGTGTTCGGGCAGTGTAGGGGTCTTGCTGGGGCTGGTGTTTCAGGGTTTAGGGCAGTGCAGTGGTGTTCGGGCAGTGTAGGGGGTCGTGCTGGGGCTGGTGTTTGAGGGTTTAGGGTAGTGCAGTGGTGTTCGGGCAGTGTAGGGGGTCGTGCTGGGGCTGGTGTTTCAGGGTTTAGGGCAGCGCAGTGGTTTTTGGGCAGTGTAGGCGGGTCGTGCTGGGGCTGGTGTTTCAGGGTTTAGGGCAGTGCAGTGGTGTTCGGGCAGTGTACGGGGTCGTGCTGGGGCTGGTGTTTCAGGGTTTAGGGCAGTGCAGTGGTGTTCGGGCAGTGTAGGGGGTCGTGCTGGGGGTGGTGTTTCAGGGTTTAGGGCAGTGCAGTGGTGTTCGGGCAGTGTAGGGGGTCATGCTGGGGGTGATGTTTCAGGGTTTAGGGCAGTGCAGTGGTGTTCGGGCAGTGTAGGGGGTCTTGCTGGGGTAGTGTTTCGGGGTTTAGGGCAGTGCAGTGGTGTTCGTGCAGTGTAGGGGGTCGTGCTGGGGGTGGTGTTTCAGGGTTTACGGCAGTGCAGTAGTGTTCGGGCAGTGTAGGGGATCGTGCAGGGGGTGGTGTTTCAGGGTTTAGGGCAGTGCAGTGGTGTTCGGGCAGTGTAGGGGTCGTGCTGGGGGTGGTGTTTCAGGGTTTAGGGCAGTGCAGTGGTGTTCGGGCAGTGTAGGGGGTCGGGCAGGGGGTGGTGTTTCAGGGTTTAGGGCAGTGCAGTGGTGTTCGGGCAGTGTAGGGGTCGTGGCTGGGGCTGGTGTTTCAGGGTTTAGGGCAGTGCAGTGGTGTTCGGGCAGTGTAGGGGGTCTTGCTGGGGGTGGTGTTTCAGGGTTTAGGGCAGTGGTGTTCGGGCAGTGTAGGGGGTCTTGCTGGGGGTGATGTTTCAGGGTTTAGGGCAGTGCAGTGGTGTTCGGGCAGTGTAGGGGGTCTTGCTGGGGGTCGTGTTTCAGGGTTTAGGGCAGTGCAGTGGTGTTCGGTGCAGTGTAGGGGGTCGTGCTGGGGATGGTGTTTCAGGGTTTAGGGCAGTGCAGTAGTGTTCGTGCAGTGTAGGGGGTCGTGCAGGGGGTGGTGTTTCAGGGTTTAGGGCAGTGCAGTGGTGTTCGGGCAGTGTAGGGGGTCACGCTGGGGGTGGTGTTTCAGGGTTTAGGGCAGTGCAGTGGTGTTCGGGCAGTGTAGGGGGTCGTGCTGGGGGTGGTGTTTCAGGGTTTAGGGCAGTGGTGTTCGGGCAGTGTAGGGGGTCTTGCTGGGGTGATGTTTCAGGGTTTAGGGCAGTGCAGTGGTGTTCGGGCAGTGTAGGAGGTCTTGCTGGGGGTAGTGTTTCAGGGTTTAGGGCAGTGCAGTGGTGTTCGGGCAGTGTAGGGGGCGTGCTGGGGGTGGTGTTTCAGGGTTTAGGGCAGTGCAGTGGTGTTCGGGCAGTGTAGGGGGTCGTGAAGGGGGTGATGTTTCAGGGTTTAGGGCAGTGCAGTGGTGTTCGGGCAGTGTAGGGGTCGTGCTAGGGTTGGTGTTTCAGGGTTTAGGGCAGTGCAGTGGTGTTCGGGCAGTGTAGGGGGTCGTGCAGGGGCTGGTGTTTCAGGGTTTAGGGCAGTGCAGTGGTGTTCGGGCAGTGTAGGGGGTCGTGCTGGGGGTAGTGTTTTAGGGTTTAGGGTAGTGCAGTGGTGCTTGTGTAGTGTAGGGGGTCGTGCTGGGGGTAGTGTTTTAGGGTTTAGGGTAGTGCAGTGGTGTTTGTGTAGTGTAGGGGGTCAGTGTTTTAGGGTCAGTGCAGTGGTGTTTGGGTAGTGTAGGGGTCGTGCTGGGGTAGTGTTTTAGGATTTAGGTTAGTGCAGTGGTGTTTGTGTAGTGTAGGGGGTCATGTTTTAGGTAGTGCAGTGGTGTTTGGGTAGTGTAGGGGTCGTGCTGGGGGTAGTGTTTTAGGATTTAGGTTAGTGCAGTGGTGTTGGGGTAGTGTTTTAGGGTTTAGGGTAGTGCAGTGGTGTTTGTGTAGTGTAGGGGTCATGCTGGGGTAGTGTTTTAGGGTTTAGGATAGTGCAGTGGTGCTTGTGTAGTGTAGGGGGTCATGCTGGGGGTAGTGTTTTAGGTTTAGGGTAGTGCAGTGGTGTTTTTGTAGTGTAGGGGGTCATGTTTGAAGATGCAACGCTCCAATACCTGACCAGTCTGCACTACATAAAACTGCAAAAAACTAAAAATAAAAAGTGTTTTGCACACTTTTGTCATTGGGCTATATGTGGGCTACATCTGGGTAATATTTGTGCTACATTTGGGCTCTTTTTCACTGGTGGCCATCTTGGAAGACTTCTTTGTTATGAAGTTTCCTAATTTCCTCATTTACTGCAGTCTCCTCAGTAGGAAATGCTTTCAGTTTTTTACTTTGATTCCATCAAGAAGGCATTCAGATGTGTCACACATTTGCCATAAATTCAGAATGTTAGCACTCTAGTTGTTCATTAGATCACTGTAGTAAAGCTACTGCTCACCAAGGAGTTAACTGGAAATCTACTGCTGGTATTGAAAGTGATTGTTTCAGTCTGCATCTCAGAATTTTCTAATGAAATAGAAGAGGATTTGAGATCTCACTTAAAACATGCACTAAATTTTCTTTTGCAGCACTAACCATAATTTCTATGGCAAAATGAACCCCTCATTTTGTTCCTTTTAAATTAAATGTTTTAAGTGTTACCAGTTTATTCCAATCAAGATGGCTTCAGGTGTGCCATACTTTTGTCATAAGTAAGGCTGTTAGCACTCTAGTTGTTCTTTAGAACACTCTGGGAAGCTGCAGTAGAACACAAAGGCATCAACTGACAGGCTGCTCCTGTTGAAATATAACAGGAAGATATTTGAGATCACACTTGAAACATGTCCTAATTTTTCTTTCTACAGCACTAACCATAATTTCTATGACAAAATGAACCCCATTATTTTGTTCCTTTTTAAATTAAATGTTTTAAGTGTTACCAGTTTATTCCAATCAAGATGGCTTCAGGTGTGCCATACTTTTGTCATAAGTAAGACTGTTAACACTCTAGTTGTTCTTTAGAACACTCTGGGAAGCTGCAGGAGAACACAAAGGCATCAACTGACAGGCTGCTCCTGTTGAAATATAACAGGAAGATATTTGAGATCACACTTGAAACATGTCCTAATTTTTCTTTCCAGAGCACTAACCATAATTTCTATGACAAGATGAACCCCATCATTTTGTTCCTTTTTAAATTAAATGTTTTAAGTGTTACCAGTTTATTCCAATCAAGATGGCTTCAGGTGTGCCATACTTTTGTCATAAGTAAGACTGTTAGCGCTCTAGTTGTTCTTTAGAACACTCTGGGAAGCTGCAGGAGAACACAAAGGCATCAACTGACAGGCTGCTCCTGTTGAAATATAACAGGAAGATATTTGAGATCACACTTGAAACATGTCCTAATTTTTCTTTCTACAGCACTAACCATAATTTCTATGACAAGATGAACCCCATCATTTTGTTCCTTTTTAAATTAAATGTTTTAAGTGTTACCAGTTTATTCCAATCAAGATGGCTTCAGGTGTGCCATACTTTTGTCATAAGTAAGACTGTTAGCACTCTAGTTGTTCTTTAGAACACTCTGGGAAGCTGCAGGAGAACACAAAGGAATCAACTGACAGTCTCTGCCCTTGTTGGATGTACATGTTTTACTGAGAATGTCAGACTTCATTCTCACATGACTGAGAAAGATAATGTGAATTTACAGAAAACATGCTCTCATTTTAGCTTCTGGAGCACCTTCCAAAACTGTATGGGACAAGCATGTGAAAATAGTTTTCTCTCAAACATGATTCATGATATCCCAGCAGAAGGATTTTCACAGGGTAAAATCACCTTAGAACACACCACAATTCCTGAAATTAGTATGGTACCATCAACAAATGAATTCTAATGTAACTAAAGTCTGTTATCACCCTTTATAGTTCTCCTTTTGGTAACCCTCAAAATCTTCGATTCACTACAATGCATTTCAATGGGGTACTATCATTTATATTGGTCTCTAAGATGGCTGCCAGCACTTCCAGGATGAAGTGCTGACAGCCAATCAGATCTCACTATGACATGTGTGGTTAGGCTCCGCCCAGATATATATGTGTTTTTACTTTTGATTTTCTCAGCAACTACTGAACGGATTTACACCATTTAACAAAAGGGTTCTTTCTGAACCAAGAACTACCTCTTTGCCAAATTTGGTGTAATTCCGTTCAGCAGTTCGGGCTGTAGCCTTGCATAAAGTTTCCTATGGGAAATTGATTTTTTGACTCTTATTTTTTTAATTTCTCCGCAACTACTGAACGGATTTACACCATTTAACAAAAGGGTTCTTTCTGAACCAAGAACTACCTCTTTGCCAAATTTTGTGTAATTCCGTTCAGCAGTTCGGGCTGTAGCCGTGGCTAAAGTTTCCTATGGGAAAATGAATGGGGAAAACACGGTTTGGGACCCCCTTTTTCTCGGCCCCCGCTTGACGAATCACCCCGAAACTTTCAGGGTAGGAGCGGACCGGAGCGGGCCATAAAGTTTGAAAATTTCAACCGACGCAAGAGTTATTTCAAATAGAATGTTGCGGATTTCCTATGGAAAATAGGTCCTAACTATAAATATCTACTGGCGACCGCCAGTAGATAATATATATATATATATATATATATATATATATATATATATATATATATATATATATTCTTCAAACCAAAGCATCCTCGAATGAAAGCGCACTCAAAACCAGCTCATTTTCACCGGCAGAACAGCATTTATTCATGCAGAGTACGTTTCTTCGCCTTACGCGTTTCGGGGCTTCAATCCCCTTGATCACAGGCATTAACAAGTAATGGGATGGTATTTCATTTAAGAAGGCACTTGGCAGCATGTGACTCTTTTAAGCCCTCCAATTGGGCAACAGGTGAGTACAACATAGTGTTGCATGCTGGAGAAGGAAGTCCGTAATTATTTTCTTTTTTAGTAATTTTTCAATGCCTTCCTGCACAATTATTTCCTTAGTAGGCTCCGTCCCATTACCTCATTTCGTCGATTTTCTAAAACCCTCCGATGGGCCTCCAGCATGAAGGCTGTTCCCTTTGAGGCCAGCTGGTAATCCAAAAGGAAAACTTTGAACAGTTCGCTTGTCTCCATGGCCCCCAGACTTCAGGGAGGTGCGTCTGCGGCTGGACTGCCGCCATAATTTTTCAAACCAAAGCATCCTCGAATGAAAGCGCACTCAAAACCAGCTCATTTTCACCGGCAGAACAGCATTTATTCATGCAGAGTACGTTTCTTCAGCCTTACGCGTTTCGGGGCTTCAATCCCCTTGATCACAAGCATTAACAAGTAATGGGATGGTATTTCATTTAAGAAGGCACTTGGCAGCATGTGACTCTTTTAAGCCCTCCAATTGGGCAACATGTGAGTACAACATAGTGTTGCATGCTGGAGAAGGAAGTCCGTAATTATTTTCTTTTTAGTAATTTTTCAATGCCTTCCTGCACAATTATTTCCTTAGTAGGCTCCGTCCCATTACCTCATTTCGTCGATTTTCTAAAACCCTCCGTTGGGCCTCCAGCATGAAGGCTGTTCCCTTTTGAGGCCAGCTGGTAATCCAAAAGGAAAACTTTGAACAGTTCGTTTGTCTCCATGGCCCCCAGACTTCAGGGAGGATGCGCTTTCGCGGCTGGACTGCCGCCATAATTTTTCAAACCAAAGCATCCTCGAATGAAAGCGCACTCAAAACCAGCTCATTTTCACCGGCAGAACAGCATTTATTCATGCAGAGTACGTTTCTTCGCTCTTACGCGTTTCGGGGCTTCAATCCCCTTGATCACAGGCATTAACAAGTAATGGGATGGTATTTCATTTAAGAAGGCACTTGGCAGCATGTGACTCTTTTAAGCCCTCCAATTGGGCAACAGGTGAGTACAACATAGTGTTGCATGCTGGAGAAGGAAGTCCGTAATTATTTTCTTTTTTAGTAATTTTTCAATGCCTTCCTGCACAATTATTTCCTTAGTAGGCTCCGTCCCATTACCTCATTTCGCCGATTTTCTAAAACCCTCCGATGGGCCTCCAGCATGAAGGCTGTTCCCTTTGAGGCCAGCTGGTAATCCAAAAGGAAAACTTTGAACAGTTCGTTTGTCTCCATGGCCCCCAGACTTCAGGGAGGTGCGCTCGCGGCTGGACTGCCGCCATAATTTTTCAAACCAAAGCATCCTCGAATGAAAGCGCACTCAAAACCAGCTCATTTTCACCGGCAGAACAGCATTTATTCATGCAGAGTACTGCTTCGCTTACGCTGCTTCGGAGCTTCAATCCCTTGATCACAGGCATTAACAAGTAATGGGATGGTATTTCATTTAAGAAGGCATTTGGCAGCATGTGACTCTTTTAAGCCCTCCAATTGGGCAACAGGTGAGTACAACATAGTGTTGCATGCTGGAGAAGGAAGTCCGTAATTATTTTCTTTTTAGTAATTTTTCAATGTCTTCCTGCACAATTATTTCCTTAGTAGGCTCCGTCCCATTACCTCATTTCGTCGATTTTCTAAAACCCTCCGATGGGCCTCCAGCATGAAGGCTGTTCCCTTTTGAACTGTTCAGAGTTTCCCGTTTGGATTGCCAGCTGGCCTCAAAAGGAACAGCTTTCATGCTGGAGACCCATCGGAGGGTTTGTAAAATCGACGAAATGATGTAATGGGACAGAGCCTACTAAGGAAATAATTGTGCAAGAAGGAATTTAAATGTTACTTAAACAGAAAATAATTACGGACTTCTTTTCCCAGCATGCAACACTATGTTGTACTTACCTGTTGCCCATTGGAGGGTTTAAAAGTCACATGCTGTGAAGTGCCTTCTTTCATGAAATACTATCCCATTACATGTCTATGCCTGTGATCAAGGGGATTGAAGCCCCGAAACGCGTAAGGCGAAGAGACTGACTCTGTGCGTGAATAAATGCTGTTCTGCCTATGGAAAAGAGCTGGTTTTGAGTGCACTTTCATTCCGAGGAGGCTTTGTTTTAAAAAAATATATATATATATATATATATATATATATATATATATATATATATATATACATATATATATATTTGCATGAATATATTTCTGGAGGAGAAGAAATTCACTTTAAGAGGGCTAAATCATCAATATTATCACTTAGGTAAATAAAATCTAAAAAATGTCTACAATTTACTACCTTAATGATACTTAGTACTCTATAACCCACATCAAGGTCGACTTCGTACTTAACCTATAATTACATAGCCCATTTGTTAAAAACATGCTAAAAATTTAGATGACACACATCCTCTTGTTTTATAAAGTGCACCAGATCATGCAATATCTTATTCACCGAGAAGTACAAACAATGAAAAAGGATACTTAAAGAGATAAAGGAGATATATATATATAGAAATTATATAAAACAGAAAATTGGAAAGCTGCAACATACCTGGCTCAAAACAAACACCAATCAAGACAAACTTCACCTACAGAAACTTAACAGATTATACACGTCAGCAATCAAAAAAGCTAAGAAAAAATACTATTCAGACAGAATTTAAAATGCTAAATGTGCAAATAAAGAATTCTATAAAATTCTCTCTGAATTTCGTAAACCAAATTGCCAAGATGGAGCTCCTCCCAATACTCAAGAATTCACAAACTGGTAAATCATTACGCAACCAAAGCATACATGTTGGACTCTTATTTAAAAGAAAGAAAACCACCAGCACCAACCCTTTTCCCAAAAAACCTCCAAGAGTAGGCTAACCCTGCCTCTGCATTCCTTCAAACAAATATCACACAATGAAATTATGGACCCGGTCAAAGCAAGCAGGCCTGCCGGCAGTCCTTCTGACCATGTCCACCACGAACCTTCAAGAAACATTTTCTAACTACCTCTGCTACCACACCAGTAAGAAGAATCATCAACAATTCCTTAACTACGGGAATATTTCCAGAAGATCTAAAAAAGTAATACATTCGCCCATTAATAAAAAACCCAAACCTGGGCCTGCTTAACCCTGACAACTCCAGACCGATTACAAATGGACCTTTCCTGGGCAAACTGATAGAAAGAGCGGCATTCGCCCAGATGTCACAATTCATTGAAGATAATTCCATACTTTCAGATTTACAAACAGGATTCCATCCAGGAAGAGGCACAGAATCTGCCCTCATTGCTATCTGGGATGACCTTAAGAACTCAGTTGACCGGAACAGGGTTGCTGCACTACTTCTCTTGAACCTCTCAGCTGCCTTTGACATGGTTGGCCATGACACTCTAATACAAAGACTCTACGTAGCCGGCATAGAGGGGACTGCTGTCAACTGGATCACATCCTACCTTCAAAACAGATCTAATGTCATCCAAGCCATAATTCACAAAAGCAGGGGTCCCTCAAGGCTCTATTTATCTCACCCATGCTTTTCAACATCCACATGAAGTCATCACCGGCACTGATCAATCAATTTCACCTCACATGTTATAACTATGTAGATGACACACAAATACTTTTTAAACTGGAAAGCCCCAAATACATTGGAAACACAAATTTTCAGTTGCTTCAGAGCTGTTGATCAGTAGATGACATGGAGCCATCTCAAATTGAATGCTTCCAAAACGGAAATACTGACATGTGGGAATTGGAAAAATTATGACCCACTTGCCACCAGACCTGACAATCTGGGAACACTGCCTAAAGTATCAAAGGAAGTAAGAAACCTCAGAATTACCATAGACTCCAAGCTATCAGTGAATGCCCAACTGGACAAACTAGCAAGCTCAAACTTCATTACTATAAAATCTCTGCGATGCATCTTCCCCCACCTAGGATTTCCACACAAGGTCCAAGCTACTATCTATCTTGTACTGTCTAAACTTGATTACACCAATAGCCTCTACCATTGATCATCTTTAACAACTATGAAAAGACTACAACGGATTCAGATCCCTGCTGCCAGACTGCTCCTACATGTAAACCCACAAGCCCACATCTCCCCTGCCCTGAAGGCCCTACATTGGTTACTGGTTGCCAGAAGATCCACCTTCATGCTGCTTTGTATCACCCACAAAGCAATACAAGGAACAGGATCACTTTTCAACAGGAAAAAAATCACCAAATACATACAACAATGGAACCTCTGTTCCAGATTGGCACCTTGCCTCAAAACTCCAGCATAAAAGGAAAAAAACATAGGTGGTACATCTTTCTCTATTCAAGCAGCCTAACAATTGAATTTACTACCCCCAAACAAAAGATCAACAGATACATATCTTATCTTCAGAAGAGTACTCAAGAGTTAGCTCTTTCCAACATGACCGCCATACTCAAAATAAAAATGTACAGCATATGCCTGTGTATGTAAACGTATTTCATTATATGTATGTATTTCGATATGTGCATTTCTTTAAACACATTTATATAGTGCATATGGTTTAAAATATATAGATATTCTTATAGGTTTGCTTAACAAATTTAAATATTTCTTATGGTTAAATAGTACATATGGTTTAAAATATATAGATATTCTTATCGGTTCCCTTAACAAAAGTATATATTAATTATCGTAAAAAAAATAAAATTGAGAATATATCGCAACCCACCAACAACATGGAATTGCTTCCTTTTGAGGCACGAAGAGGGCATTTTGTCTCATTTGTACTTATCAAGGCATGATATTAATGTTTTAAAAGTGAAGGACTTAACAATGCTTTTTAAGACAGTTGCAAAGCATTATGGACTCTGTAGTCCGATCAAAGACAGCTACTAGGACCAGGACTCAAAACCTCGAACATTGTTTAATAGAGTGCATTAGCAATGTATTTACAAGAGTACTTGGTATAGAAAGTGTTACCTGGCCTCATATGATAAGAAAGATCAATTGACATTGTTGTAAATAAGGTGTCCTGCACTCATAGTCCTTCTTCAGTGTTGAAGACCATAACATATTTAAACACAGGTGCAAATGACCCTCGCATCAGCATATGATTAAGACCCATCCTGGGTCAAAACGCGTTATGCTATGTCATGTGGAGCTGCATGATGAATACATTTGCTTACCTGATGTTTGAATGGAGAGCTTGTTTTCACTCCTTGTAAATTGCGTGATTCTTCTGGTGATATATATATATACGACGCCCTACGAGTCTCCAAACACAGGGCCACTGAAAATCCAAAGGTCCACAATAGGAATACGAACACTGTGGAAACATCTCAGTCCGACATGAGTTCAATGGGGGGCAGTGACTCTGATTCTGAATTACGCAATATGGGAGAAAGCGGCCGAATAACAAAACCATCACCCGGGGAGGAGATTAATTTTTTATGCCACGAAAGAAGACAAACTCTCCGCCCCAGACCACAAAGAAATTACAGCGAAAGTATGCCAACTACAAGCGCAGGCAGAGGAGCAAGGCAAGCAGGAGGCGCTCCAAATCACAACAGAAAGAGGGGAAGGGGACAGTGGACAAAGAAATAAGGTTTGAATCTGTTACGAACAGAACCGTCATAAACCTAACACAAGTGAAATTAACTCAAGATGAAGAAAATATTCTTAAGTTAGGTTTATCGTTTGCCCCTGAAACTGACTTTGATTACGCTTCCACAAGACTGGACATTTATAAAGCGGTTAGAAAATTGAAATTTATGAAATTCCATGCGCTTAACAAAACATCCACGGAAATGAGAGACATGGACAATGTTAGTGGACTAACACAATCTGATGCCCCTATTCTTTTGGAGATGCAGGAATTATGGGAAACAGAAGGGGCCGGATATGATGAATTCAACCAGCAATACAATATGACAGGTGGGGACACCATATATCCACAACAGAGAATACAATCGACACCATACAAGCCAGCGTCCACATTCAACCCCATAATGCCTCGTGATTCTATGGACGTCTTCCATGAGAATGTTACAGCACAAATTAAAAAATTGCACAAAGAAACTGTAATCAAGCAGTGCAAATACAATAAACAGAATCAACAATATGAGGCCCTCATTCTCAAATTGAAATCGGAGAAGAACGTGATTATCAGAAGTAGTGACAAAGGAGGCAACATTGTACTATTGACGCGTGTGGAATATGATAAGGAAGCGTACTCACAACTCAATGACAGGGAATGCTATCTACGGAATACCCCTGCGGCCATGAAGGAGGCACACAAGGAATATTACAAGAAATTGATGACATGGAAAAACAAACAATTGATTACCGAAGACGAGTACAAATATTTGAAAAAGATAATCCGGTAACCCCGTCCATATACTTTATTCCCAAAATCCACAAGGATATCAACAAACCCCCTGGCAGACCAATTATATCTGCTAGGGATGGGATTTTAGAAAAAACATCAGTGTACATAGATTATTTTTTACAAGGCTTTGTGAAATCATTACCATCATATGTACGGGACACTGGGGATTTTCTGCGTAAGATCAAACAAGTGGTTTGGAGGGAGGGTTACTGGATGATGGCACTGGACGTAACATCCCTCTATACCAGCATCAGGCATAATGACGGTATACGAGCAGTTCAGCATTACCTTTCCCGGAGGCCACTTCAATATAAAGACCACAATGACATGCTACTTGAAATGTTGGAGCATTGCCTTAAGAACAACAATTTCATGTTTAATAATCTCATCTATCAACAGATAAGGGGTGTAGCTATGGGGGCCAGTTTCTCCCCCAGCTATGCTTGTCTCCATATGGGCAGCTGGGAGGAACTGGTCCTCAAGCGCGATTTTGGAAAAGTATTGGATAATAATGTGATTGTTTGGTTGCGATACATTGATGACCTTTTTGTATTGTGGGATGGCACCAAACAGCAGGCAGAGGATTTCATAAGTGGTATCAATGCCAATGACCTTAATCTCCACTTCACTGTAACAATGAGCCAAAGATCAATCACGTTTCTAGACACTGAAGTATATATACACAATAATACAATGTAGACTAGGCTCTACAGAAAGGAAACTTCTGGTAATTCCACTTTACATGCCAGTAGCGCACACCCGGCACACCTCATTAACAGTATCCCATATGGGGAGATGCTACGCCTTAGAAGAATATGTAGCAATGAATTGGATTTGAAGGAGGCACAGGAGCATAGTAAAAGGAGGTTTCATGACAGGGGATACTCTGAGAAAATTATTAACAGCGCAATGATGAAATCCATGAGGCATAGCAGAGATGAGCTACTGATAGACAAAAGGAAGGTGGCCCACACTGTATCTCAGGTTGGGGCGACGAACAGAGGAGGTGCTAGTGGCGAGACCAACCAGATGAGAATCATTATGGGCTACAGTAGACAGCATACCAGCCTCCACAGAATAATCAACAAAAACTGGCCTATAGTGCTCAGTGATCCAGTGGTTGGACCCATATTACCATCCAGGGTGTCCATCACACATAGGAGGGGGCCCTCCATGAGGGATAAGTTGGTAAATACTAGTCCGGAAACAATGGAAAAAACCACTTGGCTGCAGACCAATAGTGGGTTTTTCAAATGTAAGACTTGTAAAGCTTGCCTACGCGGTATTAACACCAAAACATATAAAAACCCCTTTAGCGATAAAGAACATAAGATTCGTAAACTCCTTACATGCAAAACAGAATATGCCATATACGTATTGATATGTCCATGTGGGCTTCAGTACGTAGGTAGCACTAAGCTACCTGTACACAAATGCATTTTGCAACATCTTCGTGCCATATCCAACCAAGATAACACATATCCGGTGGCACGACACTTCAGGGAGTTTCACAATAGTAACAACGAGGGGTTCAAATACTTTGTGGTAGATGCAATTTCCCCCAGCAGAAGAGGTGGTGACAGGGAATCCAAACTGCGCAAACTCGAGACAAGATTTATTCTCCAGTTCGATTCCAAAACCCCAGGGGGGCTGAATGCCACTGAGGACTTGCACACATGCTTAGGATAGAATAACATCAGGGGGTTGAAATCGAGCATTTAAGGGCATATACACATTGACTGACTATGTCATTTGAACTTTTTTTACCTTCCTTTTTAACATAGATGAGGATTTATGAACTGGTTTTTATGGGCACTTTTATATTTATATATTTATTTATATATTTTTATATATATATTTATTTATATATTTATATTTATATTGAGGGGAAGTTTATCACAAACTTGTACCCTGGTATATGCTTGATGACTAGGATTCACACCTTGGGAGGAGGTATGAAAACAACGGAATGTCGGTTTAAGTGTGGGGGGGTTTACATGTTTATTCATATAATATACTATATACAAATGTTTTGATGATGAACACCCAACCCGCTTGGCATTTAAGATATCACATTTCTGGAGGCCTTCTATTAACAAGACAATGTAACCGATATCGGTTCTCGCTAGCTCTTATACTGCAATTGTGCCAATGTTAAAATGGTAACTGTCTAAGATGAATGTTTTAAGGTATTTATTTTTAACAGTCACAGGTTTTAGGTTCAATCCATCACAACTATAATATTCGTACACGCACAGGCAGTCGCTACATAGGCATAGATTACATAACTTCGAGAAGCAGGGTACTGTTGATAAGGGGATTTAACCCAGAATGGTATTATTCATTGTCGTAAACAGTATTGCACAAAATTACACACGAATTCCATTAAGGGCAACTAAGTGAACTGACCCTAATAGAAGAGAGTGTCATGGAATGGGAGCATTATGCCGATATTCAATTTTGACAAGGGTAACATCAGATTAATAATGTATTTACACATTCATTCTCTGTTTGTTAGAAGCAATCAATTTTTTTAACATCCCCAAAATATTTTTAACATCACATTTTTTTTAACATATTGATTTTATCTTTTTTCATAATGTTATTTATATGAATTTTAGTGTGTTTTTTACCTGCAAATTGATTTGATTTCAAAATGATATTGTATGGTGAATAACTTAATCTGAAGTTATGTCTTTTATGTCTATGAGCACTCCGCTCACGTGATTGTTAGTAATTTGCACTGCCACTTTAAATTTGGGTGCTCAACATGAGTACAATGTCATGTGAACAAGGCTCGGACGAGCCGAAACGTTATGGCGGCATCAGAGGAGAAATAAATATTTGCACTTACTTTTGGTCCGTGTCCGTGGTTCGTGGTCGTTAGGAGGATTCCTGCATACCTGACGCGGAAAGAAGATATATATATATATATATATATATATATATATATATATATATATATATATATATTGTGAAAAACAATTGCCACAAAGCATTTCTGAACGCACTCGACAGCTGCTGAAAACCTCACGGTTTATTAATACATGGCAACCAACAGGATCATCCCGGTTATTGAAATCTTCGTGCCGACGCGTTTCGAGGTAAATAATCTCTTCTTCTTGGGCAGCTGATTAAAAGTCTCACAGAGTTCTCTTGCATGCCATATTTGTATAATACCTGCCCCCAGTGGGCGTTGCTTAGTGCACACTCTCCGTCTAGTGCATGCTGGAATGTGTAGTTCAACTCTCGAGCATAGTAGGCCCTCAGTGGGTTCTGTGGACTTTCCATTGCAGCAATTATTAATCCCCTTTGTAGGGTATTGTCCGGGTGAAACGCTGGTCATTATCTGCCTCAACAGCTGTGCTGCTCACAGGTGCGGAATCGTTCCCACCTCAGCCTCACCTTCATTTCTGGGATGGTGCGTTCAGCGCGGCAGGGCTACCGCATGATCATTTTGAAAAACAATCGCCACAAAGCATTTCTGAAGGCACTCGACAGCTGCTGAAAACCTCACGGTTTATTAATACATGGCAACCAACAGGATCATCCCGGTTATTAAAATCTTCGTGCCGACACGTTTCGAGGTAAATAACCTCTTCTTCTTGGGCAGCTGATTAAAAGTCTCACAGAGTGCTCTTGCATGCCATATTTGTATAGTACCTGCCCTCAGTGGGCGTTGCTTAGTGCACACTCTCCGTCTAGTGCATGCTGGAATGTGTAGTTCAACTCTCGAGCATAGTAGGCCCTCAGTGGGTTCTGTGGACTTTCCATTGCAGCAATTATTAATCCCCTTTGTAGGGTATTGTCCGAGTGAAGCGCTGGTCATTATCTGCCTCAACAGCTGTGCTGCTCACAGGTGCGGAATCGTTCCCACCTCAGCCTCACCTTCATTTCTGGGATGGTGCGTTCAGCGCGGCAGGGCTACCGCATGATCATTTTGAAAAACAATCGCCACAAAGCATTTCTGAAAGCACTCGACAGCTGCTGAAAACCTCACTGTTTATTAATACATGGCAACCAACAGGATCATCACGGTTATTAAAATCTTCGTGCCAACGCGTTTCAAGGTAAATAACCTCTTCTTCTTGGGCAGCTGATTAAAAGTCTCACAGAGTGCTCTTGCATGCCATATTTGTATAGTACCTGCCCCCAGTGGGAGTTGCTTAGTGCACACTCTCCGTCTAGTGCATGCTGGAATGTGTAGTTCAACTCTCGAGCATAGTAGGCCTTCAGTAGGTTCTGTGGACTTTCCATTGCAGCAATTATTAATCCCCTTTTGTAGGGTATTGTCCGGGTGAAGCGCTGGTCATTATCTGCCTCAACAGCTGTGCTGCTCACAGGTGCGGAATCGTTCCCACCGCAGCCTCACCTTCATTTCTGGGATGATGCGTTCAGCGCGGCAGGGCTACCGCGTGATAATTTTGAAAACCAATCGCCACAAAGCATTTCTGAACGCACTCGACAGCTGCTGAAAACCTCACTGTTTATTAATACATGGCAACCAACAGGATCATCCCGGTTATTAAAATCTTCGTGCCGACGCGTTTCAAGGTAAATAACCTCTTCTTCTTGGGCAGCTGATTAAAAGTCTCACAGAGTGCTCTTGCATGCCATATTTGTATAGTACCTGCCCCCAGTGGGAGTTGCTTAGTGCACACTCTCCGTCTAGTGCATGCTGGAATGTGTAGTTCAACTCTCGAGCATAGTAGGCCCTCAGTAGGTTCTGTGGACTTTCCATTGCAGCAATTATTAATCCCCTTTGTAGGGTATTGTCCGGGTGAAGCGCTGGTCATTATCTGCCTCAACAGCTGTGCTGCTCACAGGTGCGGAATCGTTCCCACCGCAGCCTCACCTTCATTTCTGGGATGATGCGTTCAGCGCGGCAGGGCTACCGCGTGATAATTTTGAAAACCAATCGCCACAAAGCATTTCTGAACGCACTCGACAGCTGCTGAAAACCTCACTGTTTATTAATACATGGCAACCAACAGGATCATCCCGGTTATTAAAATCTTCGTGCCGACGCGTTTCAAGGTAAATAACCTCTTCTTCTTGGGCAGCTGATTAAAAGTCTCACAGAGTGCTCTTGCATGCCATATTTGTATAGTACCTGCCCCCAGTGGGAGTTGCTTAGTGCACACTCTCCGTCTAGTGCATGCTGGAATGTGTAGTTCAACTCTCGATCATAGTAGGCCCTCAGTGGGTTCTGTGGACTTTCCATTGCAGCAATTATTAATCCCCTTTGTAGGGTATTGTCCGGGTGAAGCGCTGGTCATTATCTGCCTCAACAACTGTGCTGCTCACAGGTGCGGAATCGTTCCCACTGCAGCCTCACCTTCATTACTGTATTTAAGTACTCTCTTTGGACTGCAAAATCCAGCATGCAATATGGTTGATAGGGTACTTAGCGCGGCCCACTGGGGGCCATCAGCAAATCAGAATAAAGCAGCAGAATTGAACAAAGAGATGTCATTGCGCTATTTGTGAAGCGAAACCCCTGATGAAGAGGCACTCTGCCTTGAAACGCGTTGGGTATTTCAGCAATACTTACCGAGGATGCCGAGGCAATTTGAAATGGTACTCTGCATAGTGGGCACGTTGTTGAGTGCCTCTTCGTAGCTTCGGGCATTTGGTGAATAAATTAAGGACACGGCGGCCCTGCCGTGGAAGAGTGCACCATCTTGTTCATCAAAGAGGTTGGGACTCGGAACTGCATCTGAGCCTTTCTTCAGCACAGCGTGCCAGAAGTAAGAACATATTGCCCTGACATGTCGGATCCTACTAAAGGATTTAAATAATGCTTTTATTACCACAAAAGACACACAATTGATGGACGGAATGCAGAACAAATCAAAACATTCACCCCCAGTTAAGAGATCTGGGTTAAATCCATCATTCTTTTGCTCACCATGCCACCCCAGTTTAGACCTGGCCATATGCAAATCAGTCTTGACCCTGTGCCTCATGGGAACAGTCCAGCCCGAATTGCCAAGCCAGGTCCTCCCTGGACCGGAAACATGCATCCTAGGACCGGTTTCGGGGTTTCACCCCTCTTCAGCCAGGATAGCTTGATTCCAGTGGCACAGTGAGCCCAGGACCCACGTCTGGGCATACCTGGCGCACTTAGGGCGAGAAAGCAAAAGACACACAATTGATGGACGGAATGCAGAACAAATCAAAACATTCACCCCCAGTCAAGAGATCTGGGTTAAATCCATCATTCTTTTGCTCACCATGCCACCCCAGTTTAGACCTGGCCATATGCAAATCAGTCTTGACCCTGTGCCTCATGGGAACAGTCCAGCCCGAACTGCCAAGCCAGGTCCTCCCTGGACCGGAAACAAGCATCCTAGGACCGATTCTCTGTACTGGGGTGAATGTACGACATTGTTCTGCATTCTGCCCATCAATTGTTGTTTTTGCATTTGTCACCCCGAGTGGGACGGGTATGCCCAGACGTGGGTCCCGTGCTCTCCATTCCACTGGAGTCAAGCTATCCTGGCTGATGAGGGCTGAAAGCCCGAAACCGGTCCTAGGATGCTTGTTTCCAGTCCAGGGAGGACCTGGCCTGGCAGTTCGTGCTGGACTGTTCCCATTGGGCGCAGGGTCAAGACTGATTTGCATATGGTTGGGTCCAAACTGGAATGGCATGGTGAGCAAAAAAACGATGGATTTAGGTCCAGATCTCTGTACTGGGGTGAATGAACGACATTGTTCTGCATTCTGTCCATCAATTGTTTTTGCATTTATTACCACAAAAGCGCATTGAACCTACTAAGGGAAATGAATTAAATACTCTGTTTGGACTGCAACATCCAGCATGCAATATGGTTGCTAGCGTACTTAGCGCGGCCCCAGTAGCGGCTCGTGGAGGGAGTGCCGCGGGCGGTGGGGCGGGGCGGGGGAGGAGCAGGGTGGGGGGTAGTAAACTACGGCATATGGCCGAACAGAGGTAAGTAAACAAATAAATAAATAAAACGAATTTAGTTGCACGCGCTGCATCGCATTTGGCAATGCAGCGCGCGCAATGAAATTCGTTTTATTTATTTATTTATTTGTTTACTTACCTCTGTTCGGCTGTATGCCGTAGTTTACTACCCCCACCCTGCTCCTCCCCGCCCCGCCCCACCGCCCGCGGCACTCCCTCCACGGGCCGCTACTGCGCGGTCTACTGGGGGCCATCAGCAAATCAGAATAAAGCAGTAAAATTGAACAAAGAGATGTCATTGCGCTATTTGTGAAGCGAAACCCCTGATGAAGAGGCTCTCTGCCTTGAAACGCGTTGGGTATTTCAGCAATACTTACCGAGGATGCCGAGGCAATTTGAAATGGTACACTGTATAGTGGGCACGTTGTTGAGTGCCTCTTCGTAGCTTCGGGCATTTGGTGAATAAATTAAGGACACGGCGGCCCTGCCGTGGAAGAGTGCACCATCTTGTTAATCAAAGAGGCTGGGACTCGGAACTGCATCTGAGCCTTTCTTCAGCACAGCGTGCCAGAAGTAAGAACATATTGCCCTGACATGTCGGATCCTACTAAAGGATTTAAATAATGCTTTTATTACCACAAAAGCGCATTGAACCTTCTAAGGGAAATGAATTAAGTACTCTCTTTGGACTGCAAAATCCAGCATGCAATATGGTTGATAGCGTACTTAGCGCGGCCCACTGGGGGCCATCAGCAAATCAGAATAAAGCAGCAAAATTGAACAAAGAGATGTCATTGCGCTATTTGTGAAGCAAAACCCCTGATGAAGAGGCGCTCTGCCTTGAAACGCGTTGGGTATTTCAGCAATACTTACCGAGGATGCCGAGGCAATTTGAAATGGTACACTGCATAGTGGGCACGTTGTTGAGGGTGAATAGACATTATATCGAATGATAAATATCGAATTGTAGTAATATCGAAGTTGTAATATCGAATGTTAGATAATATCGAATACATGAATATCCCTATCAAAAATATCGTTATTTTATTTCTTTAAAAAATATCGAAGTACAAAATATCGAATAAGTAATATCGTAAGTAGATAATATCGAATTGTTAGTATTGTAAAAAATATAAAAAAAATATAGAAACTGTAAAATATTAATTTTTAGTCAATAATTAAATATTATGTATTGTTATTAATTTTGTATTATTAAAAATGTTTTAATATTAGTGTGAAAATGTATTAAAAAAAATTGTAACATATGTTTTAGGAGCGGGATGTTTAGTTATTAGGGGTAAAGGGTGGGGAGTATTTTAAAAATATTAGTGTAAATTTAGATATTAATTTTAAATTTTTAGAAATTAGAAATTAATTTAAAAAATGAAATTTATATTAAAAGTGTAAAATATATGTTTTTTTTAGGAGCGGGATGTTGGGTTATTAGGGGATAAGGGTGGGGAGTAATTTAAAAATATTAGTGTGAAAATGTATAAAAAAAAATTGTAACATATGTTTTAGGAGCGGGATGTTTAGTTATTAGGGGTAAAGGGTGGGGACTATTTTAAAAATATTAGTGTAAATTTAGATATTAATTTTAAATTTTTAGAAATTAGAAATTAATTTAAAAAATGAAATTTATATTAAAAGTGTAAAATATATGTTTTTTTTAGGAGCGGGATGTTGGGTTATTAGGGGATAAGGGTGGGGAGTAATTTAAAAATATTAGTGTAAATTTATATTTAAATAGAAAATTTATAGAAATTCGAAATTAATTTAAAAAACGAAATTTATATTAAAAATGTAAAATATATGTTTTCTTTTAGGAGTGAGATGTTGGGTTATTAGGGTATAAGGGTGGGAAGTATTTAAAAAATATTAGTGTAAATTTAGATATTAATTTAAAAATTTTAGAAATTCGAAATTAATTTAAAAAAACAAATTTATATTAAATATGTAAAATATATGTTTTCTTTTAGGAGCGGGATGTTGGGTTATTAGGGGATAAGGGTGGGGAGTATATAAAAAATATTAGTTTAAATTTAGATATTAATTTAAAAATTTTAGAAATTCGAAATTAATTTAAAAAACGAAATTTATATTAAAAATTTTAAATATATTTTTTATTTTAGTAGTGGGATGTTGGGTCATTAGGGGATAAGGGTGTGGAGTATTTTAAAGATATCAGTGTAAATTTAGATATGAATTTAAAAATTTTAGAAATTAGAAAATAATTTAAAAAACGAAATTTATATTAAAAAGTTAAAATATATGTTTTGTTTTAGGAGGGGATGTTTCGTTATTAGGGGATAAGGGTGGGAAGTGTTATTTAAATAATATTTTAAAAATATGTATTAAGTAGAAATTTAAAAAATTGCAAATAATTAGAAGAAATAAAGGGGCCCATTACGATGGCGGGCGGAAGCACTACCGCCGTGCTGGCGGATGCATAAACCACCAGTTACCGCCCGCATGCCGCAGCCCACACGCCCGCCAAATTACGATGTGAAAAGGCAGCCAAACACCGCCGGCAAGCCAGCGACGCCGTCCGCCATCAAAGTGCGCCCGCTCACGTAGCGGCGCAGCCCAATGGAGACACACCGCCAGACGAAATCACGTACCGCCCGGCGTACAAATTACGATGCCGCAAACAAACAGCTCCCACGGCTAAGAGACACCGCACGCGAAAGTGAGGCGGAAACCCGAACGCCGAGCACAGACACCGAAGAGGCGACCCCCCGAGCATGAATCCAGCACTGCAGGCCCTCCCCATGCTATACCTGATGCACCACCAAGGAGGCAACGTACCGCGGAGACGCAGGTAGGCACACACACAACAAGGGCACGCAAACAGCGCACACAGTGCAAGGGCGGAAAAGGAGGACATGGCACCCCCCAACACCCATGCGTGGACAAGACACATCCACCACTGCACCCACAAATGTAACACAGGGCAAAGTGCAACATCTCGCAAATATCATGGGCACACCACCTGGGACCAGGAACTAACGACCCCGTCACGGCACAGCAGCACAGCGGCGATGACGCAGCCACACATGCGCACAACTCAGCGCCCAACTATAACGCCATGTATGCGTCGCACACAAACAACACAGGGACACAACCAAGCACCACACACACGAGCCACACCCAGAACGCACATGACACGTGACAGGCCTGCCACAGTCATGACCCCAACGCCCAATTCACGGACAACACCCAACGTCACACAACCGACGCCCACATGTCAGTGAAGTCACGCAACATCAGGACACACCCCTGTGTGACAAACATGGCGAAGCACACAGCGGCGGCAACACCACCCAGTAGAACATGGGCCCCGTCGGGAAGAGGTACGCCAGTACCACACAGAAACACCCATACC
This sequence comes from Calotriton arnoldi, assembly GCA_963921515.1. Taxonomy (NCBI): domain Eukaryota; kingdom Metazoa; phylum Chordata; class Amphibia; order Caudata; family Salamandridae; genus Calotriton; species Calotriton arnoldi. Next base: position 1,131,438 of record CAWUFW010006407.1, on the reverse strand, counting down.
ACCCTGCACCCATGAACCAGACATACAAAACGGAACACCAAAGAGCCCGGGGACCGACAACAGGTGGACCCAAGAATGACACCCACACACAAGGCCCAACGCATAGCGGAAACACAGCCTGCCGCCCACACACGGGAGAGCAGACAGCACTGAATGACCTTCCATTCCAACTCCGTAACCACATCCCGACTAAACAAGCCGGAGAATACAGCCATTGTCCCAAAAAAAGACCAACACAGGCATGCAGAGGAAACCGACCACAGGGCAGATAGCGCATATCACCTAAGAACATACCGAACGGGAAAGAAAGGAATATATAAAACTCCCCCATGCCGTTCCCATGCAAGTTATCTGGAAGGAGTCACACACCACTGACCTTGAACATTCAGAGAAGCACGTGGGATGAGGGCCCGTGTCCTCCGCACAAGCTAACAGAACACAAGTCCTGCCCCCTACGACCATCACAGATCTCACAGCAACCTCGGAGCCTGCACACTGCAGACTGCACACACAGCCGGAGCACGCCACCACATCGCCCCGCAGCAAAATGGCACCTACAACACACCTGCCCAACTACGCCAAACAGGTCAAGCTGTACAAACACAACCTGATACAGCTACTGGGATGCGAACCCCTATCCCTGCTGAACGTAAGTTACCGACTGACTTACCGCATCGCATTGTTCAGCTGCGTCATACCCGTCTTCTACTGTCGGAGGTGTCCCTTCCACCATCCTGTGGAGTTGTGCCTCTCCAACCCGGCATGTCCAAGGGCGGACCTGCTACCACTATTCCACCCTCTGGACGCACACGACAGGGCCTGTTCAGCCTATGGGGGCATGGCGTATGTGGCGAACATCGGACCCACACTGCAATGGGACCACTGTACCTCCACACGACGGATCATGGATCACAGCTACATCGAATGTCACCCAGCATGCCCCATCATGCTCCTACAAGGGACAACTTACGAACAACACCGTGACAGCCACCATCCGCTACATTGGCTGGCAAACATGTATACCACCAATGAAATGGAAGCCCTGCAGGAAGCCATCGCATACCTGACAACCTGTCAATTCGTAGGACCCCGGCGCAATCCCCCAATTGAGCCATGATGTCCGACACTGTACCCATGCTTAGCTTCCGCACGGACTGGCCAGTAACCACCACAACAGCCATACCAAACGACCTGCAACTGATACCACACCATCAACGACACTGCCATGACATCGGATGTGTCCGGGACATGCACTCCGTTCCCCATCACATCCAGGAACTCTGCATGTATCGGGGGAGGCAGTGGCATGGGATATGTGTATCGCACCCACATGGACAGAACTGCACGTACAACTATGCCATGACATGGATCCTGCGCCCATGGACATATGCACCGCCCAGTGGACAGGAATCGCCCGGCTGGAGTATGTGAGAGCTGCACCCCTTTTCCCCTCCCCGGAAATCCCGTAACAGGACCTTTGCATGGACGACAAGTGCATACAACAACAACACGACCCCAGTGACTGTGACATGTCCAGTATCCACCATATGGCAACAACAAGTGGGACGCCGTTGCATGCACGTAAGCCCATGCCCTGATGTCAACTCACACGCACGCGTGCATGAGTAACAACAGCAGCACACCTGTCACATGGAACTGAGATGGACTGTGCCCATGATGCCAAGCGGTCTGGTAGGCTAAATGTATCCCGTCTGTGTCAAAGTCCGCAGCACCGCAGCCACTTGCAAATGAACATTAGCACAGCAACAGCCAAGCAGATGTAACTCTGAAGCCCACATCCCACATGCAACAGCTAATCACATGTACCCCTACACCCTTAGCTATGTGTAATCATGCTCAGTATATCCCCCACATGCATACCGCTGCCAGTAGTGTCCACTATACTGCATCACAGAGGACATAAGTCACAATACATGGTTTGAAGAAAGAAACTGTCTCTGCTGATTCCTTTCACAAGTACGAATGTGAGATGATGAGAGTGTGTGATGTACACGGCAGACGTGACATGACTATGTAGTCCACTGTCATTCGATGTCAACGCAAATGAGTAGCACAACTGTGGAAGACACACATGTGTCGTGTGAAGCGGGGAGACGCTTCGCTCAGGTGGGTGGGTGTGACGGGTAGATGCGCACATGCAAAGTTGAAACACGCTGTGTCGGGAGGGGTCCGGAACTGCACATTACCGCTTCCCTGGGCAATGTCAAAGGCCACATGTCGGGGGGGATGTGAACACGTGTGTGCACAGCAGCCGGGCACACGAACAATGCGGTATCAGGCGTACACGTCAGCCCACCCTCTGTGGACAAGCTGGATCCTGTTGTGCGCCCGCCAGGCCCTTGACAAGGCACACACAGCCCCTGCCGACCAGGTGTATCCCCAACATTGTCAACCTGCACAGGCAATCCAGGGCACGGGATGGCAGTGGAGCATGGTGGGGGAGAGGACTCGGCGCGCTCCTCCGGGACACATCACGCAGGCAAAACATCCTCAATGTGTAGCATGGCTCAAGTCATATGGAAGTATTGGGGGACGCACACATCACGAGCAGGAGTGACGTCACGGAAGGTGGCTCGCACCATCCCACCCATTGCCTACATCTCCACACACGTCACATGCCGTTGCAACAGAGAAGCCAGCGCGTGCGCAAGCACCTCCGAGCCCGCCCCAGTGAGGCAAAAGAGTGAATGTGTGGGTCCATCAGCCCCAGATGGACGCGGCATGGGCCGCTAGGGCAGCTACAGCCTCTGTGTGTCGCAGGTGGTGTATCCGGACTGCGGAGACTGCTATGCATTGTCTATGTTGCCCGTGTCTCGAGTCGGGGCACCACGCAGGTGGACGGCGTCCCGCCACACATCATGCCGTGAGACAGACCACTCGTTCAACTGGACCCACACATACACTCCTTGGCCTCTCCGGGGCGAGCTTGGGGCTGCATCTGCATGCGCTAGCCCCACAGTTGCAAATGCATATTGTGGGGAGCGAGGGGAGGCCATGAGGACAGGGACAAAGACGACTGTATTACTGTCAGTGAGTTCAAGGAATGACCCTGATGTGGACAGGAAAAGACGTGCCCCGTGTGTATTGCAACTAGTCGCTAATCCGATCACCCTCCCATGTCCTGCATGTAAGCCCGCACCTAGCCCCGCCCACCCACCACATTGAAATTAGCACCAGCACAAAATCATTCACATTCGAAGCACTGACTGGGGGTGACAACCATCGGACACACTTGTTGAGGCCACCCACGCGTACATGTGGGCCCTCCATGATCCATGTCACCTGCGGCCAAGTGATGACATGCGCAATGACGGAAGTGAGGAGAGCTGTCCGCCCCACGCACAGATGGTGCATCAGCTCCACAGACCCAGCAGCGAGTGCAGCAGGGGTCACATGTGCAGGGGCAGCTGTGCCTGGTGTGAAGGCACATTCAAATTGACAGCACATCGACCAATGTGTAGTCTGCCCACATCTACAGTCCATTATCATGCGGACATGGAAAATGAACATAGGGCAACACATCTGTGTGGGTGCACCCACTGTGACCAACACTGCGCAATCATCGACGTACTCGCCCTGTGCATGGCCCACCACACAAAGGAGGTCACATTCAGTGCCACCATCCCACACACACATCCCTATCACGAGACATGGTGTGTCCAATAGTCAGTACTGAGTTAGCACCCATCTGGAGGGTCCTGAACAGGAGACACATGCAACCCACTAGGCAGTCGGTGCTGTCACCTACTGGCATTGTGCAGTCAATGTGCAGGCCAGGCTTGCTGGGACTGAGAGGGGCAGCATGGCCCAGCCTGACATCCACACGAGCAACAAGTGCACTGAGACCTGCATTGGCAATTGCAGACGTTGGCCTGCACCCAGCTGGCCCGGGACGCCTACCTCCATAGTGGAACACGCAGGGTGCAACCGCGAGGGTCATCGGAGTTGGCCGTAATGGCCTGGCCCATGTTGGTGACAGTCCGCTGATGCCATGTGCACCACACAGTATGATGTGCGCACTGCATCGTCAGGTGTGGCCATGATGTGCGCGTGGGTGCAGGTGCACAATGGACGGGGCCACAACATGCCGTGTGCATAGGCAGGGACGGCCAGTGGCCGGCCCCCACATGTCTGTTAGCATGTCATCATCTGCACATTGGCATGGGTGCATGGTATACGCATATGCACACGCATGTCATCTCTCACTATGTACATCTGCCACTTGGCACGTGCAAGGTTACGTGTCACATGTGATGTGTATTTGCAAGCACACAGCCGTGTTGGCATGGGGCTGTCAATGTGTACACCTGACAATGCTTCTGGAGGTGTGATCCGTACAGTGCTGCACATAGGGTGCAGTGGTGACACCAATGACTGTCTCATATCCCCTCGTGCCACAGGTCCCACTTGTCTTGGCCGCTCAGCCTGTGCCCACATCGTCGTTGGTGTGTGCCATACTCATCCGGCCTCGGAAGCAGTGTGATGCACAGCAGCCAGTCATGTTGCTGTGGTGTTGCCGCTTGCCGAATATGCAGTCAGTCCCCATCAGCACGCCTCACAGGTCATTGAGGCCTGGATCCCCATGTGCATGCACATAGCAATGGTTTGTGTCACTGCTCATTGCTATTGGTGGGAGACCTGTGTAAGTGTATTGTGGCTGTGCTGTCCCTGCATGACAGCTGTTCTGTGACTCATGTTCTTGCTCTGTCATATCAGTTATGTGTATGTGAAAATGCCATGTGGCGTGTTGCTTTGACATGTGTCCACTCCCATCTTTCCTAGGCGGAGACCAAACATTTACCGCCCTTACCAATTGTTGGCGGACATGGAGGATTCTGAGGTCATCCGGAAATTTCGTCTGGACCGACCAACCCTGCATCGAATATGTGCCATGTTGGAACCCCACCTCCGTCCTCGCAGGGTGTATCCGACAGCATTCACCCCCACGGCCAAGGTGATGGCTGCACTGCATTTTTTCGCCACTGGGTCATTCCAGCACACAGTGGGCAGCGGAGGTGGGATGTCCCAGCCCATGTTCAGCATGGTGCTGAGGGATGTACTGGCAGCCATGATGCTGTACAGGAACAAGTACATCAGATTCCCCAGGGCACGTGAGTTGGCGGCAGTGAAGGGTGCATTCTATGCCCTTGGACGGATCACACACGTTGTTGGTGCCATTGACTGCACCCATGTTGGCATTGTCCCACCACAGGCCACTGAGCAGCTCTTCCGCAACCGGAAGCACACGCACTCCCTGAATGTGCAAGTGGTGTGCCTTGCGGACATGGTCATCTCCCACGTGTGTGCAAAGTTCCCAGGCTCGGCCCATGACGCGCACATCATGCGAAACAGCATATTACCACGACTGATGACCAATCTGCAACAGGACCGTGGCTGGATTGTCGGTGAGTATGTGGAGTTGTGTAGCGTGCTGGCTTAAGGATGCTGTCTACTGTCCTGTTTGAATTGCAACGGTTCTCTGTGTCCCCCACGCCCAGGTGACTCGGCTTACCCGAATGGGCCCTGGCTGCTCAGTCCATTACGAAATCCTCGGACCCCAGCAGATGACCGCTACAATGAGGCACATGGGAGGACCAGACGTGTGGTCGAGCGTACCTTTGGCCTCCTCAAGTCCAGGTTCAGATGCCTGGACCGCACCGGGGGTGCGCTGGCGTACTCCCCACAGAAGGTGTGCCAGATAGTGGTGGCTTGCTGCATGCTGCACAATCTGGCCATTCGAAAGCAGATCCCCCTAATTGTGGATGACGGAGATCAACCAGGGCCCCAGCCTGCACACCAGGACAGCTCGAGTGAAGAGGACAGTGGAGAGGATGAAGCTGTGAATGTGCGTCAGCAGCTCATCGCCCGCTACTTCACTTGACGGTGAGTGACCATGTACGACGGCTGATGTAGCTGTAGTTGTGCAGGTGTATGTGTGCTCTGTTACTGGGGCCTTTTGTTCACTGAGTGCTGTGTGTCAATGGTCCATGTCCAGGTTGGTATGCCACTGTCAGTGGCTGTAGCATTGTGCCCTGTTGCTCTGTGAGATGTGTGTGCATTGCTTGTAGTTGGTGACAAGTACTGTGTGATGAGTGTGTGACACACTCATTGAATGTACTCTTGTTCTGTTTTTCACCCCTAGGTCCCTGCAGCCTCTCCTGTCCCATCGACATGCCACACAGCAGATGCTATTCTGCTCATGGTGGCGATTGCACATCTTGGAATAAACCCAGGACACATTAAGCCGATTGTGATCAAGGTGTATTTATTAACAGCGGTGACATGTGATTGTGTGCAAGGTGATGACAAATGTGGTGCATGCTGTGACAATGAGTTGACGGTCATGGCTGCGTGATGGTCAAGGTGTACCCATGGAGTTCTATGTCCACAGTCCAACAGACACATGCCATTCACATGGCAGTGTGGGCTAGGATCGTATTCCAAGTCAATGCAGTAGGTGGTCAAGGTGGCTGGCTGACTCACTGGCGTTTGGTGCGGGCGAAGTCCTCTCTGGACACCTGTTTCCTCTTCGGACGGCCCCTTCCACGTTTGGTAGGGGGGTGTTGATGTTCCGCTGGTGGTGGTTGAGGAGTGCTCACTCGCTGTGGACGCAGGGGAACGCGATGCTGCACGAACCTGCGCCACAGCAGGTGGTGGCGGAGGTGGTGTTGCTGGCCTTGCTTGTGCCCTCCCCCCCACCACCAGCTGGCCCATGAGGTCCGCGATTTGGGCCATGTGGCCGTCCATGGACCTCAAAACCGCAAGGACCTCCCGCGTGTCGCTTGCCGACCTGGCCCATTCGCCTTGGGCCTCCTCATAGGCCCCAAGGACTCTGTCGATTGGCGGCAGGGCTTGGCTCCCAGGGACAGTTGGCATTGGCCTGGCCCTGCTCCTCCTACCAGTACTGCTGCCACCGACCTGCCCACTGGCCACATTGCTCAACACGGTCCTCGCTGTGGCTCCCAGGGTGGACCCAGTCGGCCGGACCACCACTTGCGCTGGGGCTGGGGCCACTGATGACGTGGTGGTGGTTGCGGAAGTGGGAGTGGCCGCAACGACCGTGGGAGTGGCCGCCACAACAGTGGTAGTGGCCGCTACGACAGTGGCAGCAGGGGGCTGTGAGTGGTCATCAGCCCTGGATGATGGGTTGGTGGGTGGGAGGGTGCCTGGGGTGCGGTTGGGCCCTGCCACACCAGATGGGCCTGCTGGGTGGTCCGTGTCCGAATCGGAGGACAGATCCTCCAAATCCGTGAGTCCTTGTTGGAGGCTTGCAGGCTGGCTGTGCTGGCTGCTGTCTCCATCTCCAGCATCCAGCAGTTCGTCACCTGTGGGGGAATGAGATATGTTATTGTGTTGCACATGACAAAGTATGTATAGGTTGTCTGACATCCACAGTTCGTGCACAGTCGTGCACAGGTTTCCCGGAGCCGTGTGTGTGGCTGTGCTATTTGTTGTTGTGTGGGCATGCCAATGGGACTGTGTGCTGTGGACATGTGGCATGGGACGGATTGGCAATGCCGATGGGTGTGTTGCTGTGCTCCTGCTTTTTGTGGCTCTGGTGTATGCGGACTCCAGACCCATCGTGGAGGTTGGTTTGTACTATGCTCTTGGGGTTCAAATGTAACGCTTCGAAACGCAGATGGCAAAATGGGGGTCAGCCCCCTGAAACGCATTTGAGATGAACAATGCTTTGGGGGTACATACTGTGAGCCATGGGTGCAGAACGTGACATGTGTTGTGGCAACATGACAGTGCATGGTCTGAGGTGTGTGTATGTCTGACATACCCTGCATATTTGCTGTCTGTTGTGATTTCTGGCCATGTAATTGGACGCATTGTTATGAGTGAGTGATGGTTGTGTGCCACACGACGTATTGCAGATGGTCCAATTCCTTGGTGTGCGTGCTGCCCTGTGCCATGTGCATCACTGCAGTGCTCGGGGGTGTGTGGCCCATGTTATGTGTGTAGTTGCTCACAGTGTGACGTGCGCTTCATTCACTTCTGGCACATGATTTATCATGGGCATGTTTCTTTGCGTGACTACTGTATGTGGACCAGCTGTTCGGATGACATACCTTTCATGTGACTGGGGCTGACGGATGAGATGGATGGTATGTTGTATGTGCATTGTGTGTCTGTGTGTTTGATGGGTCCAGTGGTGTTCGTGTGCATTTATGTTGTTCCACGCTGTTGCGTCTAGTGTGGTATGTCTTACATGGGCGTAGTTGTGGGATGTGTGGTTGACAGGCAGTAGGGGCTACATGGACAGGACTTCGATGGTGTTGCAGTTGTGTGTGATGGGTTGCACTGTGCCTGCCATGTGGTTCTGTAATCAGTGTGACTTGTGCATGCAGACGTGGCTCCTTGGGTGTTGCTGTGTCTGTGATGGGTCATGTGGGGTGTGACTCTGTGGTTCATGTCCGTGTGCACATTGTTCACATGGTTGTGGCAGGGAGCTGTGCTGCGTGTTCCTCTGCTATTTGACATGTCCCATGTGTTAGTCGTAATTCAGTCCTCATGCCTCCAGTCACCCCGCCCTGTCCAGTTTCCCACCTGCAGGTTGTTTTTGAGCGTGCACTGGACTGGATGCAACATGGTTATGGGCGGGGGGTGCTCCATGTTGCAGGTCTGTGGGGGTGGGGGCGGTGTTATGGGTCGTGGTGATGGCTGGACACCCACTGACACCGTTTTTCCTGGGGCGGGATGTCTACCTGTCGGCTGCCGGTGTGCACTGCAGTGGCTGCTACGTGGGTGTGGGGTGTGGGCTGTGCTCCTCCTTGCTGTGCTGTGGGACTAGGGGCCTGGTGTGTGTTGTACTTCAGCTGTCCCCCCTCCCACCCACTGCGCTTTGTGTTGCTGCTACTTACCTGTTACTTGTCGGTTAGTGCAGCTACGGCTGCCACATGGGTGTGGGGGTGCTCGTTGTGGCGCTTCTGGAGTACTAGGGGACCTGTTGGTAGTTACGTGGCTGGCTGGGTGTACACATGCCCCCATGGTTTTGTTAGTTGATATGTTTGGGCTGTGTGTGTGGTGGTGCCTGTTGCATGTGTGAGTGATGTGTTGTGTATTGTGTACTGGACATGGGGGTGTTTGTCCCTCGGAGCTATGGCATGGTGGTAGTGCATGTGAGTACATAGCGGTGTGCTGGTATACATTTGTTTGTACTTACCAGCCTCCACTCCCCTGGTAATCCGGTGAGGATCTCCGGATGGATGATGACTCGCACCTTCTCCTCCCACGCTTTGAAGGTCTTGTAATGCGCGGGATTCCCTCCGCCAGTCGTGGCAGCCAGCTCTCGGTTTTTGCTCTCCTTCTTCTTGACCAGGCTTTTGATGTCGTTCCACCGTTTGTTTATCTCTCCTCTGTTTCTGGGTACGGTCCCGACTGCATTGACCTGGTCTACAATTCTGTTCCACATCCTTTTTCTGGTGGCTAGTGGGGTGTGCTGGACCTGGTTGCCATAGATTTGTGTGTGCACCTTGACGATCTCGTCGACCATGACCGTCAGCTCAGTGGAAGTGAACTTGGGCATTCTGTGTGATGCCATGGTGTTTGTGGTGCTGGTGCGGTGTGTGATGTGTGATGTGCAGGGGGTTTGTGGTGCCGGTGTTTGGTGGTGGTGGTGGTGGTGGTGGTGGGTGTGATGTGTGCGTATCTGTGGTGTACTGCTGTCCTTGCTGTGTCACTGTGTCCTCTCCTCTCCTCTCCTCTCTGCTTTGCAATGTTGCAAGGGGTTGTGGTCTGTGGAGGGGCTGTTTTTGTACTTACCTGTTTGGGTGTGTCCTGATGGTCTGTTGTTTTCAGGTGTGTTGTGGCTGGTGTTCTGGGCTTTGTGGTTTATTTGTTTGTCCAGGGGTGGTGTGTTTTCGGGATGTGTACTTTGTCTGTGTATTTGTGCGTGGGTTGCTGTGTGGACTTGTTTGCCATGTTGTGTGTGTTTGTTTGAGTCCGGGGCTGTTTCTGTGCAGGGACGTGGCCGCCATGGCTTCTGCCGTGTCCATTTTCTTCAGTGTTGTTTCCGCTGGCGGGCGGTGTATTTGTTGTTTTTCCGCGCTCATGTCGGTGCGATCGTAATTTCACGTGCGGTGTCTCGACCGTGAGGGCGGGCGGTTTTGTGTTGTCGTGCGTCTTTCCGTCCGTGGCGGGCGGTTTGACTCCGACTCGGGCATGGGCGGGCGGTATTCTGTGTGTTTTTACCGCCGCTGGCGGGTTTCGGTTCGAGGCATCATAATTGCTGGGTCGGTATTCAGAAGGTGTAGGCGGGCGGATTTTTGCCGCTTTCATGGGTGGCGGATTTTTTTACGCCCGGTATCGTAATGGGCCTTAAAGTAATTTATAAATATAAATAGTAAGTTGTTTTTAGTACTGGGATGTTGTGTTATTAGGGGAAAATGGTAAAGTTGTTAATATTGTAAAACATATATATTATGGGGTCGATTCCGATTCGGGCCGGAAAAAGCACCGACCGACTCGGATCCGGAAAAAATACCGACCGACACGTACCCGTGGCGCACGACACGCCAAGTACGATGCAAGGCGCGAAAAATCCGACCGACACGTACCGAAACAAAGTCGACCGACCGAGCCGCACGGAAAACAGCAATCCGGCCGGAAAAACACGCGAATCCAACCGACCGACACGCACCCGGAACAAATCCGACCGAAACGTACACGCGAACTCCAAACCGCAAAGTACGATGCAAGGCGCGAAACCACGAGCGAGTCGGACGGAGGACAAGCCGTACGACCGACACGCATACAAAACCGAGCCAAAGCAACACAATACACCGCAACCGACGCGTACGCAGCATAGAAAACTGCACAAACACAGCGTGAACGAAACGGAGAACACCGTACGAGACCAATGCAGGGTCCGACTCGGTCACAAGAACGTTTCCAACATACACAAACAGCACAAAGGAAAAATCACCCAAAAAAGGCCAAACAAGCAATCACCAAGCCAATAAATACTGGGGGGTGGGGACAGAGAACAAAGACACACCCACAACTCCACCTATATAAAGGACACAAATCACTACCATGAGCCTTTGCAAATGCCATTCCACTGCCAGCACCCAAGAGAAAGCAACCACACACCCACAGCTCATCCCTCACACAAGCCACACACCATCAGCACACCAACAAATACCTACCTCACATACACCCAGCAAAACACACACTCACACACCCTCACCTGCACACCAACACACACATCACCCACCATCACCACCCATCACCATGCCCCCCAAGAAGAATCCCATGTTCCTAGATAGTGAATTGGAAGTCATGGTAGACGAGATCCTCAGGGTGGAGCCACAGCTCTTTGGCACACTGGTCCAACAGACCCCCATGTCGCAGAAAACCAAGATGTGGGAGAGGATCATCAACAGGGTGAATGCCCAATCACCATGTCGGCGCACAAAGACCGACATCCAGAACAGGTGGTATGACGTGCGCAGGAGGGTACGGGACATGCTGAAGAAAGACTACATCAACAGCCAATACACCGGCAGTGGCCCTCCTGCCAAGCCAATATACCTCAGGCCCTGGGAGGAGAAGGTGCGGGCCATCCTTCCGCCAGTGAGCGTATATGGACTAGAGGACATCCCAGAGCCTGGTGAGTACACAACAAATGTACACAATATACTGCCACAAAACACACACATCACTGTCAAGGGGAGAGTCAAACCATGCACTCATAGCAATTACACAGCAACCAGAACAGAATCATCCCAAAATGTGTATGTCAGTCAGATAAACACAACACATGCCATCAAAAAAGTCACATCCAACTGTGCCAACACATGTACAAACACAACCACAACTACAGCTAGGCAGTGGCACAAATAGAACTAACAAACACATCCACACATGTAGCCACCACAACAAAACCAACACACAGTGAAGACCACTCAAAGGAAGGAATTCTGTGTATGCTGGCCAAGTCAGTGTAGCCAATAGCATCATGGGAGTCGCAGTCACACATATTGCCCCCCACAACTGTCCCATCAACACCACCATGAACCATGCGCACATCACAGGGAGTGGAGAAGGACTCACAAGATGGCTGACACTGGCTACTGCTGTGGGGAGCACAAGGCCCTGCTGGCAACTGTGCACCAACAAACAGCAGGACACCACTGACTGACATCCTGAGAGACAACTTACACTCCCTGCAATGCAAGCACGTTCCATGGTGGGAAATCTGGCTAGCTGGGTGGGAAGGGGGACTTGCAGCACTGACCATAGTCACAAGCACCTCCCCTCACACCCCCAAACCAAACTCCACAGAACCCACCTGGTAGAATGCAATGCCCCCATCCTAACACAAGATCCCACAAAGAACCACCACCCTGGGTTATGTTGTGTGAAGCACAGGGACACTCTTGGGACTCTTAGCCAAACAACTGCCAGGACAACACTCCCAGCCATCCTGTCAGCACAGCCAGCCCACCCCACAGGGAAGCAGAGTCAAAAGGAAGGAAGCATGGGCATGCTGGGAAGGGGGTGGAGGCAATGGCATGATGGGAGTCGTAGTCACTGATATTGGTCACCCCCACAACTGGCCCATCAACACCACCCTGAACCATGCTCACATCACAGGAAGTGGAGAAGGACTCACAAGATGGCTGACACTGGCTACTGCTGTGGGGAGCACAAGGCCCTGCTGGCAACTGTGCACCAACAAACAGCAGGACACCACTGACTGACATCCTGAGAGACAACTTACACTCCCTGCAATGCAAGCACGTTCCATGGTGGGATAACTGGCTGGCTGGCTGGGTGGGAAGGAGGACTTGCAGCACTAACCATAGTCACAAGCACCTCCCCTCACACCCCCCAACACAAACTCCACAGTACCCTTCTGGTAGAATGCAATGCCCCCCATCCTAACACAAGATCCCACAAAGAACCACCACCCTGGGTTATGTTGTGTGAAGCACAGGGACACTCTTGGGACTCTTAGCCAAACAACTGCCAGGACAAAACTCCCAGCCATCCTGTCAGCACAGCCAGCCCACCCCACAGGGAAGCAGAGTCAAAAGGAAGGAAGCATGGGCATGCTGGGAAGGGGGGTGGAGGCAATGGCATGATGGGAGTCGTAGTCACAGACATAGCTCACCCCCACAACTGTCCCATCAACACCACCCTGAACCATGCTCACATCACAGGAAGTGGAGAAGGACTCACAAGATGGCTGACACTGGCTACTGCTGTGGGGAGCACAAGGCCCTGCTGGCAACTGTGCACCAACAAACAGCAGGACACCACTGACTGACATCCTGAGAGACAACTTACACTCCCTGCAACGCAAGCACGTTCCATGGTGGGATAACTGACTGGCTGGGTGGGTGGGAAGGAGGGCCGGCTGTCAACCAAACACAACCAATGCAGACCATGTTCACACCCCAGAAAATACATAGAAATGCCCAAATAATGCAGGACAATGTGCCACACCAATATCAACCCCTGACTGTGACGACTTAGGACAATGCAATGTACAGGCCCGCACCCAGAGGCACAGTCACAACTGTCATGTGTGTCAACCATTGATGCCTGCAGAAACATAACATACATTGTTTGTGTCTCCCAAAAACAGGTGATGATGGGGACACAGCAGCAGACGCTGAGGAGTCCCAGTCCCAGGCTCAAGAGGATGCCGAGCTCACTGGCATCGTACTGCCTCTGTCCTCCTCGGACGATGAAGAACAACCTGGCACATCCGGTGCAAGTCAACATGCAGCACCAGCAGGACCACCAGCTGCAGCACCAGCAGGACCACCAGCTGCACCCCCTGCACCCACCCCTCCAACGACTGTCACCACGAATACCATCCCTGCCGACATGGACAGAACAAGGAGCAACACCAGCACAGTGACCCTGGACCAACCTGGGGCCATGGACACCACCACCACCACCAACCCCCAAGGTGGACCAGGGTTATCTGTGCGTGCCACTGCACACACTGCACATGTTAGCAGGGGTGGTGGGAGGGGTGGGAGACAGAGGTCGCTGCTTGCAGACGTTGCTGGTGTGCATGATGACCCACAACTGGTACGCATAGCTGATGCGTACCAGTCCAGCACCGGAGAGCTCAGCCAGGTAGTGGGCTCCTCAGAGACATTAAACAGCAGCAGGCTGCCCATCATGCCTGCTTGGACTCCCACATGTCCCACGTGGAGTCACACATGTCCCGTGTGGACTCACACATGTCCCGCGTGGAGTCCAAGTGGGATGCACTGCATGAGATGACGGCGGTGCACAGGGACATTTTACAATGCCTCCGCCAGATGAACAGCAACCAGTCCACACCTCCCTGTGTGCCAACAACATCTGGTGCCGAACAAACTGCAACTGCCACAGGGAGGGAGGAGGACTCTGGCGGAGAGTCCCCTGCACCGCAGCAGCCTGTACTTGAGGGCCCCCCCAAGAAGAGGGGTCGTCCGAGGAGGGAAAAGTGAGAGGCCAATGGCCAAGCGCAACTCCCAGGAAGCCTGAACCTGTTCTGGATGTTCGCCTTTGTGCACAGACTGTTCACCCTGTTGACGGCAACACTACTCCCACACATTGCATGGGGAGTACAAGTTGGACCAATGTGTCAGACAACTGTGGCCCCGATACTGGGGATCCTGTCTACCAGGACTTTCAATTCACCTAGGAACTTGGGATTGGAAGATTTATGTACAGCACAACCCATCCTATGCACTATTAACACAAATGTATCACAATAAACACACTAATACACCATACTTGCCTCTGTCGTGATTCCAACGTGGGTGCTGTTATGGGGATGATGAACTGCAAAATTACACTGTGTATGCGAACTGCAACAGCAAGGACAACACAGGCATGTGAGTACAGGCAACGTGACACACATGAGGGAGACACACCACCAGGGCTACACAACACATACACACCTAGGCCATCTGACTCATTGCCTACACTGATGTTGCCAGGGAAGACGGTGCAATGCACAGACACCACACCCATTCCCAGTTGTAGTCAAGTAGCCCACAGGTGCAGTAAGCAAATGGCAGTCAAATGTGTGACCACAGACAACGCACATCACAAAGTGAAGCACAGGTTTATTACACAGTTGCAACATGCCGTAACCACTACAGATGCAAGGTAACCCCACCTTGCAGCGGGCACACAGTCAACAACTGTAGACGGAAGGAAGTCCATGGGTGTGGCGCACATCACCTGTAGGGACACAACAGCTACCAGCCTGGATGTGCAATCACGTCGTCGGTGGACACAGTTGACCAAACGAATCTGAAAGTACCCTGTGAAGGACAGAAATGACACACAGTCAAAAGCAATGGAGTACAGGACAGAACAGCAAAACTCATGCACAATACATGTTACAAGATACCCACCCAGAACCAAGTTAGCATGTCAACACTGTTGGGGAGTACAGCCCACCTGTCACCACACATCGCAACACACATCCAGTCAAGTAGCCCATGGACACACTCCAACAGCACCAGAGCACCACCCACACATCATGCCAACTCACATCATTGACATGACACCTCAGGATACTCACATTCAGCTAAAGAAGTTGGTGATGAGCTGTGTGCGGACATCACCATCATCATCATCATCGTCACTGGCATCGTGGTCCAGGCCAGGATCCTCCACAGGTGGCGGATGTTGGTCATTGTCATCCTGGATGAGAGGCAACTCCTTCCGCACTGCCAGGTTGTGGAGCATGCAGCAGACGATGATAATCTTGCACACTTTCGCAGGGGCATATGGGAGGGACCCTCCGGTCTTGTCCAGGCAGCGGAAGCGGCTCTTCAGGAGACCAAAGGTCCGCTCAATCACTCTCCTGGTCCGACCATGTGCCTCATTGTAGCGCATCTGGGCAGGTGTCACAGGGTTCCTGAGGGGTGTCAGCAACCACGGCATGTTGGGGTATCCCGAGTCACCTACGGACAGACAAGTGCACATTAGCTGACTTGGAAAAGTGGGCGGAATACTACAGATCAGATCACACACAATGGCACAAAGTCATTACACACCGACAAGCCAGGCACGCTGGTTCTGCATCTGTGCCATCATCCTGGGGATGCGACTACTACTCATCACAAAGGCATCGTGTGCTGAACCAGGGAAACGGGCACACACGTGTGTGATGGTCATGTCTGCAAGACACACCACCAGTGCATTGACCGAGTGGTAGTGCTTGCGGTTCCTGTAGGCCTGCTCCTGGGCCTGTGGTGGTACCAAAGCCACATGTGTCCCATCAATGGAGCCAATTACATGCAGCATCCTCCCCAGGGCATAAAAGTCACTCTTCACGTCAGTGAGTCGTCGCAGTCTAGGGAAATAGATGTACCGGTTCAGGAAGAGCAACATTGCCGCCAAAACATCGCGGAGCACACGGCTGAACATGGTCTGTGACATCCCACCAGCAGTCGCCACAGTATGTTGGAAGGTACCAGTGGCAAAGAAGTGTAGGGCTGCCATCACCTTCACCTTGGGGGTCAGCGCTGTAGGATACGGCCGGCCAGGCTGCAAATGTGGGGACAACTGCACTGCCAAATCCTCAATCAGCTGCCTGGTGAAGCGGTACCGTCGGATGCTGTCCCGTTCCACCATCGTTGCCAGGTCTGGGAATGGCCGATGGACAGCAGGAGCCCTGCAGTGCAGAGGAGAAGTAAGCAAGATTGTCAGTCACCCCACATATGCGGCATTGAACACACTCAAGATCCCAACATACATCATTATGAGGCACAACTACATGAAGTGTGCAGTACCGGAAGGACATGTATGGTACATACATGGCCAACATCTGTCAACACGGTCCAACAGGTGGCATCAATTTGTCCCAGGTTGGCCCATTGGATATCATGAGGCCGTGTCACAGTTCCCATCTCCTGCTGCCGTGTCACAATAACCCCCCACAGTGACATGTGAGGACAGATGTGCCCCAGGCACCACAGCTCAACGACAGGTACATTCCCAGGGACCCTGTAATGCCACATGGACACTGGCATTACATGGAGTATCATGTATACACCACAGCAAAACAACCATGACCCCCAAAGGTAGTGGCCCCACTTGCCACGGCAGGACAGACATGGACGTCTGTGACACACACGCACAACATCAGAGTCCATGCACACACAACGTGGATGTGGAGACTGTCTCCCATTGTGCACATGAAATCAGAGACATTGTAAACACTACATGCACAAAGACTGTGGAGGACCATCACTATTGTGCCACTGGGACACCCTGGCTCAAACATACCGTCCCACATGGGACTCACGGGGTATGTGACATGACATACACACACACCACTGTGAAATGTGACCATGGCACATGCACAGATATGAACAGTTGCACATCACAGTGGTCATGTACACGTAACACCCAGGTTCCTGTCCCCATGAACACGTGCACAGCCTGGGGGTGGCTGCCCACAGGTGACACCCACAGGACAACATGTACACCAACATACACACAATAGGAAATGCATCCTTACATGCCTTATGATAAAGTTTGGACAGGCTGTCGTGATGTAGGTGTGCCCCTCACTCCCTGGGAGCTATCTGTGGCTGGCATATGTCCATCTGAGACAGGCATGCTGACATATGCCAGTCACATGTACAGTGATGCGTTGTACCGCAATGGACCGATCGGTGCCTCCGGCCGACCCATTGCATTCAATGTGTGCGGGTACGCGTTGTACCCCTGTGCGCAGTTGTACCGCAATGGACCGATCGGTGCCTCCGGCCGGCCCATTGCATTCAATGTGTGCGGGTACGCGTTGTACCCCTGTGCGCGTTGTACCGCAATGGACCGATCGGTGCCTCCGGCCGGCCCATTGCATTCAATGTGTGCGGGTACGCATTGTACCCCTGTGCGCGTTGAACTGCAATGGACCGATCGGTGCCTCCGGCCGGCCCATTGCATTCAATGTGTGCGGGTACGCGTTGTACCCCTGTGCGCGTTGTACCGCAATGGAGCGATCGGTGCCTCCGGCCGGCCCATTGCATTCAATGTGTGCGGGTACGCGTTGTACCCCTGGGCGCGTTGTACCGCAATGGACCGATCGGTGCCTCCGGCCGGCCCATTGCATTCAATGTGTGCGGGTACGCGTTGTACCCCTGTGCGCGTTGAATTGCAATGGACCGATCGGTGCCTCCGGCCGGCCCATTGCATTCAATGTGTGCGGGTACGCGTTGTACCCCTGTGCGCGTTGAACTGCAATGGACCGATCGGTGCCTCCGGCCGGCCCATTGCATTCAATGTGTGCGGGTACACGTTGTACACCTGTGCACGTTGAACTGCAATGGACCGATCGGTGCCTCCGGCCGGCCCATTGCATTCAATGTGTGCGGGTACGCGTTGTACCCCTGTGCGCGTTGTACCGCAATGGACCGATCGGTGCGCACCCATTGACAATGGGCTTGCCTGGCAACGGACGCGTTTTCGAATTTCGAACGAGTCGGTTGCTGGAAATTCAGTTGGTCACCCACAACAATGTTGCAAAATCATGTATGCCATGAAGTTGAGGATTTGAAGGATGCTGTGGGCGTGTTTTGGTGCTGCTATTCCATGGATTGGCCAGATTCAGAAGATGCAAACGACTTGGACCTATCACTTTGGACACAAGGGACAGTATCTGCCTCTCCAGCACATATATATTGCTGGCTGTTCCCCTGAGAGCTCACTTGCCTGCACTACATGCTCCAGGACGACATCTGCCACTGCACTGCTGCTGTCTCTGCCCCTCTGGACCCTGCAATGGCACGTACTGTGGAGAGAGCCCCAGCCTTCAGCCTTGAAGAGAACCAGGCCCTGCTGGACAGCCTACTTCCACAGTACAGCAAGCTGTATGGGACACCAGGGGAGCAGGTGAGTGTTCTGTGCACTGCCTTTCTGAATGTGCATTTTGTGTGACTAGCAAGGCTGAGAGTCTGCACGCCACTGGCTAGCAGGCTCACTGAGTAGTTGTCACCCCCATAGTGTGTAGTGACTTGCACTGGACAGGTATGGTGCAGTGACAGTGCATTTGAACATGGTTTTACTTCCCATGCAATGATACCATGTAGTGACGTCTGGCAAACTGTCCATGGTCAGCTTTGCACTGACTGTGTACATAGTGTGCCCCTGTGATTGAGACATGTATATACAACTGTGTCATGCACGGATATGTTGCATGTGTGGTAATGGCCTTTTCACTTTGTCATCCTGACAGGTTAATGCCCATCGGAAGCAGGAAATCTGGAAGGACATCGTCCGGGCTGTCCGGTCCGTGGGGGTCTACAAGCGCCTGATCCGCAACTGCCAGAAGAGGTGGCAGGACCTTCGGGGCTGGACCCGGAGGATTGCACGGGTCCAGCTGAAGCTGTCGCCTCCTCGCAGGAGGGGCGGAACACGGACCCTGACCCCCCACATGCTCCAGATCCTGGCGGTGGTCTTTCCAGACCTGGATGGGCAGCTGAAGAACTGGGGTGGTGGAGTGAGCTAAAGAATGATGATGGATTAAACCCAGATCAGTTGACTGGGGGTGAGTGTTTGATTGGCTCAAACGTTCCGTCCATCATCCCCTTTTGTATCGCTTTTGTCGCCCTAAGTTGGCGGGGGTATGCCCAGACGTGGGTCCCTTGCTCACTTTGCCACTGGATTCAAGCAAGCCTGGCTGATGACGGCTGAAATGCCAGAAACCGGTCCTAGGATGCTTGTTTCCGGTCCAGGGAAGACATGGCTTGGCAGTTCGGGCTGGACTGTTCCCATGAGGCACAGGGTCAGACTGATTTGCATATGGCCATGTCTGAACTGGGGTGGTGGAGTGAGCTAAAGAATGATGATGGATTAAACCCAGATCAGTTGACTGGGGGTGAGTGTTTGATTTGCTCAAACGTTCCGTCCATCATCCCCTTTTGTATCGCTTTGTCGCCCTAAGTTGGCGGGGGTATGCCCAGACGTGGGTCCCTTGCTCACTTTGCCACTGGATTCAAGCAAGCCTGGCTGATGACGGCTGAAATGCCAGAAACCGGTCCTAGGATGCTTGTTTCCGGTCCAGGGACGACATGGCTTGGCAGTTCGGGCTGGACTGTTCCCATGAGGCACAGGGTCAGACTGATTTGCATATGGCCATGTCTGAACTGGGGTGGTGGAGTGAGCTAAAGAATGATGATGGATTAAACCCAGATCAGTTGACTGGGGGTGAGTGTTTGATTGGCTCAAACGTTCCGTCCATCATCCCCTTTTGTATCGCTTTTGTCGCCTCTAAGTTGGCGGGGGTATGCCCAGACGTGGGTCCCTTGCTCACTTTGCCACTGGATTCAAGCAAGCCTGGCTGATGACGGCTGAAATGCCAGAAACCGGTCCTAGGATGCTTGTTTCCGGTCCAGGGAAGACATGGCTTGGCAGTTCGGGCTGGACTGTTCCCATGAGGCACAGGGTCAGACTGATTTGCATATGGCCATGTCTGAACTGGGGTGGTGGAGTGAGCTAAAGAATGATGATGGATTAAACCCAGATCAGTTGACTGGGGGTGAGTGTTTGATTGGCTCAAACGTTCCGTCCATCATCCCCTTTTGTATCGCTTTTGTCGCCCTAAGTTGGCGGGGGTATGCCCAGACGTGGGTCCCTTGCTCACTTTGCCACTGGATTCAAGCAAGCCTGGCTGATGACGGCTGAAATGCCAGAAACCGGTCCTAGGATGCTTGTTTCCGGTCCAGGGAAGACATGGCTTGGCAGTTCGGGCTGGACTGTTCCCATGAGGCACAGGGTCAGACTGATTTGCATATGGCCATGTCTGAACTGGGGTGGTGGAGTGAGCTAAAGAATGATGATGGATTAAACCCAGATCAGTTGACTGGGGGTGAGTGTTTGATTGGCTCAAACGTTCCGTCCATCATCCCCTTTTGTATCGCTTTTGTCGCCCTAAGTTGGCGGGGGTATGCCCAGACGTGGGTCCCTTGCTCACTTTGCCACTGGATTCAAGCAAGCCTGGCTGATGACGGCTGAAATGCCAGAAACCGGTCCTAGGATGCTTGTTTCCGGTCCAGGGAAGACATGGCTTGGCAGTTCGGGCTGGACTGTTCCCATGAGGCACAGGGTCAGACTGATTTGCATATGGCCATGTCTGAACTGGGGTGGTGGAGTGAGCTAAAGAATGATGATGGATTAAACCCAGATCAGTTGACTGGGGGTGAGTGTTTGATTGGCTCAAACGTTCCGTCCATCATCCCCTTTTGGAAGGCCAGACAGCAGCAAGGAGGGGGTGAGTCAAAGACTGCACTGTGAACTCTGTATTACATGCTTTGTGCCCTCCTCTGGCCTGGTTCAACTGCCACAGTGCAGCAGTCATGTTGTCCAGGAGCCATGTCCCTCTATTGTGCACTGCCCACTGCTCATCTGATACCCAGGTGTGGCCCTTACATTCAGGGAATTGTGTCACTTGGGACTGTGTCCTTGCAGTTTGCTTCACTAAAGGTGGGGGACAGCATCTGTTTCCCTAACTCTGTTGTGGGCATCATGGGTGGGTCCATTGTTCACACAACGCCTAGGTTTGGACATGTGATCTGCGTGTTGCTTTGATATGCGGTCCACTTGCTGAGCTGAGCCACCACATGTGCCTGGGGTATGTGGCACATGCCCATGCAGCGGGTGGGAACAATGTTTGGGCCCCAGGAGTGTGCAGATTACGTGTGTCACACATACATAGCCAGCTATCCACTGTCCAGGGCACATCCCTCATTCATGTGGAGCAGGACAGTCATGCCTACTCCAGGCCATGCAATGCACTCTGTACTCCCACTCCTGTGTATCAGCTGACACATTGTGCACAGTGATTTGACCCCTCAGGTGTCTGCCTCTGTGTCAGTGTGCTGTGGATTAGTTGCCAGGACTGCTGGGGTGTTTCTTGGTAGGGGCTCAGCATGCCCCTGGAGATGTGACCATAGGAGACGATACTTGTGTGTCACATAGGTGTTTGATCAGCTGCCCGTGCAGACTGGGGTATGCGAATGTGAAGTTCAGGCAGCTGTTCCCCATTCACAGCAAATTGTGAGGGGCTCAGGTTCCGAGGGTAGTGTCACAGGTCTCCCATATGTCCAATAGGTGTGACCTGGACAGATGAGGGTTAAGATGATGTGTTGTGTGGGGGATGTACATGTGCACTTGTGCAGCTCCAGGACTTGCATTCCCCATGACCTACTATTGTGACACAGTGCATAGTGTTGTTGTCTGGCTGCCAAGTCATACATCACTGAGACAGTGATGTATGACTTAGCAGTCATGCCTCTGCCATGGCATGTGTCAACTTATTGGTGGTCCTGCAGGGGAGTGACATGTGCTACATGCACACCATAGTGGCGCTGGCTATCACGACATGGGTGCATCATGGTGTCTGTCGCTGGTATGCATCACATGCATTTCCTATTTGACTCTGGGCATCCCTTTCATCCGGAAACCTGTACTGACTCAGTGGCAAGAGCTGTGATGTGTCCACACCGTGTCCTCTGCACTGTCCAACTACTGTGTACTTGGTGCATGTGTCCACACTGGGGTGTTGCAATCCAACAGACACCAGACAGATGGGTGCAAGGCCATGTGGGATGTGAGTGCCATGCTTGGCATCAGACTGACAATTGGCTTCTCCTGTTCAGTTAGGGCACTTTTAGCAATGTACAACTAATGATGCCAGGGCTTGCTCTGTAATGTGCTGTGCTCACAGTGGTGTGTGCGTTTGGTGCAGGTGACTGATGTCTGTCTGTTTCCCCATTGTTTGCAGATACATCCACGGCCACGGAAGGGGACAGCTGCACGGACCAGGAGGAGCCAGAGAGCCAGACTGGGTCAGCAGCCGAGGAGTGGTCGGAGGGACCCAGTGGCACGGAGGGCGAGGGGAGCCACACCGAGGAGTCCTCAGCACCATCCACCTCAGCTGAGGACCAGAGCAACTCGGAGGATGACTCCCTTGTGGAGGCGGGTGTCAGCAGCCACCACACCCCAGCTAGTGTTGCTGTCCCCGCCACCACCAGCACCACCACCGCCCTCCCATCGGCTCCCATTCCCAAGGTCCGTGGAGGCTCCCATGTTCGGTAGCGTGTCTCCTTTGGGCCAGGCACCGCACCCCCTGCCCCCGTGTCCCCTGCTGCCCTGAGTGAGGAGTCTGTGTACCTCCTTCGCCAGCTCCATGTAGGGCAGACAGCCATGCTGAGTGTCCTCCATGCGCACACCGCACTGTTGACTCAGCTGGTGTCGTTCATGGAGGGCATCTCATCGGGCATGTCTGACCTACAGAGGGGCAACAGGTCCATGGACTCCTCCCTGACGGCAGCAGTGTCCCTCTTCAGACAGTCCCTCACCCCTCCTGCCTCTGCTCCATCCACACTCCCCAGCACCTTACCCGTCCCAAGCACACACACACAGGCACAGGCACACACCAGCACACACACATCCAGCACACAGACACACACGCCACAAACTAAACGCACACGCACGCACAGTCAGGGGACTGAAACCAGACTCACAGGGGATGGGGCCCTGGTACACACACACGCATCCACGGGCACTGCACAGTCCTCAGTTGCCTCTCCCTCCAAAGCACCCTCCCTTGCCTCACCTGCAACCCCAAAGACCCAGCGCCTCTTCCTCAGTGACCTCGGCCTCTTCCCCTCCGATCCAGCTGCCCCAGCATCCAGGGGGAAGAGGAAGCCCCCCACACGGAGCAGAGTGCCCCTCGCCCCCGGACACCCTCCCCCAGGCGCAGACAGACTGAGGCCCCCACCCGCAAGTCCCCCGGAGTGCTAAGAGCAAGACCCCGCCGCCGCCCTGCAGCTCAAGCACCAGGTCTCCTTCCTCCATCCCTCAGGCCCCCACTCCACAGGTGCCCCCACCACACCCTGCCCCAGGTTCCCCCACCCACAGATATACCATCCCCAAGAGGCTCCGGCCTTCTCCCCTGCCACTTGCTCTCCCGGCACCACACCCCCCGCTGCGCTTGTCTGTGCCACTGATGTGGTGAGGGTGTCCTCCCCCTCTGTCCAGCCCACCTTGCCTGTTCCCCATTCTACTCCCCTGGTGGTAGGCACTGCAGTGGAGTCCACTACCACCCTGTCTGACTTGGGCACTGCAGTGGCGGACCTGTCCACTCCATCTGCAGGGTCCACTGCAGTCGTGCCGGCACCCACAACATCTGAGCCATGCCCCCCAGTTGTGCCGGCACACACCATGTCAGACACCTCCACTGCAGTTGTCAGTGGCTCTTCAGCACCCACCACCCCTTCCCTGCTTCCTCCTGGTGAGCCCTGATCCTGTCCCTGCGGTGCCTGGCCTACCCCCCCGGTTGCCCCTCCTAGTGGATTGTCCCTGGTTTTGTGCAGGCATGTGTAGGGTGGCATCTGCCACTGTCACCCACTTGTGACTTTGTTGATGG
This sequence comes from Calotriton arnoldi, assembly GCA_963921515.1. NCBI lineage: Eukaryota > Metazoa > Chordata > Amphibia > Caudata > Salamandridae > Calotriton > Calotriton arnoldi. Next base: position 1,107,008 of record CAWUFW010006407.1, on the reverse strand, counting down.
ACTGGCCATTGGCCTTTGTTTATGTTCTACCGGACTTCTACTTTTAATGCCACATATGCTGAATAAAGCAACTTTCTGTTCTCTAGTGCTTTTGCTTCTGATGTACATGATGTTGATGATGCTAACAATGCCCTTGCTGCAGTGATGGTGATATTTGGTCTCATGATAATGAAGTGTTACTGTGCAGGAACCCATGTGGTCCAGGGGAATGTGTCCTATCCTGTGGTGTATCCATGTCATCCATAGCAGCATCTGAGGGTGTCATGTGTTCAGTATTTGGCAATGGGATTTCCTACTTAGATTGGCAATTTCACATCTGTGGCTTCCACCCCTGCACATCTGTTGTGCCTGCCATTGTTCTATTCGTCTACTTCCCTGACCGTGTGGCCATCTCCAGTGAACATGCAGGTTTGGGCATCAATGGGGAAGGACTCATCTGTGTTGTCAGTGCAACATTGCTATACAAGTGTGTTGGATCTGTGCTGATGATTCCGTTGGCACTTCCATGACCAGGCTGATGGGACGGGAGCCCTCATTTGGTGCTAATTGTTGATTGTGTGTCCCATTGCTGCCATGGTATGGTATCTGTTCGCCTCACATCTGCAGTCTCCACAGGGTATCTGCATGTGTGTGCCCATTGGTGCAAATATGTGGGTCTGCATTCGGATGGTCACTTCTGTCATTGTGTCATTGATGATTGTTGACGGTGTCAGCCCCCATGGGTGTTGTTTGTCTGCACATGGCCAAAGTTATGTCTTATTTGCACTGCAGGATTTGGCTCCCCCAATTTATGTTGCAATGGGACACATACACTACTTTGCCACTGATGTGTTTGTTGTTCTGTGACCAGGAATCATCCATGCAGTTTGGCAGTTGCACCTCTTACTTTGTCAACACTTACCTTTTGGTCACTGTGATGATGGGGGTTTGGACCCCATTGCCACAATGTTCAAAATGTGCTGCAGCTATGGACCCCACACTTACCTTTTGGTCACTGTGATGATGGGTGTTTGGACCCCATTGCCACAATGTTCAAAATGTGCTGCAGCTATGGACCCCACACTTACCTTTTGGTCACTGTGATGATGGGGGTTTGGACCCCATTGCCACAATGTTCAAAATGTGCTGCAGCTATGGACCCCACACTTACCTTTTGGTCACTTTGATGATGGGGGTTTGGACCCCATTGCCACAATGTTCAAAATGTGCTGCAGCTATGGACCCCACACTTGCCTTTTGGTCACTGTGATGATGGGGGTTTGGACCCCATTGCCACAATGGTCATGGCCTGCTTGCGTTGTGTGTGCCACACACATATTTGTGTGGCACATGTGCTAGGGGGTCACATTGTATGTTCGAAGTCATGTTCGGTGTTGTAGGCATTTGACACAGTCTACACACGCTTGTCATGGTGTTGGGGGATGTCTTTTTCTTGCATTCCCTAGGTTGTGGTGTGCTGGTTGTGTCATGCATTGTCCATCCTATGGGTGGGGGTGGTAGTGGTGGTAGGCATCCTGCCCCCCTGGGTGAGGGTGGTAGTAGTGGTAGGCATCCAGCCCCCCTGGCTAAGGGTGGTAGTAGTGGTAGGCATCCTGCCCCCCTGGGTGAGGGTGGTAGTAGTGGTAGGCATCCTGCCCCCCTGGCTAAGGGTGGTAGTAGTGGTAGGCATCCTGCCCCCCTGGGTGAGGGTGGTAGTAGTGGTAGGCATCCTGCCCCCCTGGCTAAGGGTGGTAGAAGTGGTAGGCATCCTGCCCCCCTGGGTGAGGGTGGTAGTAGTGGTAGGCATCCTGCCCCCCTGGGTGAGGGTGGTAGTAGTGGTAGGCATCCAGCCCACCCTGGGTGAGGGTGGTAGTAGTGGTAGGCATCCTGCCCCCCTGGCTAAGGGTGGTAGTAGTGGTAGGCATCCTGCCCCCCTGGGTGAGGGTGGTAGTAGTGGTAGGCATCCTGCCCCCTGGGTGAGGGTGGTAGTAGTGGTAGGCATCCTGCCCCCCCTGGCTAAGGGTGGTAGTAGTGGTAGGCATCCTGCCCCCCTGGGTGAGGGTGGTAGTAGTGGTAGGCATCCTGCCCCCCTGGCTAAGGGTGGTAGTAGTGGTAGGCATCCTGCCCCCCTGGGTGAGGGTGGTAGTAGTGGTAGGCATCCTGCCCCCCTGGGTGAGGGTGGTAGTAGTGGTAGGCATCCTGCCCCCCTGGCTGAGGGTGGTAGTAGTGGTAGGCATCCTGCCCCCCCTGGGTGAGGGTGGTAGTAGTGGTAGACATCCAGCCCACCCTGGGTGAGGGTGGTAGTAGTGGTAGGCATCCTGCCCCCTGGGTGAGGGTGGTAGTAGTGGTAGGCATCCAGCCCCCCTGGCTAAGGGTGGTAGTAGTGGTAGGCATCCTGCCCCCCTGGGTGAGGGTGGTAGTAGTGGTAGGCATCCTGCCCCCCTGGCTAAGGGTGGTAGTAGTGGTAGGCATCCTGCCCCCCTGGGTGAGGGTGGTAGTAGTGGTAGGCATCCTGCCCCCCTGGGTGAGGGTGGTAGTAGTGGTAGGCATCCTGCCCCCCTGGCTAAGGGTGGTAGTAGTGGTAGGCATCCTGCCCCCCTGGGTGAGGGTGGTAGTAGTGGTAGGCAGCCTGCCCCCCTGGCTAAGGGTGGTAGTAGTGGTAGGCATCCTGCCCCCCTGGGTGAGGGTGGTAGTAGTGGTAGGCATCCTTTCCCCCTGGCTAAGGGTGGTAGTAGTGGTAGGCATCCTGCCCCCCTGGGTGAGGGTGGTAGTAGTAGTAGGCATCCTGCCCCCCTGGCTAAGGGTGGTAGTAGTGGTAGGCATCCTGCCCCCCTGGGTGAGGGTGGTAGTAGTGGTAGGCATCCTGCCCCCCTGGGTGAGGGTGGTAGTAGTGGTAGGCATCCTGCCCCCCTGGCTGAGGGTGGTAGTAGTGGTAGGCATCCTGCCCCCTGGGTGAGGGTGGTAGTAGTGGTAGGCATCCAGCCCACCCTGGGTGAGGGTGGTAGTAGTGGTAGGCATCCTGCCCCCTGGGTGAGGGTGGTAGTAGTGGTAGGCATCCAGCCCACCCTGGGTGAGGGTGGTAGTAGTGGTAGGCATCCTGCCCCCCTGGGTGAGGGTGGTAGTAGTGGTAGGCATCCAGCCCCCCTGGCTAAGGGTGGTAGTAGTGGTAGGCATCCTGCCCCCCTGGGTGAGGGTGGTAGTAGTGGTAGGCATCCTGCCCCCCTGGCTAAGGGTGGTAGTAGTGGTAGGCATCCTGCCCCCCTGGGTGAGGGTGGTAGTAGTGGTAGGCATCCTGCCCCCCTGGCTGAGGGTGGTAGTAGTGGTAGGCATCCTGCCCCCCTGGGTGAGGGTGGTAGTAGTGGTAGGCATCCAGCCCACCCTGGGTGAGGGTGGTAGTAGTGGTAGGCATCCTGTCCCCCTGGGTGAGGGTGGTAGTAGTGGTAGGCATCCAGCCCCCCTGGCTAAGGGTGGTAGTAGTGGTAGGCATCCTGCCCCCCTGGGTGAGGGTGGTAGTAGTGGTAGGCATCCTGCCCCCCTGGCTAAGGGTGGTAGTAGTGGTAGGCATCCTGCCCCCCTGGGTGAGGGTGGTAGTAGTGGTAGGCATCCTGCCCCCCTGGCTAAGGGTGGTAGTAGTGGTAGGCATCCTGCCCCCCTGGGTGAGGGTGGTAGTAGTGGTAGGCATCCTGCCCCCCTGGCTAAGGGTGGTAGTAGTGGTAGGCATCCTGCCCCCCTGGGTGAGGGTTGTAGTAGTGGTAGGCATCCTGCCCCCCTGGCTGAGGGTGGTAGTAGTGGTAGGCATCCTGCCCCCTGGGTGAGGGTGGTAGTAGTGGTAGGCATCCTGCCCCCCTGGGTGAGGGTGGTAGTAGTGGTAGGCATCCAGCCCACCCTGGGTGAGGGTGATAGTAGTGGTAGGCATCCTGCCCCCCCTGGGTGAGGGTGGTAGTAGTGGTAGGCATCCAGCCCCCTGGCTAAGGGTGGTAGTAGTGGTAGGCATCCTGCCCCCCTGGGTGAGGGTGGTAGTAGTGGTAGGCATCCTGCCCCCCTGGCTAAGGGTGGTAGTAGTGGTAGGCATCCTGCCCCCCTGGGTGAGGGTGGTAGTAGTGGTAGGCATCCTGCCCCCTGGCTAAGGGTGGTAGTAGTGGTAGGCATCCTGCCCCCCTGGGTGAGGGTGGTAGTAGTGGTAGGCATCCTGCCCCCCTGGGTGAGGGTGGTAGTAGTGGTAGGCATCCTGCCCCCCTGGCTAAGGGTGGTAGTAGTGGTAGGCATCCTGCCCCCCTGGCTAAGGGTGGTAGTAGTGGTAGGCATCCAGCCCACCCTGGGTGAGGGTGGTAGTAGTGGTAGGCATCCTGCCCCCCTGGGTAGGGGTGGTGGTGCGCATTCAGGCCCCTGTGTGCATATGTGGCATTGGTGATGGGCATCCCGCCCCTATGGTGCTGCTGTTGCTGGTGTAAGTATATTCTGCATCCCTGTGTGTGTGATGTGTCGTGTACGTGTTGTATGTGTTTTGTGGTTGGTGTCTAGCTTACCTTCTGCGCCGTACGCGTCCGTGCCTGTTCCGGTAGTATATGTAGAATATTGGTATGATCGGGACGAAGGGATTCATGGTTGGTTCGTGTCGTTCGTCCTTCTCGTTGCTTCGCGTCGTCCTCGTCGCTTCGCCTCGTCGCTTTGCCTCGTCCTCGTCGCTTCGCGTCGTTCTCGTCGCTGCCGTGTTCGTCTCGGAGCCGTGGATCGTGTTGTGGCGCGAATCGGAGCTTATGTGCGCCTCTCCCGGATGCTTTGACGTGCCGTGCGTAGCGACGGGTTCGGCGCGTACGGAAAGCGCATCGTACTTGTCCGGCCGGACGGGGCTGCATTTTTCCTTCCATGCAACTCGATTCGGCGTTTCCGGATTCGCCTCGGTCGGAGAACAGGACCTGGTTTGGGTGAGTACGGCTCGGCCGGATTCTTTGCTGTTGTGCGCATCGTACTTGCTCGTTCGGTGTGCTGTACGGATCGGTCGGGAAACAGGCTTTCGCATGGCTTTTTTCCCGACCGAATGGTATTGGGTGCGCCTCCGACCGAGATCGGAATCGGCCCCTTAGTGTCCAGCGTGTTCTTGACTTCATAATTACTGTAGTGGGAATAGTAATTTTTATGTGTTTAATGTCCAGCACCTTCCCTGACTTAATTTTGACTGAAGTGGGAATAGTAATTTTATATGTTTAGTGTCCAGCATATTCCCTGACTTAATTTTGACTGCGGTGGGAATAGTAATTTTATATGTTTAGTGTCCAGCACCTTCCCTGAGTTAATATTTACTGGAGTGGGAATAGTAATTTATATATGTTTAATGTCCAGCACCTTCCTTGAGTTAATACTTACTGGAGTGGGAATAGTAATTTATATATGTTTAATGTCCAGCACCTTCCCTGACTTAATTTTGACTGAAGTGGGAATAGTAATTTTATATGTTTAGTGTCCAGCACCTTCCCTGAGTTAATATTTACTGGAGTGGGAATAGTAATTTATATATGTTTAATGTCCAGCACCTTCCTTGAGTTAATACTTACTGGAGTGGGAATAGTAATTTATATATGTTTAATGTCCAGCACCTTCCCTGACTTAATTTTGACTGAAGTGGGAATAGTAATTTTATATGTTTAGGGGCCGATTCCGATCTCGGCCGGTAGGGCTCCGAATCGGATTCGGCTTTACCGGATCCGATTCGGAGCCCTGTTTCCCGACCGAACCGTACGCGGGTCCGGCCGAGCGAGTACGATGCGAAATCGCCGACCGACTCGTCCGGGCGTCCCGACCGCTCCGACCGACTCGCTCCCGGCTCGAACCGCTCCGACCGACTCGCTCGGACTCGACTCGCACCGCGCAATGGAGACGTTTCCCGGCCGGGTAAGTACGATGCGCGCCGCGAGGCAGTCCGACCGAGCCGCGCCGTCCGGCTCGAAAGAGCAGTCGGAGCCGTACCTCGGGGGTCCGTGTCAGACCCCCTGTACGCGTAGCCGCGCGAGTCGCACACAGGGGGGACCCATGGGTCCCCCTACCTGTGCGTGTACGGCGCGAATCGCTTCGCCGCGTACCCGCTGTAGGGGGCGCCCTTGTCCGACTCGCACCCATTGAGTCAATGGGAGCCCGCGTACGCGTTGTACGACCGGCTCCCATTGACTTCAATGGGAGTCCGACCGACTCGAGTCCGATAACATACGGACGCATCGTACTCGTTCGGTCGGACTGCACGGGTCCGATTCGGTCGGAAATCTCTCCGGGTCCGGCTCGGTCGGAGAAATTTCCGGCCCGAATCGGAATCGACCCCTTAGTGTCCAGCATATTCCCTGACTTAATTTTGACTGGAGTGGGAATAGTAATTTTATATGTTTAGTGTCCAGCACCTTCCCTGAGTTAATATTTACTGTAGTGGGAATAGTAATTTATATATGTTTAATGTCCAGCACCTTCCTTGAGTTAATACTTACTGGAGTGGGAATAGTAATTTATATATGTTTAATGTCCAGCACCTTCCCTGACTTAATTTTGACTGAAGTGGGAATAGTAATTTTATATGTTTAGTGTCCAGCACCTTCCCTGAGTTAATATTTACTGGAGTGGGAATAGTAATTTATATATGTTTAATGTCCAGCACCTTCCTTGAGTTAATACTTACTGGAGTGGGAATAGTAATTTATATATGCTTAATGTCCAGCACCTTCCCTGACTTAATTTTGACTGAAGTGGGAATAGTAATTTTATATGTTTAGTGTCCAGCATATTCCCTGACTTAATTTTTACTGGAGTGGGAATAGTAATTTTATATGTTTAGTGTCCAGTACCTTCCCTGAGTTAATATTTACTGGAGTGGGAATAGTAATTTATATATGTTTAATGTCCAGCACCTTCCTTGAGTTAATACTTACTGGAGTGGGAATAGTAATTTATATATGTTTAATGTCCAGCACCTTCCCTGACTTAATTTTGACTGAAGTGGGAATAGTAATTTTATATGTTTAGTGTCCAGCATCTTCCCTGACTTAATACTCACTGGAGTGGGAATAGTAATTTATATATGTTTAATGTCCAGCACCTTCCCTGAGTTAATACTGACAGAAGTGGGAATAGTAATTTATATATGTTTAATGTCCAGCACCTTCCCTGACTTAAATTTTTATTGGAGTGGGAATAGTAATTTTATATGTTTAGTGTCCAGCACCTTCCCTGATTTAATTTTTATTGCAGTGGGAATAGTAATTTTATATGTTTAGTGTCCAGCATCTTCCCTGAATTAATACTTAGTGCAGTGGGAATAGTAATTGTTATATGTTTAGTGTCCAGCAACTTCTCTGAATTACTAATTAGTGCAGTGGGAATAGTAATTTTAATTTGTTCAATGTAAAGTAGTTTTTATTATTTAATGTATACTGTATTGGGAATAGTAAATTATATATGGTTAATGTTTTGTATGTTTTATTACTAAATTTTAAGTGTAGTGGGAAGAGTAAATTATATATTGTTTAAGTTTACCACATTTAATGAATATTGTTTAAATGTATTGGGAATAGTTGGTGATGTTTGTTTATGTAGAAATATATTTTTATAATTATTTATAATTAATATTAAATATTTATATAACAAATATGTTATTTGATGTGTATTTATTTATTTTATATAAAGAGTTGTAGGAAACTTACTGTATGTGTTTTTATATGTGAAGGAATATAAATGTATTTTATTATGTGTAGTGAAAATGAATTTGTCTTGTGTAAGTGATGTATAGTTTATAATTTTCTAGTAAAAAAACAAATGTTAATTAAAAAGGTACATTTATCAAATTAATATATTTAAGTAAAATATTTAATTATAAGATATACATATAAAAATAAATTAGACTTTTTTATTTTCAATTTTTTTTATTTTTGTATAAGTAGATAGAAAGAGAAACAATTTTTTTATTTATTTATACAATGCAATAGACATTATTAAATATACATAAAATTTGTCAATTTTTATTGAAGGAACATAAATTATTTTACATACATTTATTCGTTAATAGAATTTTTTAAGGGAAAAAAAATGTTATGTCATTATTTTACAACATTTGTAACATTGTAATATATGTATACAAATTATATAACCATTTTTGGTATATATATACAGAAAGTAAAGCATTGTATGTTTATTTATTATTTAATATTGTAACATTATAATGTTGTAGTAAATATTGTTTATCATTTACAAATAATTAGCACTTTATTACATGTAAATATATTTTTAATTAATATTATTAGTATATAAAATATTAATAATATTAATTATCACATTGTTGTAATTAATGAAAATTTATTTTTAAACAGGTAAGTTTTATTTAACAATTTTACATAATTAATATGTATTTTTTATAATTTTTATCATTATAAAAAACATATACAATTATAATAATAATAAATATATTTTTATATTAATTATTATTATAACTTTACAAAGTATAATACATTATATAGTAATTTTTAAATATACAGAAAATTGTGTACAACATAAGAAAAATATATGTGAAATTTATACTTTGCTATAATGATTTTTTTTTACATTATTCCTTTTTTAAACTTTATTTAGGCAGCCATTTTAAGTTTACAGGGACTATTTTGTAACCGCGTACTGTTATTTTGGGTCATTGAGGGTCGGAGAAGCTCGCGGTTGGAAGCTGCGTCGCGTCGAGCAAGGTAAGGGAAATTTTACTTATTTTTCTAAGTTAATACTTATGTTTTAGTGTAGTTAGGACTTATATATTGTATTTATAGTTAGGTTATTACGTTTTTGGTGTGCTGTAGTTGTTAGTTATATTTTAGTGAGATGACGTGAGTTACTGTTTGAGGTGTAGTGTAGACGGACATTAATATGAGTAAATATGTGTTGTTTTGTTGCTATAAATTCATTTTATTGTATTTAATAAATGTATTTGGGTGTATTTGTGTGGGTGGGTATGCTTTTAATCTTTTTTGCAGATTCATTTTAATCGAGTTTACGTTGGAGACAGAGACGCGTTTTTTTAAATAAAAGAACTGTGTATTAGTTTGTTAAACTAATATTATTATCACAGTTTCTTTTAGTTTTCGGTATTTCCTGGAGCGTTTTTTATATTTTTGTATCTTTTTCGGGTTTTTGAGGGTTTACGTAATTTGGATTTCGGAATGATGGATTTGTATGGGACGTGTTGTATTTTTGCATTTTTTGGGGCTTTTTTAAACTGCAATGCATTAACACATAGATGGAAGGATTATTTCTTTTTGGAATACATTTTCTACAGCTACGTAAACCGTAAGTGTATTTTATTTAAATTAATTGGGTGGGAAATGTTTTTAAAATTAATTGTGTTTTATAGTATATTTTGATAATTATTATTTATTTGTAAATATATATTTTTAATTTAAGAAAATATATATGACAAATAAGTAATATTTGTGAAAATATAATATTAATATATGTGTGTAAAGTTTATGTTTTATGAACGAAAAAATGTATAATACCTGTGGAACTTTTGTTTATAAAATGCTTTTGGCTATTAGGGATAGGTAATCTAGGCCTCTTGTAGATGGGTATAGGGTAACCTGACTTTGCAGTAGCTCAAACATTTTTTTAGTTTGTTTAGTTAATTTGGGACATATTTGAGTTACAGATTGTTCCATCCGTAATTCTTGATAGCTTTGTTCTTTTTGTATAGATTCTAGAAGTTTTTGTAGGGTAGGTTTACCTCTGCTTGTTGTTGATTGGAAGGCATTATGCCATCCTTCAACACTATTATTTGTTTTTGATTCTTTGTTTAAGGTACTTAGGTACACGTTCCACCAATGAATGTGGAATTTAGGTTGCCTTCTATGCCCTGATCTATGCAATCTTCCCACCCAGGTGTCCTCAAAGTAGTCTAGTAGTGGGCTTATTTTGTCTTCGTTCCTTTTGTAATAGGGGCTTTCTATTAGAATATTGTAGTGTTCTGCTACATCTGTTACAGGTACATATGCTAGTGCTATTAGCTTTTTTATTTGGTAGGCAAAAGTACTGTCTGTAGCATATTGTACACTTAGGGGTCGATTCCGATTCGGGCCGGAAATCTCTCCGACCGAGCCGGACCCGGAGAGATTTCCGACCGAATCGGACCCGTGCAGTCCGACCGAACGAGTACGATGCGCACGTATGCCATCGGACCCGAGTCGGTCGGACTCCCATTGAAGTCAATGGGAGCCGGTCGTACAACGCGTACGCGGGCTCCCATTGCCTCAATGGGTGCGAGTCGGACAAGTGCGCCCCCTACAGCGGGTACGCGGCGAAGCGATTCGTGCCGTACACGCACAGGTAGGGGGGACCCATGGGTCCCCCCTGTGTGCGACTCGCGCGGCTACGCGTACAGGGGGGTCCGACACGGACCCCCAAAGTACGGCTCCGACAGCTCTTTCGAGCCGGAGTGCGCGGCTCGGTCGGACTGCTCGCGGCGCGCATCGTACTTACCCGGCCGGGGAACGTCTCCATTGCGCGGTGCGAGTCGAGTCCGAGCGAGTCGGTCGGTGCGGTTCGAGCCGGGAACGAGTCGGTCGGAGCGGTCGGGACGCCCGGACGAGTCGGTCGGCGAGTTCGCATCGTACTCGCTCGGCCGGACCCGCGTACGATTCGGTCGGGAAACAGGGCTCCGAATCGGATCCGGTAAAGCCGAATCCGATTCGGAGCCCTACCGGCCGAGATCGGAATCGGCCCCTTAGGGTTGATTTTTGTAGATGTCTCCAGAGACTCTGATTAAAATGATAATAGCAACCCTGAATTGCTGTGTGTGGATAATTTTTTAGTATAGCATTTATCATGGCTATTTCAAAGTCAATAATTATTTTTGAAGGAAAATAATTATTGCTTTCTTCTTTTATTTGAGTGAGTATATCAATGTAGGTAGTTTGCTGTTTATTTGGTAGTAGTGCGTAGATGAATGGAATATTTGAGTGTTGGTATAATCCATGTATTGTGTACAGCTGGTAAAATGGTTTTGGACAGACTTTGAAAGTTCCATCCATCATCCAGGTGTCACATTTCTGTAATTTAAGTAAATTGTTTGCAGTAGCAAACATAATTATCCTTTTTTCTGGGCATTTGTTATCAAAAAAAATAAATGGTTCTTTACTGTGAGTAATGCTTAATTCTGGTGGAATAACTACTTCTGCAAATGTTTTAGGGGCAGGTATAGTAGTTGTGGTAGCTTTTTTTGTCTGGCAATTGTTCTTTTTAAAGAAGCTATGGACGGTAATTGTCCTGATGCATGTTGAGGTAATTTTAATAGTTGCTCTTTTAGTATTTGGGTAGTTGCTTTGTCAGTACTAGTGCTTGCTTCTTTTATACTTTCAAGAGCATCTCTAACCTCAATCTCTGTTATGTTTGGGGGGTGATTATGTTCTTTTACAGAAATAACAGTAGTTTCCTGAGTAGTAGCTCTTCCATAGCATTTGTTAGAGTAGTATTTGCTACACTTCCAAAATACTTTAAGGCCTATTTGTTTCTCCTGTGTATACACATACCCCATATAACATAATAGCATTTTATTTTTTTGTGACATTACAAATTCTGCACCTTCAGTCATGTTGTTTTGTTTTATGCTAGGGAAAATTCAAAAAGAAAATATTTTAATATAATAAATACAACATGTTTATTAAATACTGTTACATCTCAGTGAATATACTTACAATGTTTAGTTTGATGTAAATGAAATTGGTTAGGAAATAATTTCAAGCTTTCTTTTCTATTTACTTGATGTAATTTCTGTTGAGAAGAGGAAAAAACATATTAATAATTTGATTCTATTGTTTGTAGATGATAGGCATTTTAGGGGTAAAGGGTTATTTGGGTGGGTATTTAACGTTGTTTAATAATGGAAAATGATATACTTACTTTTTAGTTGTCTTTATTTTGTTAGTAGTTGTAGAATTATTTTGGAAGCTTTTGCTGTTGGCTGTAGAGGAGATAGATAAAAAAGAAAATATATATTAGTGAATAACGTTTTGAAAATATTTTTAGGTCGGTTTGGCAAAAATAGAATATACTTACATTTATTGTTTTTTTATTGGTGAGTATTTTTGAAATAATTTTCTGGCTTTGTAGGATATCTGTAGAGGTGATATAAAAGTAAGGAATGAAAGAATAGTTAATTAGGTTTTAGAAATAATTTTTGTTGCAGGTTAGTAGTATTGTAATATTTTAAAAACAGTTTTACTTACTTAGTGCAGTTTTAAATTTCTTTTTTAGTAATGAAAGTTTTCTTTCAGGAAACAGTTGGGCACAGTTTCACCTTCTTCTTTGTTGTAGTTTTTAAGTGTAAAAGAGATGTATGTTTTTGATGTTTATATAGTGTTTATTTAATTGGTTGCTTTATGTTATTGGTGTATTTTGAAATGTAAGCGTTTTATTAGTTGAAGTTAATTGTTTTTATTGTTTTGGCACTTTCTTTCCATATACGGGAAACGCTAATTAAGAAACTGTTAGTAGAAAGTAAATATTTTATATTTTTACTTTTTGTAAATAATTTAAATGTTATTTTTAATGTGAAATAATGCAAGTATTATATATTTAAAGTTTATATTTAATTATTGTAATATGTTTCTTTAGCCAAAATATATTGTTTTATATATTGATGTGTTTGCAAATTATTTTATTATGTTGTTTAAGTATTTTATATTGTTTTATAATGTGAATTTATATTTGGTGCTAAAGATATATTTAATTGAGCAGTTTTTATATAGTCGATATTTGTAAAAAGTCGATATTATTGGTGTCTATATTTTGGTATTCGATATTTTTGTAATGTTGTATGTTATAAAAATTTAAACGATATTTAATGTAACAATATTTAGCATTTCGATATTGTGGTAAACGATATTTTTTATTTACGATATTGTGTACTCGATATTTTTGTAATTTTATAAATAAGTATAGGTAGTCGATATTATTGTAGTCGATATTTAGACGCCGATATTTTGTATATTCGATATTTTTGTAGTCGATATTATGTCAGTGATCCGTTGTTGAGTGCCTCTTCATAGCTTCGGGCATTTAGTGAATAAATATATATATATATATATTTTATTTTTTTTATTCCAACAACGCCCGAAAGCTTGGGGGCGCACTCGACGGCAGAGGAACCATCCGATTTTAACACAGTTTTAATGCAGGGAACTTGCATCGTTTCTCCTGTACATTTCTGGACCTGACGCGTTTCAAGGTAAATCCTCTTTTTCAAAGGTCACTTTTCATGTTGATTTCGCAGGAAGTTCTTGCATGCTGCTCCATTATATACGGCCCCCAGTGGGCCCCGCCCCTTGCGTGTCTCATTTTCAGCATGCTGAGACTTGTGGTCCCATGTAGAACAAATCTCTCCCTTAAGTAAGGCCTGCACAAAAAAACAAAATTAAAAAATGTTGTTACGCCCACAGTGGGCTCCAGGATCACAGTCAAGTTCAATTAACCTCTGCCATGCCGCATCCAAGGCTGGATTAGTTCCAACCACGCAGCCTCCTTAATTACTTGGATGGTGCTTCCCCCCACGGCAGGGCAGCTGTGCACATCATTTTTTATTCCTACAACGCCCGAAAGCTTGGGGGCGCACTCGACGGCAGAGGAACCATCCGATTTTAACACAGTTTTAACGCAGGGAACTTGCATCGTTTCTCCTGTACATTTCTGGACCTGACGCGTTTCAAGGTAAATCCTCTTTTTCGAAGGTCACTTTTCATGTTGATTTCGCAGGAAGTTCTTGCATGCTGCTCCATTATATACGGCCCCGCCCAGATAATGTTAATTACTTGTATTTAAAGGTCCAACAGCACGTGACTTTTAAACCTTTATAAGTCACGTCCTGCTGGACCTTTAAATACAAGTAATTAACATTATCTTGAGTCCACTCACCTGTGATCAAGGCAGTATGCCAAAACGCGTAAGGAAGCAGTACATGCTGTGTTTTCCTCTTTGAAATAAAACATCTGGTGTTTTAGGAATTGTGCTTCTGCTCTCTTTGTGGATGTTGAATTACGGGCTGCTCTATTCCCGTTTAAGCTGAAGCCACCCTGCAGGGTTGGAGGCTCCCTGTCATGGAGACTTTGTTGTGTATATATCTATATAGGCGACACCTTTACACGCAACACCAGCGCGTATTGGGCTTGCCACATCGACCGCATCTCAAGGAGTGCAACATGGTAGCATTTACGGCAAGCCCCCAGGGCGGAACCGGAATGAGTTGATGAGGGAGAGTCTCGTGTGGGGGTCAGGACGGAGCGCGAGGAAACCCTGGAGGTTTTCAGCACGGAGTTCCTGCCTCCCGCTATGAGCTGGCTGCCTCACTCTAAAGTGCAGAGGATTCCCTGGTGCTGGGCACCGTGCAACATTGTTGCTTGACGGTGAGGATTCACGGCTTTGATACTGTTGGTGACTGTGCCTCCATGCCCGGCATAAGACTTCAATAGCTCCCTTCCTATTAGACCATACGCCACATATTACTGTTTGTTCCTTTGCTGTGATCGGCGTTTGGTGTTCTCGGAGAACTTCGCATCCTATTGGCAACAATGTGGCAACATTATGTTACTCACAGTGATTCACGCATAGCGCTTCAACGCATAGGAACTAAGAGGTGTTTGTGTAACTTGCAACTTGTGTTTCACGTAACAGGAAACCGGAACATTCATTTGAAGGAGCGCAAATATGTGTTCAATACTTTTTTAATTTTGCTGGAACACCCCACACGAACAGACTGTAACGACTGATTTTCCGTTTGTATATATCTAGATCAGTTGGACTGTAATATTGGCAGGATTGAGTTTATTGCAATTGCGCAGCTCGTCAGGCAATGGTATTTCATTGAAAGGTCACTGTGGCTCAAGATCAGTATTACAATATGCATGCAAGGCCAAAATGTGGTTTACGCGCGCAATTGCAAAATGTACATATTTTTACACTTCCTGCTCATTATTATCATTCGGTGAAATCGATGTTAGTACTGTTTCTATGTTCATGATCAGGGTGGTTTTAAAAGCAGTGTTTAATCTGATGACTCACTGATTGAGAAAGGCTGTTCACAGCCGAAACGCGTCTCAGTGATTTTTCTGCTGAGTGTGGTGGGACCTTACCTCATTAAACTGGCTGGAATAATGAATTCTCGTGTGCGTGCCCCCTTTTTCATGGTGAAGTTGGGATTTGTTTCGATATATTGAGAACTACCCAGAGTTCTCTGCTTCTGTTTTTGCATAATTTATTCGTCACTCTATGCCTGAAAGGGTTTTGTTTTGACTTATACTGGGTGCTCCCTTGTGTCTGGACAAAGCTATACCTCTCTGAAGAGCTCTAACGAGAGCGAAACACGTGTCAGGGGTTGCTTTTATTCATTTCAGGTTGGCTTGGATGGTATTTTACCAATCCAAAGCTGTAATACTGTGCCTGGAGTGGTAAAAGGCTTTGGCCATTTTACAGCTCGGCAGGGATAGCACTGTGCTAATCCTATGCTTAAAGACTTTGCTGTATAGATGGCAAAAGACTTTGGCCCTTTCTATCTCGGCGAGGATAGCACTGCGCTAATCCTATGCTTAAAAACTTTGATAGAAAAGCAGACATTTGAGGTGAGCAAATTTAGAGTGTCGCTGGTGTTGAGAGTGCTCTTACTGGAGCTGCTTTCCACCTAAACTTGAGAACTACCCAGAGTTCTCTGCTTCTATATGTATATATATATATATATATATATGTATATATATATATATATATATATATATATATATATATAAATTCCACAATTCCCAATGCCAGCCCTCATTACCATGTCCGGACAGAGGCTCAGGAAGGCGGCACTACTGCAGTTGGAAGGTTATCACACGGTCTGTTTATTTTTTAAATATATCATCAGCAAAGTGCAAGTGCATGTCGGAACAAATGACCTACACATTTCGGCCAACGGCCTTCGTCTGGGTCATAGAGTGAAAGTGCAGAGTGTCTCTTAAAGGGCTAAGCCCAGTCCACCAATCACATGATCAAAAATATATAAAATCAAGTTTGTTTCATATGGAGTTTACACAGCATTTGAATAATATACAGTGCAAGTACAGTGCAAATACAGGTCAGGGGTCTCAGATCATTGAATTATAACCATTATGTAAATGTAGGTACAATTCTATTACAGTGAGCCTCAATATTGTGCTGTGTTAATGTAAGCACTTAGCAAGGGATATAATATGATCTGTCTTATTGGCAATCAATATAGCCCTGTTGATTCGTGTTGTTGATGTAGAAAAGTACCTTGTAATGCACAGCGTAAGCAGTGAGACAACAAAAGGCAGTTCATGAATCGGGGAGGAGCAGGGACGGACTGGCCGTAGCGGGCACCGGGCGTTTCCCCGGTGGGCCGCTAGGGTGGGGGCCAGTTTTGGGCCCCTGGGGGGCCGTTTTTGTTACCGGGGGTCGTCAATATCGGCCCCCTGTAACAAAATTGTCTGAGACCGGCGCTCGCAAACTGCTCGGCTGCACCCCCCCTCACCCCAGGGGGGGGCGGCCGAGCAGTTTGCCAGGGCCGGTTTCGGTTGCCAGTCCGGCCCTGGGGAGGAGGTTTCGAATGGACTGCAAGAGTTGCAGTTCACAAATCTCTATCGTTTACACTCATGGTAAAGTACCTTATTATGCATCCCAATGTCATATTTTGTATGTACACTCATGGTAAAGTACCTTGTTATGCATCCCAGTGTCATATTTTATATTTATGAGTATTCTGATGGAATCAGCTATAGGTGGGACTATCGCACTCGGTATACAATTTAGAATTGCAGTATGTATTTACATAGTGCATTTTTACATGATATGGAGGCTTTCTATTGAATTGAGGACTCAATATGTAATCTCTCTACTCACTAAAGTGTAGGCTATATGCTATGGATTCCCATAAATGGGCGAACATTCATGCCTGATTTCTTCATTTTAAGATGCCTTCTCTAGAATGTAAAAGAGTCAATATATATATATGATATTAAGATGATTACATGTAAAGTGCAAGTGCAATTTTTATACCATTGTGCAAAATAGTGCCAAATATTATTACTAATATCCCTAAAAGAAAGTGCAAATGCGATTTACTTATTGCAATTAATTCATTCCTCCGTATAAAGTGCAAGTGCAGTCTGTTAAAACTCAAGTTGTTATGCCCATAATTCAATCCCCATTCATTAGTTTAAAAACCTCATGTTTTACACTTACAAACATCCCTAATGAAGTCAAGAAAAATTATCCAACACTGTGAAAAGTACCCAAAGTTTCCCTTTTCTTCTAAAAAGTAATGATAATAATTTTCGTCTGAAGTAGACATATTTAAGATTGATCTGAGATATGACCTGAATCTGTATCACAATGTCTTGATTTACTTGCTGTAGAGACCACCTTATTCAGTGTGAGGGAAGGAAAATGGTCTACATAAACAGATATCAAGGTACCTACTAATTCATACTGTTAATTAGGAAAAGTTTTAAATGGGGAGATCATAAGAAAGTGTGCAATTCCGCATCCATATTAAGGCCCCATGGGATCTCTGTTCCAATTATAATGATCCATCTGGATTCTGCTTTCCTCAAGCTGAGTTCACGATTGCCACCTCTGATCTTTAATGGATAATGCTCAATACCAAAGAAAGAGAGATTGTTGAGATCTCCTCCATGGTCCTTCTAGATTATGCTTGGCCATGGCGTATGTAAAGTCCTTATTAGTGATGGCTCTTATATTTTGTAGGATGCGCAATTTTAATTTATTGACGGTACTTCCAATATAACGTTTCCCACACTTGCATTGTAGGACATACACCACATGAGTTGTCTCACAAAGGATCCTCTCTCTGATTATTTTCCTTTCCCCATTGAGAGTTGTTACTTCTTTGCAGTTCTGTCCATACTGACACGCCTTACATTTCTGGCATTTGAAAAAATCCTTAGCTCTCAGCTAGTCAAATCCGCCTTCAGCTCGTCCAGATCTTTGAAAGTAACTATGTGTCAGTAGATCAGCTAGGGATGGTGCTTTTCTGTATGTTATATTTAAGTGATCCGTGGTGCCTGTTCTTAAATCCTCATCTTTCCTTAATATCTTCCAATGGTTTTGCAATGTGTCCCTTACTATTCCACGTGATGTGTTGAATTGTGTAATGAATCTAAGGCCAGCTTGGTCTTTCTCCTTATTATACACTGAATTGTTTGGATGTAATAAGGATTCCCTATTCTTTGTCATCGCTCTGAGTTTGGCATTCTCCAACACAGCTCCTGGGTATCCTCATTTCAAAACTCTGACGAACATCAGATCTATCTGTTTGACAAACTCCGATTCTTCTGAGCAGTTCCTGCGAACCCGCAGGAACTCCCCGTAGGGTACACTCCTCTTGAGACATTTGGGGTGAGCACTGTTAGCCGCAAGGATGCTATTGCAGGCCGTTGGTTTCCGAAATAGAGTAGTGCAGATTTTGTCATTTTGAATGTAAACATGAATGTCCAAATACTCAATTTCTACCTTGCTATTGTGTATGTATATTTCAATTTGAGAGGATTATCGTTGAGAGATTTAAAAAAAGACTCTAATTCATCCATTGATCCTTCCCAAATTAAAAATAAATCATCAATGTAGCGCACCCACATTATCACTTTTTCCATCGTTGGTTTGTTTTCTTCCGTCCATATGTATTCCGCTTCCCAAAAGCCCATAGTCAAGTTAGCATGGTTTGGTGCAAAAGATGTTCCCATGGCCGTCCCCCTGTTTTGCCTGTAGAACTTCTTGTCAAAAATGAAAACATATATATATATATATATATATATATATATATATATATATATATATATATATATATATATATGGTTAGATGTTTAGCGGCGGTCTCAGCCGCGAAGACGCCCCGCTGCGATTCAGCAGATCAGCGGCGACTTCAGGGAGAAGTCGCCGATTGAATGGAGGGTCCGTTTTGAATGACGGAATATGGGCAGCATCTCAACAATTTTCACCTCAAATCCACCCACTGGGGAAAGAGATGGCGTAACATTGGGAAACATGGCAGCACCCACTTGGGATAATTAATTTGTGGAACTGCAACTACCAGCATGCAACTATACATACGCCCACTAGGGCGGGACTTTAAAGACAGTGCAGGTGTTTCCGCAATATGCTGGCTGTTCCTGTTTGCTTTGAGCCTGTGAACAAGGACGGAGGTGTCCGAAACGAGTCAGGCCTTTTGAATTATGAATTGACGTGCAATGCTGACATGACTGCAGTCTTCCATTAAAGGTGATAACCTTCCATGAGTGGCGTCTTCATTTAGGGGCAACTCTTTGGATGGCTGTTTAGCGGCGGTCCCAGCCGCCAAGACGCCCCGCTGCCGATTTAGCAGCTCAGCGGCGACTTCAGGGAAAAGTCGCCGATTGAATGAAGGGTCCGTTTTGAATGACGGAATATGGGCAGCATCTCAACAATTTTCACCTCAAATCCACCCACTGGGGAAAGAGATGGCGTAACATTGGGAAACATGGCAGCACCCACTTGGGATAATTAATTTGTGGAACTGCACCTACCAGCATGCAACTATGCATACGCCCACTAGGGCGGGACTTTAAAGACAGTGCAGGTGTTTCCGCAATATGCTGGCTGTTCCTGTTTGCTTTGAGCCTGTGAACAAGGACGGAGGCGTCCGAAACGCGTCAGGCCTTTTAAATTATGAATTGACGTGCAATGCTGACATGACTGCAGTCTTCAATTAAAGGTGATAACCTTCCATGAGTGGCGTCTTCATTTAGGGGCAACTCTTTGGATGGATGTTTAGCGGCGGTCCCAGCCGCGAAGAGGCCCCGCTGCCGATTTAGCAGATCAGCGGCGACTTCAGGGAGAAGTCGCCGATGGAATGGAGGGTCCGTTTTGAATGACGGAATATGGGCAGCATCTCAACAATTTTCACCTCAAATCCACCCACTGGGGAAAGAGATGGCGTAACATTGGGAAACATGGCAGCACCCACTCGGGATAATTAATTTGTGGAACTGCAACTACCAGAATGCAACTATGCATATGCCCACTAGGGCAGGACTTTAAAGACAGTGCAGGTGTTTCCGCAATATGGTGGCTGTTCCTGTTTGCTTTGAGCCTGTGAACAAGGATGGAGGCGTCCGAAACGCGTCAGGCCTTTTGAATTATGAATTGACGTGCAATGCTGACATGACTGCAGTCTTCAATTAAAGGTTATAACCTTCCATGAGTGGCGTCTTCATTTAGGGGCAACTCTTTGGATGGATGTTTAGCGGCGGTCCCAGCCGCCAAGACGCCCCGCTGCCGATTTAGCAGATTAGCGGCGACTTCAGGGAGAAGTCGCCGATTGAATGGAGGGTCCGTTTTGAATGACGGAATATGGGCAGCATCTCAACAATTTTCACCTCAAATCCACCCACTGGGGAAAAAGATGGCGTAACATTGGGAAACATGGCAGCACCCACTTGGGATAATTAATTTGTGGAACTGCAACTACCAGCATGCAACTATGCATACGCCCACTAGGGCGGGACAGGTGTTTCCCAATATGCTGGCTGTTCCTGTTTGCTTTGAGCCTGTGAACAAGGACGGAGGCGTCCGAAACGCGTCAGGCCTTTTGAATTATGAATTGACGTGCAATGCTGACATGACTGCAGTCTTCAATTAAAGGTGATAACCTTCCATGAGTGGCGTTTTCATTTAGGGGCAACTCTTTGGATGGATATATATATATATATATATATATATATATATATTACCTAGTGGCAGACTAGGTAGTTATAGTTAAGTCTATATAGTGCGGCAAGCTGTGGAAGTAAGGGCAATGACTTGTGCTTACCTGTGGAAGTAGAATGTTTTATTGTGGCATCAAAGTCGGTATATAATTATAAGTACTAGTACTAAGATTTTGCCTTTCCAACATGCCAGCCAATATAGAAGGAATATGATCACAGTCCTTTCTTGTTTGCCATCACTTTGAATTCACCAATGAGTAGTATGTGCTTAATGTTTTAATGAACCCAATTATGTGCGCCTTGTGTATACATTTTAAGCACTGAGAAAGGCTTATCTTAAGCAACCCCGCGAGTGCCCTGTAATTGTTGGAGCTTGTATATAGATTGTGAGTTCTACCCTCACTACCACAGAGGCACCCGCCTTAAGAGCTCGGCAGCTGCAGATGGGATCTGAGTCGTAATTAAATTATCATGCTGCCAGAACCGCCGACGAAAGATTCTCTGTTTGATCGAATGGTCATGAGTTATTCAAACTCATGGCATTCAGTAATCTGACTGTTGACTGCGGACCTATCTTGGCATATCAACTAACCCTGGGCGTAGCTGGCATAGCGGGACTATGGGGAGGTCCACGGAGTTGGGAACAAACTCCGTGGAACTCCGCTCCGCCACCCACCTCCACCCCACCTATTAACAATTAATTAGACATTAATTAAAACTAAAACAAAAAACACTTACCTGTACTGCAGCGTCCCCCTGCTGCCCTCCTCCTCTTCCTCGCCGTCTCTGGGTGATCATTGCGAAAACTGCGCATGCGCGCGCGCCCGCGCATGCGCATTTCTTGTGAGAAATGCGCATGCGCACTTTTAGCAATGATCACCCAGAGACGGCGAGGAAGAGGAGGAGGGCAGCCCAGGGACGCCACAGTACAGGTAAGTGTTTTTTGTTTTAGTTTTAATTAATGTCTAATTAATTGTTAATAAGGGGGGTGGATGCGGGGGCTGGCCAACTCTGCTCCGCTGCGGAGTGTGCAGAGATTTGCCTTCTCCGCGGAATGCGGAGTAGGCAAATCTCCGCACTCTCCGCGGGCGGAGCAAAGTTCTCCGCCCGCGCCTAATATCAACCAGCATCTTGGCAAGGGGTGCACAGCACACAGCAACATCGTGGTAGTCCATGTAGGGCGGAAGTGCAAGAAGGGACTGCTATATAGTGCAGCAAGCTGTGAAAGTAAGGACAATGACTTGTGCTTCCCTATTGAAGTAGAATGTTTTATTGTGGCATCAAAGTTGGTATATAATTATAAGAACTAGTATTAAGACATTATCTCTCGAACATGGTGGCCGATATAGAAGGAGTATGATCACAGTCCTTTCTTTTTGCAATTATTTGACTTTACCAATGAGGAGGATGTGCTTACTATTTTAACGTACCCAATGCTGTGTAACATGTACAAACATTTTAAGCACTGACGAAGGCTTATCACTGAAACGCGTCTCCATTAAAAAATGTATGATTTAAGGAACCCTGTGAGGGCCCCGTAATTGTTGGAGCTTGTAGATAGAGTCACTGCTCGTGTGACTATTCAAACTCATGGCATTCAGTAACCTGACTGTTGACTGCAGACCTATCTTGGCATATCAACCAGCGGCTTGGCAAGGATTGCACAGCACACAGCAACATTGTGGAAGCCCATGTAGGGCGGAAGTACAAGAAGGGATTGCTATATAGTGCAGCAAGCTGTGAAAGTAAGGACAATGACTTGTGCTTCCCTATTGAAGTAGAATGTTTTATTGTGGCATCAAAGTTGGTATATAATTATAAGAACTAGTATTAAGACATTATCTCTCCAACATGGTGGCCGGTATAGGAGTATGATCACAGTGCTTTCTTTTTGCAATTAGTTTGAATTCACCAATGAGGAGGATGTGCTTACTATTTTAATGTACCCAATGCTGTGTAACATGTACAAACATTTTAAGCACTGAGGAAGGCTTATCGCTGAAACGCGTCTCCATTAAAAATGTATGATTTAAGCAACCCCGTGAGTGCCCTGTAATTGTTGAAGCTGGTAGATAGAGTGACTGTTTGTGTGACTGTGTGGGTGTATGGGTGAGTAACTGGGTATGCGAGAGGCTGTATAGGTAAGTGATGGGGTGTGTGAGTGGCTGTATAGGTAAGTGAGTGGGTGCATACGTGGTGTATGGTTGAGTGAGTGGGTGTGTGAGTGACTGTATCGGCGAGTAAGTGAATGTGAGAGTGGCTGTATGGGTGAGTGAGTAGCTATATGGGTGACTGACTCGGTGTGTGAGTGGCTGTATGGGAGTATGAGTGGGTGTGTTAGTGTCTATATGATGGATGTGTGAGTAGCTGTATTGGTGAGTGAGTGGGTGCATGAGTAGCTGTATGGGTGAGCTAGTGGATGTGAGAGTCGCTCTATGAATCAGTGAGTGGGTGTGTGAGTACTTGTATAAGTCTGTGAATGGGTATGTGAGTGGTTGTCTGGAAGTGGGAGTGGGTGTATGAAATTGAATTTGAGATGTCCTCAGTGATGTCACTGTCCATGCCATCAGTGATGTAATATGTGAGGTCATAGGCAGTGCATTGCGGGGGTAAGTTCTAGTTAGCACAGGTAGCTATAACTGCTCAGTTTCACTGGTTTTTATGAGTGAAATGTGAGCCTAACAATAACATCTCTGTAACCTTTGTTTTTTTCAGTGAATTTCTAAGGTTTTTTTATTCTATTTCCTAACTATAACGTCCCTGAAACCTTCGGTTTTTTCAGTAAATTTCTAAGTTTTTTTAATTCTATTTCCTAACTATAACGTCCCTGAAACCTTCGGTTTTTTCAGTAAATTTCTAAGGTTTTTTAAATTCAATTTCCTAACTATAACGTGATGGTAACCCTTGTTTTTTCTAGGCCTGGGCGTAAAATTCAGCTCCGCTCGAGGAGTTTGCGTAATCAGGCAACTCTGCGTTCTGCAGAGAACGTGGAGTTATCGATAAACTCCGCACTCTGCAGCGGAGTGGATTTTTATTTCCATTGCCGCACTCATCATGTCATTTTGCACACGCGGGGAGCGTAATAAGTCGTGACGGGCGCTCCCCAGCAGCCGGGCAACCCTCAGCAGCCAAGGGCAGTTCATCCCCTAACCAGTAGTGCGCCAGGAGGCCCCTGTACATAGTGGTTGGGAAAGGAAGTGGGGCCTCTGACGATGTCTCAGCAAACCGGTTGTGGGGGACTTACTTGACTCAACAAAAGCGGTTCTTGGCCCCAATGACTCTCAGCAGTCAAGGGGAGTTCATCCCACAACCAGTAGTACACCAGGAGGCCCATGTGCAGAGTGGTTGAAAAAGGGGGTGGGGCCTCCGACAACATCTCAGCAATCCAGCTGTGGGGGACTTACCTGTTGCAACAATCGGGGTTCTTGGCCCCCAATGATCCTCAGCATCCAAGGGGAGTTCATCCCACAACCAGTAGTACACCAGGAGGCCCATGTGCAGAGTGGTGGAAAAAGGGGGTGGGGCCTCTGATGACGTCTCAGCAATCCAGATGTGGGGGACTTACCTGTTGCAACAATAGGGGTTCTTGCCCCCCAACAACCCTCAACAGCCAAAGGGAGTTCATCCCCCAACCAGTAGTGCACCAGGAGGCCCCTTTGCAGAGTGGTTGAGAAAGAGGGCGGGGCCGCTGACGACATCTCAGAAATCCCGCTGTGGGGGACTTACTTGTCACAACAATAGGGGTTCTTGGCCCCCAACGACCCTAAGCAGCTAAGGGGAGTCCATCCCCCAACCATTAATGCACCAGGAGGCCCCTGTGCAGAGTGTTTGAGAAAGGGGGCGTGGCCTCAGATGATGTCTCAGCAGTCCGGCTGTGGGAGACTTACTTGTCGCAACAATAGGGGTTCTTGGCCCCAACGACCCTCAGCAGTCAAGGGGAGTTCATCCCCCAACCAGTAGTACACCAGGAGGCCCTGTACAGAGTGGTTGAGAAAGGAGGCAGGGCTCCTGATGACGTCTCAGCAATCTGACTGTCGGGGACTTACTTGTTGCAATAATAGGGGTGCTTGACCTCCAACGACCCTCAGCAGCAAAGGGGAGTTCATCCCCCAGCCAGTAGTATGCCAGTAGGCCCCTGTGCAGAGTGGTTGAGATGGGGGCTGGGGCCTCTGAAAATGTGTCAGCAATCCAGCTGCGGGGGACTTACTTGTTGCAACAATAGGGGTTCTTGGCCCCCAACGACCCTCAGCAGCCAAGGGGAGTTCATCCCACAACCAGTAGTACACCAGGAGGCCCATGTGCAGAGTGGTGGAAAAAGGGGGTGGGGCCTCTGATGACGTCTCAGCAATCCAGATGTGGGGGACTTACCTGTTGCAACAATAGGGGTTCTTGCCCCCCAACAGCCAAAGGGAGTTCATCCCCCAACCAGTAGTGCACCAGGAGGCCCCTTTGCAGAGTGGTTGAGAAAGAGGGCGGGCCGCTGGCGACATCTCAGCAATCCCGCTGTGGGGGACTTACTTGTCACAACAGTAGGGGTTCTTGGCCCCCAACGACCCTAAGCAGCTAAGGGGAGTTCATCCCCCAACCATTAATGCGCCAGGAGGCCCCTGTGCAGAGTGTTTGAGAAAGGGGGCGTGGCCTCAGACGATGTCTCAGCAGTCCGGCTGTGTGAGACTTACTTGTCGCAACAATAGGGGTTCTTGGCCCCAACGACCCTCAGCAGTCAAAGGGAGTTCATCCCCCAACCAGTAGTACACCAGGAGGCCCTGTGCAGAGTGGTTGAGAAAGGAGGCAGGGCTCCTGATGACGTCTCAGCAATCTGACTGTCGGGGACTTACTTGTTGCAATAATAGGGGTGCTCGACCCCCAACGACCCTCAGCAGCAAAGGGGAGTTCATCCCCCAGCCAGTAGTATGCCAGTAGGCCCCTATGCAGAGTGGTTGAGATGGGGGCTGGGGCCTCTGAAAATGTGTCAGCAATCCAGCTGCGGGGGACTTACTTGTTGCAACAATAGGGGTTCTTGGCCCCCAACGACCCTCAGCAGCCAAGGGGAGTTCATCCCCCAACCAGTAGTACGCCAGTAGGCCCCTGTGCAGAGTTGTTGGGGAAGGGGGCGGGGCCTCAGTCGATGTCTCAGCAATCTGGCTATGGGGGACTTACTTATCACAACAATAGGGGTTCTTGGCCCCAATGACCCTCAGCAGCCAAGGGGCATTCATCCCCCAATTAGTTGTACGCCAGGACGCCCCTGTGCAGTGTGGTTGGGAAAGGGAGCGGAGCCTCCAATGACGTCTCAACAATCCGACTGTGGGGAACTTACTTGTTACAACAATAGGGGTCTTGGCCCCCAACCACCCTCAGCAGCCAAGGGGAGTTTATCCTCCAATCAGTAGTAAGCCAGGAGGCACCTGTGCAGAGTAATTGACAATGGGGGTGGAGCCTCCAATGATGTTTCAGCAATTCAGCTGTGAGGGACTTACTTGTTGCAACAATAGGGGTTCTTGGCCCCCAACGACCTTCATCAGCCAATGGGAATTTATCCCCCAAACAGTAGTACGCCAGGACCCTTTGCAGAGTGGTTAAGAAAGGGAGCTGGGCCTCTGACGACGTCTCAGGAATACATCCCCCAGGGCCCGGCCATTACCAAATGGGGGAGGCTGGTCCAGGCGGCCACCTCCCGTAGCCAATTTCGGCCCGGGGACCCCATCCCCGGGGCCTGGCCATTACCAAATGGGGGAGGGGGGCCATGCGAGCCCCCTCCTTAGGTCGATTTTGGTCCTGGGGACCCCATACCCTGGGACCTGGCCATGGTTCTCTGGGTTGGTACTGGGACAGCGGGAGAGCCTAAAGGCCCCCCACGCTCCCTGCCATCTCCCCACCTCCTGCTGGAGCCGGCATTGCTTTCACACACACAGGGAGCTGCTAAACATGCAGCCCTCTGTGTGTGAAAGCAATTTGTCTGTTTCCCTGCTCGCATGACAGTGGGCAGGTAAACAGATTAATGTTTACATATAAATATATATGTGTATGCAGATATATATGCTGCATATTGACTGAAGGAAATCAAATAATTTTGTACCAGTCAATTTTTGATGTACCCTGATTGCGTAGGTCTGAAAAGTGAAGATGAAAGTTACCTTGCGCACACTGGTCGATAAGCAGACACTGTTCTAGACAAACGTTTTTTATTACTGTATATATCAATTGCGTTTTTATATGATTATCAAAAAAATGTTTTTTAATGTTTTTAATGTATTTATTACTGTGCACTTTAATGGTCGTATGACTGAATAAAGTTAAAGTTAAATTGAATTGAAATATGATTGTATGCTTATGAGTCTGTTTTATTTTATTTATCACTATGTGTAAATATGATCATAACAGGTGTTTCTAAGAGTGCTTCGCTATTGAAATATTGGGGAAAATATAAAATAAAAATGAATAAATATAAATATATAAACACATTTTTTAAAAATCTAAATAAAAAAAAACTACATTTATAAAAAAATAAATACATTTAAATAAATTTATACATAAATAAATGAGCTTTATGTACGACAACACCTGAAAGTCAGAGTTCCTATTTAATATACATATACATATGGGACTTTATTAGGAGTGGGTATTCCGCAGAGTTATCTTAAAACTAGGGGTGGATGGAGCTTGCAAAGTTCTACTCCATGGAATTCCGCGGAGTTAGCTAAAAACTCAGTGAAATTCCGCAGAGTTCCACGTGCAGCTGAATGCTGGTGTTGCTCGGTCCTAGCCCTGCTGAAAAGGGCAAGGCGCACATAATTAACCACGCGGTGTGTGATGGAACACTCTAATTCAGGGCCAGCATCGGGAGCTCTCATCTCTAGTTCTAGGAATTAGGTGCAGTTATGACAACAACCCTGTCTTTCCTCTCCTGCTGCCCCCTTTGCAGGACCGGAGAGGCTGCCTGCTGTGCACTTACCTCTCAGAGATCGCAGATGGTCTCTGCCCCCATCCTCCTTCCTCCTTCTGCACAGCCGCTTTGCCTTCTGGCTGGCAGCACATAGTGCCATCCTGGGCCGCCTCTCACTGCGCAGCCACAGCAGTGTCACGCCCGGATGCTAAAAGTTGTGCGGAATGGGATGCCACAGTAATCATGGGGGTCAAAAAAAAAGCTGAGACGGCCATGTCTGTAAAGGATAGGTGGGGGGTGAACATCAACGAGTGAAGGAGCCGCGGTCATCAATCATCGTCTCTGTGAGGGAAACGAACCGAGGCGGTCATGTCTCTGAGGGTAACAGGGTGAATGTCTGCAAAAAAAAAAACAAGGCGGACACCGTGTGAGTTGTGACTTGAGCCTCCCGGCTATCTGTCTGCACACGTCGAGTATATTCCTGCTCCCTCTGTGCATCCCTTTTAATTCCCCATACATACCTCCACACCTCCCCCCTGTATCCCGAATATCCTGCTGTCTGACTCCTGTCCTCCACCTCTTTAAAGTGTCTATGATGGCCTCTCTATCTCCATGCATCACTGGTATCATGGAGCCCGTCGGTTGGTCGGAAAGGCCTCATAATCCCTTAACCCCTTGCATGCATTGGACGCGCGGGAACTGTCCGACGCAAAAGTGCTCATGTGCGTCGGACGGCTCCCGCGCGTCCGACATGGCACAGGAATCCCTCTGGTGCGGGCACCAGAGGGATTTCCTTTCACCCTAAACAGCCCCGGGAGCTGGGGAAGAGCTTCCCGAGCTCCTTAGGCTGTTTAGTTTGTTTCACTGAAATAACGATCAGGGCGCACGTCGCGCTGACATCATTTCAGTGAAACCGAAACTGAAATGAGCCCGTCGGCTCATTTCAGTTTCACTTTCTACGTGCCCGTGGGGCTATCTCAGTCCCCGAGCTTGTAGAAAGGTAGGAGAGGTATCATTCGAAAGGGGACAATCTCCCCTTTCCAATGGTACCCGTCCCTAGTGGATCCCTGCTTGGGCATTGCCTCAGTACGGTGATCTCCAAGCAGCGATCCACCACTGGACACCAGGGAGGGTGGAGCGGCCCCTTGAGCAAGGGCCTTTGCTCCCCCCAAAATAATTTGGGGAAAATCAGTCTGTCTGCACCCCCTTGGGGCAGATTGGGCAGTAGCCTCCAATCTGCCCCTGTGGGGCAGAAATCCCACTAGATGCCAGGGATTTTTTTTATTGCATGCTGCCAAGCTGTTCCTCGCACTGTGAGCTCGTCCTGACGCTCGTTTTTATTGTAGCCCTGAATCGGCCTCATTGTTTCTAGCACTGTTGTAAGAATTTTTTTAAGCACTTACTGGGTACTGTGTTGGGAAATTTCTGCAGAAAGCAGAAAGCCCAGTAGACACCTTTTAATTAAGAGGGGTGGGGGGTGGCCACAAAGGGCAAGACCATGCCCCCACCCAAAAATATGGGAGCAGTCTTTCTTCCCCATGTAGATCAGTAGCCCCCAATCTGCCCCCCGGGGGGAGGGGGGGGCAGAAAGCACATTAGACACCAGGGATTTTTTTAATAGTATTTAGGGGTGGGGGCTGCCCTAACTGGCCATGCCAAGGCCCCAACCCCCCAAACAACCTCCACAGACTTTCTGCCCCCTCTATGGGGCAAATGAGGGGTATTATCACCAATCTGCCCCGGGGGGCAGAAAGCCCACTAGACGCCAGGGATTTATTTATAAAAGTGGGGTGGGGGGTGGCCACAAAGGGCAAGGCCATGCCCCCACCCAAATATATTTGGGAACAGTCTTTCTTCCCCATGTAGGTCAGTAGCCCCCAATCTGCCCCCCGGGGGGGCGGAAAGCAGGGATTTGTTTAATGGTATTTATGGGTGGGGGCTTCCCTAAATGTGCATGCCAATGCCCCAATCCCCTCAAGACATTTCACAGTCTTTCTGCAACCCCCAGGAGGCTGATGGGGGCAATAGCCCCTTATCTACCTCCCAGGGGGGACAGAAAGCCCACCAGGCGCCAGGGATTGTTCTTTTTATATGTAGGAGTGGGGGCTACCCAGAATGGCCATGCCAATGCCCCGACCCCCTAACTAAATTGCCACAGTCTTTCTGCCTCCCCCAGGAGGCCAATGGAGCAATAGCCCCTGATCTGTCTTCCCTGGGGGCTGATGGGGGCAATAGTCGCTTATCTGCCCCCCCCCCCCGGCAGAAAGCCCACTAGGCACCAGGGACCTTGATTTTTTTTATATGTAGGAATGGGAGGTGCCCAGAATGGGCATGCCAATGCCCCCCCCAAAAACAATTGCCACTGTTATGTTATGTTATGTTAACTGAAGTTTGTATAGCGCATAATCACCAACAGGTCTCTTAGCGCTTTGAGAGAGTGGCCAAAGTCCACCAGCAGTCGCAAATACAACACTTGGCAGATGTTTTTAGACTGTGTCCAGAGCCTCCCTAAACAGGAACGTCTTGAGTCGTTTCCTGAAAGGGAGGAGTGCGGATTCCTTATGAAGGTTCTCAGGCAGTTGATTCCAGAGTTGAGGAAGTAGGACAGAGAAGGCTCTGCCACCTTTGGATACGGTTTTAAACCGTGAATAAGCCAAAAGGCCAGCCTCGGACGACCGAAGTGTACGTCCCGGCACATAGTTCCCTAGGCGTTCCTTAATATAAACTGGGGCCTGGCCATAGATGGCTTTGTGGGCAATGCAGAGACCCTTGAACTGTGCTCTCTGTTTGATGGGGAGCCAGTGCAACTTGCACAGCAGAGGGGTGGCATGGGCCCTTCTAGGAAGCCTAAAGATCAGCCTGGCTGCATCATTCATGGTCACCTGTAATTTGTTAATGAGTTTCTCAGGGAGGCCAATATATAAGGCATTACCATAGTCCAGTCTGGACACGATTGTGGCCGACACAATCATCTGTAATGTGGCAGATGAGAGAAGGGGGGCAAGTTTCTGCAACTGTCTCATTAGACCCGTACAGGTTCCGACCACGGTAGCAACTTGATTAGCCATGGAAAGATTGGCATCAATCTTGATGCCCAAACTTTTTACGACAGGAACTGGCGTAGGGGTGGTGCCAAGCTCTTGAGGCCAGAAAAGGTCATTCCAGGGATTGTTTTTCGAGGAGATGACAAGGACCTCTGTTTTGTCGGGGTTGACTTTTAGCGAATTAGCTGTCATCCAATTCACTGTGTATCTAATGATGTTTTGCACAAGAGTGTGGGCTTGAGGGGAGTTATTAATCTGGAGGATAAGTTGTGTATCGTCCGCATAGTTAAAAACTTGACAATCCATGCGAGCCAGAGCAGCCACCAGTGGCTGGAGATAAATGTTAAAGAGGAGCAGGGACAGTGCTGAGCCCTGGGGGACGCCACAGGAGAGGTGCCCAATGCTCGACACCCTCTCACCCAGCTGGACCCTCTGGGACCGTCCTGACAGAAAGGACTCAAGCCAGTGGTATGCCAACCCACAGATGCCCAGGTCGGCGATCCGAGCCAGAAGCTGTGCATGATTGACCGTATCGAACGACATTGATAGATCTAGCAGGACCAGGGCGCTCGTTTTTTTTGTTGTCAGCCATAACTCTGAGTTCGTCGAGTACAGACAACATCACCAATTCAGTACTATGGTGGTCCCTGAAACCAGCCTGCCGACCTGGAGTAGCTGATGTTCCTCCATGAACGACGAGAATGTTTTGAGGACAAGTTGTTCCACTACTTTCGCCAAAAAGGGGAGCTGGGAGATGGGCCTGTAGTTCTTAAGATTGGCCGCATCTGCCCCTGGTTTCTTCAGCAGGGGGGATAACCCTGGCTTCCTTCAGGCTGGTGGGCATGTAACCTGTCTCCAGGGAATGGTTTAATAAAGCAAGGATCTCCCTCTCTAGCCCGGGAAGGGCCATTCGGAAAATCCTTGGAGGACAGGGGTCTGCTGGGGAGCCCGATTTGACACGACTCATCAGAAGTGACAGAGAAGCTAGTTCTAAATTAGGGAGGGAGGTGAGTTGCTTGCCGGGGGAACGGGGGACTAAGTTCTGGTCTAGGGAACCCTGATTAATTAGAGTGTTGTCAATCTCAGCTAGGATGTCCCTGACCTTATGAAGAAAGAAGGTCTGAAATTTGTTACAGTCTGCCGGCACGGCTGCAGATTTCTGCTCTGACTTCTGGCTAAGTTCTTTTAAAATTCAAAATGTTTCTTTCTGTTTGTTTGTAGCGTCTGTGATTCTTGCCTAATAATATTCAGCCTTCCTAGTCATAATGGCTTTTTTATATAAGGCTAGCAAGGTTTTGTAGCTTGCAAGCGCGGCTGGATGGTATGATTTACGCCACAGCCTCTCGGCTTGGCGGAGAATTTGCTTCCTTCCCCTCAGGTCCTCATTGAACCAGGGGGCCCCCTTACCCTTGTCTCTGACTCTTTCCCTCCGGGCCGGTGCCACCTGATCTATGGCCCCTCTTAAAATGTCAGTGAGGGCCTCACTCTCCTCGTCTAGGTTACCTTTCGTACATTTTTTGGGGGAATACTAAGCAAGGTGCCCACTAGTTTGTCTGCCTCAATTTTGTTCCAGCTTCGCACCACTCTCCACTCTGGAGGTGGCTGCGTCAATTGGCTGACCAGCGGGACCCAGCAACTAATTAGTGAGTGGTCTGACCAGGCGCAAGGGCTGATATCTATTAGGCTGGCCCGTGGCTGAGAGGTCCAGAGAAGGTCAAGGATGTGTCCCTTGACGTGAGTTGGGGAGTCAACCAGCTGGTAGAGCCCCATCGAACTCATAGCTACCTCCAATTGGCTGGCAAGCGGCTCTCTCGGTGCTTTATCCCAGTGGTAGTTGAAATCGCCAACCACTAGGAGTCGTTGATACCGTGAGCAGAGATCACTAACAATCTCTGAGAATAACTCATTGAACCTAGGGGTTGATCGCGGGGGTGGTACGCCACCATGAGTGTCAAGCAGGAGGATTTAGATGAGATTTTTACCCCTAAAATGTCCGCGCTTTCAATGCTCTCTGCCACTATCTTAGCTACCACTAGCCGTTTATTATAGAAAATGGCTACTCCTCCTCCTCTAGTCTTTTCTTGTCTGTTATGCCATAGGGCGTCAAAGTCCCCGGGAAGGGCTGCTACAACATCTGGGACTGAGGTGTCTCCAAGCCAGGTTTCTGTAACCGCCAGGATATCTATGCCTCCATCCTGGAGGAGCGAAAACATTTCAAGGCAGTGTTTCTGTAATGAGCACGTATTGAGAAATGCCACCTTAAGTCCTAGTGGTTTACCAGGCCCGATGTTTTTGTGGGGGGCTGGTTGAAAAGTCATGGACCTGCCGCCCCCATTGTTTCCCAGTATTTTTTCAGCTCTCAACGTGTCTACTACACTCTTGCCTATAACGTAGTTCCCGGCGGCTAAAGTCAGTAGTTCTTCTGCTGAATAGGTCAGCGAATGACAGGGGGTCCTGGTCCCGGTCGGGCGCGGATGGGCGCAGACGGGCTTGCCTTAGGCGCGCCGGCTGGGCGCGTCTGCTCCAGCACGGCAGTTATGGCGTTCCCTTCCGCCCACCAACCAATCAGCTCTGCGATGCAGGAGCTGATCTCCCCCTAAGCACTAGACCGCGTTTGCAGAGCGGAAGTGCTAGTGACCTGGGAGGGTGCTATCAGCAGGAGAGGCAGGGGCAGAGACAGTCTTTCTGTCCCCCCGTAGGCAGATGGGTGGAATTGTGCCTTAAGCCCCCTAGGCACCAGGGATTATGTTTTTTATGCGTAGGGGTGGGGGCTGCCCAGAATGGGCATGCCAATGCCCTCACCCCCAAAAAAGTATTTCTGTCCCCCCCGAAGGGCAGATCGGGGCAGTAGCCCCTTATCTGCCCCCCCCCCTGAGGGTCTCAAGGCGCAAGTGACTAGTTTTCAGAAATGTCTCGGTTTTTTAGGTTCCCCTAGATGTCTGCAAGCCCGGGACCAAAAACACAGGTGCCCACCTATCTATCACAAAACAACCTGGTTTTTCAAGCGGGTCACCTGCGTTTTTGGTCCCGGGCTCAGCGGCCATCTACGGAAACCTACCAAACCCAGATATTTCTGAAAACTAGGCACCCGGGAAAGTCAAGGGAGGTGTGGCTTGCGTGAATCTTCCAACATTTTCCTACCCAGAATCCCCTGCAAACCTCAAATTTAGCTACAAAAATCACGTTGCCCTCAATTTTCTATGTGGGAAAGTTGTGGGATCACCGGGCAGCCACAAATTTCCTACCACCCAGCATTTACCGAGGTCTCCCGATAAAAATGGTACCTTACTTGTGTGGGTAGGCCTAGTGCCCGCGGCAGTAAATGGCCGAAAACCTACTGTGGAACTTCAAAATTATCGATTGCAAAACTACCTGGTTATACGAGTGAGTCACCTGCGTTTTTGGTCCCGGGCTCAGCGGCCATCTAGGGAAACCTCGCAAACCCAGACATTTCTGAAAACTAGACACCTGGGGGAGCCTAGGGAAGTATGGCTTGCATGGATCCCCCAACATTTTCCTACCCAAAATCCCCTGAAAACCTCAAATTTAGCTGAAAAAATTAAATGTTTCTCACGTTTCTGTGTGGGAAAGTTGTGGGATCACAGGGCTGACACAAATTTCCCATCAAGCCTGCCGCGGGTACTTGGCCCACCCACACAAGTGAGGTACCATTTTTATCAGTAGACCTGGGGGAAGGCTGGGTGGTGGGAAATTTGTGTCAGCCCGTTGATCCCACAACTTTCCCACACAGAAACATGAGAAAAATGTGATTTTTTCCAGCTAAATTTGAGGTTTGCAGGGGATTCTGGGTAGGAAAACGTTGGGGAATCTATGCAAGCCATACGTCCCTGGACTCCCCCGGGTGTCTAGTTTTTAGAAATGTCTGGGTCTGGTAGGTTTCACTAGATGGCCCCTTAGCCCGGGGCCAAAAACCCAGGTGACCCCCTTTGCAAAACCAGGTCGTTTTGTGATTGGTAATATTGATGTCTCCACAATACATTTTGGGGCCTTCCCTGCTGTGTGCACTTGGCCCACCCACACAAGTGAGGTACCATGTTTATCAGGAGACTTTGGGGAATGCTGGGTGGGTGGAAGTTTGTGGATCCACGCAGATTCCAGAACTTTCCATCACAGAAATGGGAGGAAAATGTGTTTGTTTTTACAAAGGTTTGCAAGAGATTCTGGGTAACAGAACCTGGTGAGAGCCACACAAGTCACCCCAAACTGGATTCCCCGGGGTGTCTAGTTTTAAAAAATGTATAGGTTTGCTAGGCTTCTCTAGGTGCCGGCTGAGCTAGGGTTCAAAATCCACAGCTAGGCACATTTCAAAAAAAGGGTCCGTAGTACTGGAAAAATGGGATGTGTCCACATTGCGTTTTGGGCCGTTTCCTGTCGCGGGCATTAGGTCTACCCACACAAAAGAGGTACCATTTCTATCAGGAGACTTTGGGGAATGCGGGGTGGGTGGAAGTTTGTGGATCCACACAGATTCCAGAACTTTCCATTACTGAAATGTGAGGAAAGTTTGTTTTTTTGACTAAGTTTGAGGCTTGCAAGCAATTCTGGGTAACAGAACCTGGTGAGAGCCACACAAGTCACCCCATCCTGGATTCCCCTGGGTGTGTAGTTTTCAAAAATATATAGGTTTGCTAGGTTTCCCTTGGTGCCGATTAAGCTAGGGTTCAAAATCCACAGCTAGGCACATTGCAAAAAAAGGGTCAGTTTTCACTGGAAAAAGGTGATGTGTCCATGTTGCTTTTTGGGCCGTTTCCTGTCGCGGGCACTAGGCCTACCCACACAAGTGAGATACCATTTTTATCGGAGGGCTTAGGGAAAAACAGAATAGTAGAACAAGTGTTATTATCAATTGATTTTCTTTGCATTTTGCCTTCCAAATGTAAGACAATTTGTAAAAAAAAGAAGTCATTTTGAAAAATGACCTCTAATTCACATGCTTGTATGGGTACCCACAATTTTGAAGATGTGCAAATAACCACTGCATCTAAACTCTATATTTTGTTCCTATTTCAGAAATATATAGGTTTTCTTGGTGCCTATTTTTCACTCTTTATATTTTACCAAATGACTTGCTATATACCCGGTATACAATGAAAAACCATTGCAAGATACAGCCCAGTTATTGGCTCCGGGTTCCTCGGGTTCTTGGTGAACCTACAAGTCCTAAATATCCCCACAACCAGAAGGGACCCGCCGATGTAACGTTAAATTGCGTTAAAAAATCTGTCATACTTAGAAGAAGTTACAGGTGAAAACGTTGGCACAAATGGCTGTTTTTTTCAACTCATTTTCAATATTTTTAATTTTCAACTGTTAATTTCTATAAAAATAATTTGAAGGCTCTACACATATGACCCCGTGCTGAATTCAGACTTTAGTCTACTTTTCAGAAATGTATAGCTTTCCAGGATCTATTATTGATTTCACACCCATTTCTACCACTAACTGAAAGGAGGTTGAAAGCACAAAAAATAGCAAAAATAGGCTATGTGTTGGGATCTCCTGCCCTGTATCACGTGCATTCCTTTCTCAGTGTTCCCTGTGTGGAACCTGGAATGCGGGGGTTTCGGCAGTTGCTGCCGGGGGAGCTGGGCGACCGGACTTAATAAAGAACACTGGAAAACTTACCTGCATGTTCGTCTTCTTTTCAGTGGCGACGAGTTGTCCGGTCCCCAGTCTTCTCCACCGTGTGTTGCTGGACGTTGTGGTTACCCTGCCGTGTCTGGTGGATCTCAGGAAGAGAATCTTCTAAGCGTCCCCAAGATTTATCCAGTGAAGACGGAGAATGCCATCCTGAAGATCGCACTCTCGGAAAATGATGTGGTGAGACTCTGTCCATTTTAAACATTTTTCCTGCTCAGCGCTGTGCCTCGCGCTTTGATTCTTAAGCGTTCTCCTCTCGTTACAAGTTTGAACGTCCTGCAAGCTGAATGCGCCTTCCAATCCTCGCCTTCACGCACGCGCGCCCCCAACTACAAAGGCTAGTGCGCTGTGTGATCTACGGACCAGGAAGCTTACGTCATGCACGCTGAGCACGCTGCGTAAGCGCCATCTTTGTTGTATTTCTAGCGCCTCATTAACATTGCCATACTGTCATTAAGTACTACAATGTGATGAATTTAACGGTGACACGCACACCTGGCGTGTCACATTTGGAACCTTCATAACAAAAACTCCTAGGCAATGTCAATAAAACAAACAATATACACAGTATCTGTAACATTAAGAAAACCAAGGAAGACAGAAAAAATATGTTTAAAGTTGTTACCATTTTAAGAATTTCTTCTCATATTGTCTAAACAAATGATATTTATACAAAACATTTAAAAAATGAAACACAATATGTAACATCACTTTTAATCAATAGATATAAATAAAGGGTTAAAAAGTGGCAATATCTTTATTAACTCGACGCGCGTTTCGGCGTATACAACGCCTTCTTCAGGAAAGCCACACAATTATCTGATAAAAATGCGGTGCACCGAATGTGAAACGATGTCTTATTAATATTAAAATCAACGATTTCACGAAAAAGTCGGATGTCTCGTGTAGGTATATTTGAAAAGCGACTTGGTCCCGCTAAATGAAGGGGGGTGTGTTGGGATCTCCTTTCTCAGTGTTCCCTGTGTGGAACCTGGAATGCGGGGGTTTCGGCAGTTGCTGCCGGGGGAGCTGGGCGACCGGACTTAATAAAGAAGACTGGAAAACTTACCTGCATGTTCGTCTTCTTTTCACTATCTCCCAGTAAAATGCCAAAACTGTGTAGAAAATGTTGGTTTTCTGACAAAAGTCTGCCTGTCCCTGAAAGCTGGGAAGATGTTTATTTCAGCACCACAACCCCTTTTGTTGATACCATTTGCAGGGAAAAAACCAGACGCTTTCTTCTGCAGCACTTTTTCCCCATTAAAATAAAGAAAATTGCTGTATTTTGGCTAATTTCTGGGTCCCCTCCTGGGGAATCCACAAACCCTGAGTACCTTTGAAATCCTCATGATGTTGGAAGAAAAGGATGCAAATTTGGTGTGGATACCTTATGTGTACAACAAG
Source organism: Calotriton arnoldi (assembly GCA_963921515.1). Taxonomy (NCBI): domain Eukaryota; kingdom Metazoa; phylum Chordata; class Amphibia; order Caudata; family Salamandridae; genus Calotriton; species Calotriton arnoldi. The sequence goes on along the minus strand of CAWUFW010006407.1, from coordinate 1,069,278 downwards.
TCACAGGGCCCTAAGCACAAACTTCCCCAAATGGCCAAAAAAGGCTTAGCACAGGGGGTGAAAAGGCCTAGCAGCGATTGGGTTAAGTACGGTGTGTCCGCCGTCGGGATTATGATGTCAGTTTCTGACAGCCTTTCCATGTTGGCCTTTCCGACATGGAAAGGCTGTCGAAAACCGACATTGGGGGCCCCTAGCAAGGCCCCCATCCCCCCGGCCCTCCGCATGTGGCCCTGGGGGCACCTATGGTACCCCCTAAAGATCCCTGCACCGTGTGGCAGCCACTGTGAGGTACCTGCCACATGGTGCAGGGATGTTTGAAAACTTCCACTTTTCAATGGAAGCTTGTGTTTTGGGTGGTGTCTGCCCACCGCACAAGCTCCCATTGAAAAATGGAAGTGTGCGAACACCCCATGTGTGGTTGCATTCAAATAATGAGGTCAGAACCGCCGACCTAAGGTCGGTTCCCAATCCGCAGCAACCGACATCGTAATCAGGGCCTCTATGTCTCATCCTACATCTCTTTTAATATACCATCTTCCTCCACTCTATGACGTATCCGATACCTCATTGTACTATCATGATCGCCCTAATAATCCTTTCTAGAATCTTCCCTACTCTATCCCTCCTTTGACTCATGCCAAACCTCATTTTACTAATATGATCTCCCAAATAACACTTTCTAGATTCTTACTTCCTCTACACCTCCTTTATCTTATTCAATCCAACTAACAGGCTCACATGTCCTCCACTCAAATTAACAACTTAGAGTTCCCTATATATTAAGCCACAACTAATCCACTTTGGGTTCTGGAGTAGTGTGCTACTTGCCAAAAAGCACTTCAATGCCTGATCAGGGGTAGCAAGTGCCATATAAATAAAATTACAATTACAAAAAAGACAAACCCTGCAGAATTCAGTGTATTAAATACCAATAGGGGATGCTCTGCCTCAATTTGGAGGTGAAAAATTGCAATAGAAGGTATTTTCCACGAATGATAAATACCTGATCTTAGGGTAATGGTATTTACCATGTCTGGCAAATACTTCACCCTTTTCCACCTAACTTGTAATGAGAGCCAGTTAGTTCATAGAACTTGAACTTGCCACTTAATGATAAATTAGACGGAGTTTTGTTGATGTTGCTCAGTGAACTTGAAATTGATTCTCAATTGGTGCATTGAATGTCAATAGCTATGATTCAACATTATTGATTCTTTGGGTGGAGGTTGTGGTCAGTGGATAAGTTGCAGCATTTGAAACTGAAAGACTTGATTGAGTTTGAACCCAGGCTTCCCAACCTGATTACATGATGCGATCCTCTGCAAATAACTATATGTCTCTGTTTTCAGTATGTGCTATGCATGGAACGCATTTGTTTATATTTGGCAAACCACAATCTCCCAGCTTCACTGGCGTGTAAGGGTGGTAGCCTTCTTCACAGTGACTATTTGCCATTGTTACAAAATGACCAATTCTGCTTTCTGAGCCTTACTAGGAATGGCCTCATGGGGATGCACTAATTATTGCACTTATTGAAACATGATACCCTGGGGATTCGCTATTTTACGTTAAGGGGAAGCACCATGGGTGGTACATGGGCGTTCTCTTGCAACCACCCATGGGTTTGGAAGCAAATCCCTATCTTCTAACATTGGAAGACAAGTATTGGTGCCAAAAACTTACACCTCCTCGAGACAGGCGTAACAATGGAGCAAGTTTTAAAACTCTTCCTTTTTCCTGCTTTCCATGTATTCTGCACTGTCCAGCACACATACAAAGTGACTAAAGTATTGAAGCATAGTTTTTGTACTGAAATGTCTCCCTCCCGTACAAAACCTATGCTTGCTAGAAAACACGCATCCTTGCACTATGTTGCAAGGGTATGTGCATTGGCAGCCTAAAGTGCGCAGATGCAGGGAGAGAGGAAAACAGCACCATATCTTATTAGATATGGCACTATTCTGTTCTCACCCTTTCATGCAATGCAGGAGAACAGCTTTGGTTTCTGTTCAGCGTTGCGTGAAGAGTTATGAAATCTGCCACACTTTATATACCTCCTATTCTGAATTTTCTACTTGCAACTGATGCATAGCATGCAGAATTGTTATTTAAAACAATTAGTTCTGCATGTTTAGCCTTTTATACAGACCTTTCTCCCTAATACATTTTGGTAGGTTTCACCAACTAGAATCCTTCAGGGGGGCGAGGCAAGATGGCGGCCGTGGCGCTGGCCGAGTGAGCTGGGTATACTCTCTCCTCCTGGCTGACCCCCTCTTCTCCCTCTTTTGAACATTTACTACATGTCCGAAGCCGTGCAAAATTGAAGGGATAAGGAGAATAGGAAACTCCGCTGTACCCTGGAATGATTTGGCTGTTTGCGCTCTTTTTCTGTGACTCACCGCTGCTTGGGAGATTGGTTGGCGTTCGGTGTCCACGTTCTGCACCGGCCATCTCACAGACTCCCTCTCAGGCTGCAGTGATGCCGCCTAAAGCGTCTATCCGAGGAGCCAGGACTCGCGGTCCTCCTGCCGGGACCAGTACTATCGCCGCTGTGGGAAAATCGATGCCGGAGGCAGTTGCAGCTGATGACTCTCGCCGCTCACTGTGCGGGAAGAGCGGAGATGCAGGGAAAAGCCGACAGACAGTGCCTGCATTGTTCAAAGCCCAAACAGGAAGGGCTAAGCTCCTCGCGGATCGGTCGACTGACGGCACTACAGAAGGCAACAATGTAGCGGCACTAGCTACACACGAGAAGACTTTGACAGTCACGGAGGGGCTCGCGCCTGTTTCAGGTACTGATTTCTCTTCTTTGGATGTTACCAGTGCAGTCAGTGACGAGAGCCTGGATTTAACTACAAACAAACTGGAGGTGGCCTCTATGCTTAAGGATCAGACGAAGGAGCTTTTTAAAACAAAAGCTAGTCATGAACTAACAGAGGGTATTGTAGATATGAGGAGTGATGTTGCAGATAAAGTACTAGAAACTCAGCAGAATGGCCTTATGGGAGTTGTAGTTTTCCAGGATAAAGTCCTAGAGATAGCAGGAATGGATCATGCAGACGGGAGTCACATTGCCCAAAGAGCTGATGAATTGCAAAAGGGAGAAATGGAATTACAAGGTGCCATAAGAGATGGGGATGTAGGGGAGAAGTTTTATTCCCTGTCAGACCAATCGAATTCCTCAGCGGATGAAAGCCTTGGGAAAGAATCGGAAGGAGAAACTAGCGAAGTCAGCAGTTTACGTTGGGAAGAGGAAGAATCTCAAAATAAACCCTTTTATACTTCAGGTACTGTCCGCAAACAAAGAGACCGGATAGATACTTCTCCTGCCAATTCTCAGGGGGGAGCTGGCACAATGCTCTGGGACTATTCTTATTCCCCAAATCTAGAAGGGGTCAAGGCAACAAATGGAGAGACAAATGAAGAGACAAGAGACACAGGAAAGGAATTCATGAGGCCAAACCCTGGGAACCCTGAAGGAATTACGCTATCTACCATTTACCAATCAATAATGGCCCACCGTGAGGAGACTCGTCAGGAAAGTTTGCGTAATCAAGGGGCTTGCCGAAAACTACAAAATTCAATTCGTAAGGTCGCAAAAACCTGCTCAGAGTTTGCGGTCAGGATCAGTGAAGCCGAAACAAGGATATCCACGTTAGAGGATGAGTTGGTCAGCCAGAGAACTATAACTGAATCCTATAAATCTCTGAAGGAGGACACTGTATGGAAGCTGACCGACCTCGAAAATCGAGCTAGAAGGAACAATCTGCGAATTTTAGGGATACCGGAAGGGAAGGAAGGGTCTGATATGCGCCAATTCCTGATTGAACTTTTTGAGGAAGCCTTCCCGGAGTTACAGTGGGATTGGAAAATAGAATTACAGAGAGCCCATCGATTCCCTTTTCAACAGAAAAAAATGGGTCAAGGGAATGAAAGACCACGAGCTATCCTTATTTGTTTGAATAACTTCTTGGCCCGCGAAGCTTTGTATGATCTGGCTAGGCCAGATAGAAAAAGAAGGGGGAAAGGATGTGATTTTTTTGTGAGGCCGGATTTTTGCCCTGTCACAGTTGATAAAAGATGGCAGCTACGCCAACTAATGCCATTATTTCAAAAAAAGGGGGCACAGGTCTTTTTGCTTAACCCTGCTAAGTTAAAAACAATTTTCCAGGGACAGACACGGTTTTTTGTTTCAGAGATATTAGCGAAAGAATATCTCCAGACGATTTAAGTACAGAAGGATAGCATTATCCCTTTTTGTTTTCTCTTTTGTGTGGGAGTTTTTTCAGATAACTGGTATGGGGGGGGTGTCTGCGAGGAGGGAGTTGATACAGCTCCCCATCGCCAGGGACGACTGGTCCCGAAGCCTCTGATGGTGGGTTGTAGGGGGAGGAGGAGGGAGGGGGGACAGGGTTGAGGTGGGGAAGGGGAGGGGGGAGGGAAGGGAGGTTAAGGGTGTCTAAATGTGATCACAGGTTTGGTTTATCACATATAATCATGGCATTTTTACTTGTTGTAACGAAAATGGTATTTTTGGTTGGATTTTGGGTGCTTATTTGCAATGGTGGAACTACTTTCATAATATGATGCGAGAACTAAGTAATAACCAGCAAGATGGGTGGAAGGGATAAAGTTCGAATTTGCTCCCTGAATATATGTGGTTTGAACGACAGAAAGAAAAGAGATGTACTGGCGCAAGTCATACGATTTATGCATATAGATATCTTATGTCTACAAGAGACTCATATACCATGGGGCAAACAGGGGTGGCTGAAAGGATTAGGATTAGAACTCTTGGCTTGTACACGTCAAGGTACTACCACTAGGGGGGTGGCCATTTTAGCCAAAAAAGGTATTGGTATTTGTCATCAAATAAAGGAGGATAAATGTGGACGGTGGGCCATTTTGGAGCTGGAATTTAATAATACATTACTGACAATCTGCTCAGTATATGGAACTAATCTGGACGACCCAGCAATATTAGATTTTCTTAATATTGAAATGGCCCAATGGAAATATCCGTTAGTCTTTTGTGGAGACTTTAATATCCATTTGGATAGCAATTTTAATCTCTTTGGGAATAAACCATATCCAGGAAGGAAAGTCCAGACGTTTAAAGCTTTACAAGGAGTAGTTAGGGAACATGGCTTAGATGATCTTTGGGTTCGGCATAAGTCGGGTATTCCAGGCTATACTTATTATTCAGCCCCCCATAACAAATTTGTTCGGTTGGACTATTTCTTTCTGTCTCATCAAATTGCGGAGAGAGCTAGTATTGACATCTTTCCTAGGCTTATCTCGGACCACAATCCTCTCGTCGCAGAATTATCATTAAGTGGCATATATAGGGTGCAGAGGAGATGGTCTTTTGAAAGGAAATTACTACTCGAACAAGTATATTGTGAATATATGGCTAATTGGATAATCGAATTTTTTAATTTTAATAGGAACACCTCCTCTCCAATTGTTGTTTGGGATGCATTTAAAGCCGCTCTTCACGGGGAGACTCTTAGTTTCTCTATATTCCGTCAGAAGGCCAAACAGGAAAAGATCAATGGTTGGGTTGATCAGCTCAGGATGATTGAAATTGAGTTGATGAATCGAATAAAAGAGGGCCAGGACAGTGATGAGTGTCTGCAGCGTTTAGCTGTGATGAAATTTAAAATGCAGCAATATCTAGGGGAAGAAATAGCCATTAAATATATGCAGTTTAAGAATGAAACATATGAATTTGGTGAAAATTCCGGCAGGGTGCTGGCAAAGCGCTTAAGAGAAAGGGAAGTGGAACGGGGGATCTGCAGAGTTAAAGATCATCTTGGCCAGGTGCAAGATTCTTCAATTAAAATTCTGGAGGTATTCCGGAATTTTTATCAACAACTATATACCGAAGAGGTTGGGGCAGCTTCAACAATTGCTCCAGAGGTGAGTTCGGAGTTTTTTAGAGACCTCGAAACAAGGAAGGTTACTGTTGAGCAAAATAAGATTCTTGCTGCCCCAATTATATGGGAAGAAATAGAGAGTGCTTTAATCTCTCTCTCAGTTGGCAAAGCGGTGGGTCCGGACAATATTCCCTTAGAATTTTATCGAACATTCCGCCCAGCGCTTCAGCAAGATTTGGTCTTGTTGTTTCAGCTGGCTCAAAAAGGGCAGATTCCTGATTCTTGGCGAAAGAATACAATAGTAGTCTTTAAGAAGAAAAACAAGCCAGATTTAGATCCGGCATCATACAGGCCAATTTCCCTCATCAACTCAGATAGTAAAGTATATTCTAAAATATTAGCTTCTAGACTAGCTAAAATTATCACTCCTTTAGTTTCCATTCGCCAGCACGGGTTTATTCCTGGGAGGGATACCACCGACCATGTGAGGCGCGTGATTGCTCTTCTGGATTGGGCTAAGGCTACGGGATCCCCGTTGGGGGTGGCCCTGTTGGACGCAGAGAAGGCGTTCGACAGGGTCTTGTGAAAATTTGTATGGTCTGTTTTACAGTGGAAAGGGTTTTGCCCGGAATTTATTCAGGCAATACAGTCACTTTACATATCGCCTGAGGCTGAGATTCGTATTTCAGGGCAAGAATCAAAGGTATTCGGTATCAACAGGGGTACAAGGCAGGGGTGTCCTTGTTCCCCCCTGCTGTTCGCACTCTACATTGATCCATTTCTTAATAAACTGGATAATGATAAGCACATTAATCCTGTGAAGATTAACGACATAGAAATTAAGTCATTGGCCTATGCAGATGATATCGCAATACTCACCAGTGATATCTCTGCGGCTTTCCCAGCAGTGAGAGAACAGGCAGAACAATTTGGGATCTTATCTGGGTATAAATTAAATATCGAGAAGACGCAGATTGTTTTATCAAACTCTACTCCTCCAGCCAACCTACCTATTCTTCAAGAAGCTACATATCTCGGGATAAAGATCTCAGCGATGGTTGATCAAATACCGGATTTAAATATCACCCCTATGATCGGTATGGTCAATCGGACGTTGGAGAGGTTAGATCACCTGCATCTCTCAATGCATGGTCGAAACAATGTTCTAAAAATGCTGATCCTTCCGAAATTGCTTTATTTGTTTAGGACAATCCCTTTGGAATTCTCAACAGTATCCTTAGCCAAAATTGAAAGGGGCTGTTCCAGGTTTCTATGGGGGTTCCATAGAGCAAGAAGGGCGACTAGGTGGATGATTCTCCCTAAAGCGCGAGGGGGTTGGGCGGTTCCAAACTTTCTATTGTATCATTGGGTATCATTGTTGCAACATATGGGGATCTTGATAACTCGGATTAAAACCGAGATACCCTTGGCAGTCCGTCCAACTATCTATGAAATTATATTGGGGCATGAAGCTAATCAATGCTTAGTTAAAAATCTCGAACCTAGCTATTACAAAAAAACGAAATTTAAAATTCTTAAGGCCGCCCATCGACTTTGGAAAAAGATCCGTGTGAAGTTTCAGGTTACTAATATAAATCTATACACTCCTCTCTCGGCGTGTGCAGTGTTACCCCCAATTTTTCAAGACCAAATTACTTTTCGTTGGGGGAGGGCCGGGATCAGCATTTTGGGGGATTTATATGATGAAGGTCAAATGGATACATTTTTTTCCCTCCAGGAAAAATTTGGGCTAGACAGAAGGGATTTTTTCAAATATCTGCAGATTCGGAGTTTTATGGGGACTAATGTACATGGGACCAGAGCAAATTTGGCTAAAATATCTTTGGTTGAAACAATTAGTAAAAAGTCTCGAATTGGAAAAATCTATCAGATATTGCTCGAAGCCTTCCCAGATGACTTATGTAGCCAGAATTCTAATTGGGAGGGGAAATTTGGGAAGGAAGGGATAAATCTGGAAGAATCAATCGAGTTAGCAGATCAAACTCTAACTACAGGAAGTCTCAGAACCCAGCATTATATGTCCATCTTCGATCTCTACTACACTCCTCGGAAGGTAGCGAAATGGGGTGGTACACGGGGTGCACGGGGAGGTAAATGTAGTAGGTGTGGCTTAGCTGCAGCGGACACTATCCATATGTTTTATTCATGCCCTTATTTAGCTCAATTTTTTCAGCACCTCGAATTTTTCTTTAATACAACGTTGGGGATCCCGTTTGTAGCAACAGCTGAACTTGTTATCTTGGGTGTGGAGTCTAACATGGGAGGAAATACAAGAGCAAGATTTGTGCAGAGATTTGTATTCATTGCAATGGCTATTGTACGATTTTGTATCACTTCGCAGTGGATCAGTACTGAGCCTCCCACTTTTTAATGTGGAGGGCAAAGTTGTTAGTCACGTATAATATGGAATCTTCTGTCAATAGACTAAAAGGACGTAAAAGACGGTAAATTGGGATAAAAACCTGGGCTCCCATTTCTAAGTGGATTGAATGAAGTTGGTTTATAGTGGGGTATTCAGGGAGTAGCTGTTTGTATAAATCTGTTATTTTTTTCTAGTATGTCTCCCTTGCTCTTTTACAGTGTTCCACCAAAAGTAACTTTACTTGTGTTTAGTACTCAGTCTGTATATGTCCGTTTTTTATTTATATGTATATGTATTTTTGTATTCTGTCTCTTGATATTGATGCCATGATTTATACCAAAAGAAAATAAAAATTAAAAAAAAAAAAAATAGAATCCTTCAGGGGAAAACTGTAGTGGTATGATAATTATCACACAACTTGTAATTTCAATTCCTGTGCATATAGGTATGTAGGAATCAGAATTTAGATCGGAACTTGTAATTGGGCCAGACACTGTATTGCTGACAGAGATTACCTTAAGGGTTTGAATAGTAATTGTGGAAAAATCAATTTGTCTTTTTTGTCAAGTTAAGCTCAAAGTATAGTTGCCAATCCAAAATCAGTTTTCAGTTAGTGTTGGATTTAACTGGCTGAACAAAGAGAGGGTGTTTAATGCTTCCAGCAATTACAGAGTGTAATGTAGTAAGTACCACACAACTCACAATTTAGACTCCTACAAAGTGGAGTTTGGACAGGAATCGGAAACCACCATCCAACTCATAAATAGGGCTGATCAGGGGAAAACTGGGAGGGTGGTAATTATCACAAAACTCGTAATTCCGATCCCTGTGCAAACTCTTATTTTTATTAAAGCTCGGAATTTCGTCCTTAGCTTGAAATGATGACCTATGTGCATTTTTATTATTTGTTTTTATACAAAACGCAGCTTTCGTGGTGCCTGGATGCTGAAAGAAGGATGCATTCCAAGTGTGTCCAAACCCAAATAGTTTGTCTAAGTATTGGACTTATGCGTAGTCAATGTCCCTTGTGGTATGTGTGCCAACTTTCAAATGGCACAGGTTTAGTATAAGTTCGATTGTTAAAGGTGGCAATGTTATGTAGAAAACAAATGATTGAGTTTTTTGCTAGCGGTTAAAAATCTTGGTTGTGTAACTACCTATTTCTGTACAGTTCGTATCAACATCATGCATAAACATATAGCTCCCTCAGTTTCCTGACAGGAAGAGTCATTTAAAAGTCACTCTTCAAATATTTTGTTATTGCTCCAGGGAGACCACTACATTCTATTCTGAAGCTTGCAGAACTTTCTTCGTTTATGCTGAATTGGTTTCCTGTCTTAATACAATAGCCTCTGGGGTGAGGTGTGGGGGCTAGGGAGAGGCCATTAGCTGAATAGAGGACTGCGTGTATTTAACACCACCCCCTGGTCACCCATGTGGCATGCTGCACGCCAAGTGGCACACGCCCAATGATGGTCCTTTGAGGACCCTGTCAATGGCCGGAACCCATCCTCGAAAATTCCTTTTCAAGCAGAACAATATTATCTCGAGGCGAGACCGCACGAGGCGAACCTCTCCGAAGCAGACCCAAACACTCACAGGACGCGGAGTCCAGGCCAGCTCAGGCAGCCAGCTGATGAGGAAAGACGCCAACGGGACAATGGAAGGATCAGCCAGGCGCGCGACCCGTCCAGCGACGCCCTGACGGATGGAAGATAGAGACGGGTTTGCTGTAGGGGAGAGGTTGTGGCTTAACGGGCAGAGCTGCCGACCTTGGAACTGGGGAACTAGGTTCTAGTCTCAGCGTAGGCTCAACATCCTGTGATTGTGGGCAAATCACTTAATCTCCCCGTGCCTACCAAAAAAGAATGTATCCTTATGCAACTTAACTGGTGCTCATGTAAGGCGCTCCAAGCTCCAATACTTTCGGGTCCAGTTCGCGCTATATAAAACGGCAAAAAAGAAAATAACAACTCACATGAATTCGCTAACACAAGCTTTAGCTGGAGTTAGAAAGCGTTAACAATTATGGCCGTGAAAGAACCATTGTTGACATCTTTGCTGTGGTCCAAGCCCGATGCATTCTTAATGGCTGCTGGCTACCAGCACAATGAGTCCTTTATGTGACCACCAGTCGTGAACAGGCGACAATGTGCGACAGGCATCAAGCATACATGCCTGATAGCCTACAACAGATGACTGGGTAGCCCTTAAATGTACGGAGCATTATCAATCCCTCTGACCACCCAAAAACGCCTTTATGTGGTAAAACATATGGCTGTTGTTAGAGGTAGTCTTTCAAAGAGAAGTTAACAAAGGCACGTCTCTCCACCAAGATATGTTTTTTAATATGCCAAGTAGCATTACCTGAAATATTTAATGACTCTATTTGAGAGTTTGGTAACATATCATAATTCAAACTGGGAGGACCATTCGCTTGAACATAGCCTTGCCTCCTGCTCAATCGTCCCAGTCCAGAAAAGCGCCCACAAGCATAGTGCGTGCTCAGGGAGTTGGTTAATCAAGTGAAATGGCATTTGAAAAGAGCTGGCAATGCAGATAGCATGACTGCAGAAGTGCTAAACCTTGCTGCTTCGGGAAAGGTCATGATATAGCTGATTTTGATTATTTTGGCTACTTTACTATAGTTGGTGTTCAAAATGATACCAAACTTACTGCTGTTGCTGCGACTACATTGATCTCGGTGTCATTGAACCTCGGTACATTCTTTTAACAAGAATGTTAAAAACTGTTGATGCATATCATTATGAGTCATGGCTGTAATGAACAACATTTCATTAGCCATACCTAAGCTCAATAAAATAACAGAAGTGGACGTGTGGAACGTTTGTAAAAGTCTCAGCCACTTAAAATCACTCTGGTCGGCATTCCAGTCCAACATGTTTTTTGACTACCGCCCACTACAGAAGGGGAGCAAACACATGCAAATCAGTCGCAGTCTTGCTTTAGTAGCGACAGTCTAGACTCAATTGCCATCCTATGTCCCCTGTGACTGAGAGCACATGCAACCCCAGCCCAGTTTCAGTTTTATTGGGCCTCATCATTAGTATGCAGCTTGGCACAGTGAGCACAGGATCCACATGTGCCGAAGCCCTGGCAGAAAGATTGGTGTGCCTGAGAATGCTGGTGCGAATACCACCACCGAATTGAGCCCTTGAGTGCGGAGCCTAGAAGTGCAGCCCTCATTTCTGCCCTAACTAGGCTGGCACCTTTGACTTCCATTTGCAGGCTGCAGTGATTAGGGGTCTTCTCTCACCATTTGGAAGGAACTGAAAAACCTCTCATTTCTGGAGGGAGGTTAAATACAGAGTAGAACCCAACAGCTGAAGTTCCTCCACAGTAGTATCCTTATGGTGGAGGAAATTCAGGCAGTAGACTTTACTCCAAATTCTGAGTTTTCTCCAGGAAATAGAGGATTTTCAGTTCCCTCCAAACTCTAAAAAAGACCCTTGAAGGACCTCCTTCTTCTGGTGCGTAGTGCTGTCCCTCCCACCCCCACCCTTCATCTCTAATGATTTGGGGCAACAGAACACAGATCATGGTTCCAACATGGTTCATTAGGGCCCGAGGCAAAGTTGAGGCTGAAGGCATCGGTTGGCGGACACTATGAAATTGCAGCCGTCTAGGACATTGCCTGTTAGAAACGGCTGGTCCATTAAGGCCATTCTAGAATCCTGCAACGATTGAACAGTTACAATTCTGCCACTTGGAGCAGAGGAGCTTGGCACAGCTGGGAACTGGGGCCCTGGGGAGAGGAAGTAGGAAGCCAGAGTGTGGTGACAAGAGTGGGACCCAAAGGTTAACAATCCAACAAGTCACCTGGGTGTGTACAGGTTGTCTGGGGTCCTGTGTCAGAGCACAGGGATATATCACCACCTGGAGCACAATGGATTTAGGTGGCATGAGGACCCACATGTTCTGCATTCAGGCAGAACTGAGTGGGGTGTCAACATAGCCTGAGGCTGCTTCCTTTCTGGCATTGGTGGTGGTCTACACTGACCAAAAACCACCACCACCACCACCAGTTTAAGATGCTGAAGACTTCATAATGCTACACTCCAAAGCCATTGATTGAGTGATGCACTCAATCCTCTTCTTTTCAAACAAATTAGAGAGAATGTGAGACTTATGTATTATCTGGAAAAGGCCAGGTTTGGACCATGGATTTTTTCATTGAGGGTTGGTGTGGAGCCTGGCAGTAGGGCCTAACATTCCGATCTGGTAGTAGATATCTTACAAACACCTAGATTTGGCTAGGCAGAGGTGATTTAGAACAGTCACTCACAAAGACCTGGGTTGCAGGCAGGCAAGTGCCAGTGAGGAAAAGTGAGGTGCAACAGTACAGCCGATCTACCCCCTTTTGTAATTGAACTCTGATCTAGGATCATCATGCCAAGATAAACAAAGTGGGCCTTGGGAAACCAAGAATGGCTAGACAGGTTGCTATGGTTATTGCATGAGCAAAGTGGGTAGTGGCACCTTAGGCTGACCAGAATAGAGATCCAAAGGAGAAATGATCCAGAAAGCAATTTGCACATCTCTGGAGTAGGATGATTACAGAGGTCAGAGTTGAGGTAGCACTCCTTTGTCGGGAACTACACAACATGGTTGAAGGATCATTAAAGATAAGCTTGAAGCTTGAAGATGCTGTCAATGAGCTCAAACTTGTCAATGAGCTCAAGGCATCTATAAATCAACTTGTGGGCACTTCAAAGAAGGCACAATCAAGGTTGCCATGTGGTGGGCCTGATATGATAACTCCGTATTCTGGAAAAACTCTGAGGGGCCCCTCTTCTGAGTACTTCATGGAAGACTGATTTAACACGTATCTCCCCAGGATTTATTTATGTATTTTGTTGCAGAGCAGGCCCACCCGAAGCTGATACTGCTAATCCACCTGGGACCACATACATGTCCCATCATTGCCAAGCTGCTCAAGTATGGAAACCGATACAGCGTTCTTAAAGCAACTCATCCCCTGGGTCAAGTGATACAGGAGTCTTCCCACATCATTCCTGTCCACTTCACATGGTTCGGAAGCAGCGCAAGTTCGAAGCAGTGAAGAAGAAATTGCAGGCAATGAAAGTGGATTACATGCTTCTGTACATGGCAAATGTCACATAACTTTTCAATTCAAAAGCAGAATCTTTTGAAACTCACACTGGTTCGGGACTGGGCTGCAAAACCTTTTAAGCTATGTTGAAGTCATAATACGCATCTGCAGATGAAGTTAAGGAGACTATCACAAGGGCTCACATAAAAAAGGAGCAGAGGGCCAGTATCCATACTTAACAGGTAGTCCAAGTGAGGATTCCATGGTGGGAGCTTCTGATAGGGAGCAAAACCTAGAAATAGACAAAAAAACAGAATTAGGGAAAAGAGAGGGAAGAGGTCGAGGACAGACAAAACCTAAAACACTAAAAGAGGAGTACTGCATACAGGAGGAGAGAGACGAAGCCAAGAGGAGAAAACAAAGGCAAGAGACACAGAAGGAGGACTCAGAAACTCAAAAACATGAGGGAGACATGGAGGGCCAAGGAAAGACTTCAGACCATTAAGAGGGATGTGAGGAGACCTCACATGAAATCCAACTCAGCAAATCAACCTTAGCCCCAACTGCTGACAAGGAGGCGGAGGAGGAAGAGGACTGGCCAATTAGCAGCTAAACAAGTACATTTTTGGTATTTGTTGGGAAAAGAACTCATCCAGCCCCAAGCCGAGAAGTTAGTAGCCATTATGCAAGTGCCATTCCCCAAACTGAAGAGAGACTTAAGGGTATTCCTCTGTCTTGTAGGATACCACTGTAGATTTATTCCAAGATTCTCTTACTGGTCTACCCCCTAACCAATTTACTAAAACAAACCCGGGAAGCAGAAAGAGAGTTAAGAACTCCATCTTCGAGGGTCTTGAATTCTTTCAAGGCATTGAAAACAGTCCTAACCTGTGTTGCAAACCCCAGACAAGAAATTTATCTTACAAACAGATGCTTCCTAGGAGCCGTTCTACCCCAATGGGAAGCAAATGAGGTAGAAAAACCCATTGTATATATAAGCCGAAAACTCTTTCCCAGAGAACGGAAAGACTGGTGGTTGGCGCTGACCAACGCGGACATGCCCACCACAATTCAGGAGAGTTGTGGCTACTGGGGTAAGTGAACGGGGACTGAGCAACACTGGAGAAAAAGGTGGGATGGGGGGTCTCATGGGAAAGCCTATGTTTTTTTTTTTTTTTAAAGTTTCTTTATTATTTAAAAAAAAAAAGGAAACATCATCAATACTCAAATACAGATATGTACCACACATGTATACTGTAGATTCAATTATTCATTCCAAAGACATGATAAGTCTGTTACTTGGTTTCCTCATGAATTTCCAGTTTACAGTTTAAATATTATGACTACCCTTTTAACACCCCGACTAACTCCCCCTCCCCCACCCCTTACTGGTTCCTACTAGATCGATATTAAATGTCTGACAATGCCTTAATTTAGTTGTCCTCCCTTCCTGATGTCTGACTTAGATTGTTGGTTCTATTGCGATGTTCCCGGTCCTGCGATACATCTACATCATGCGGGTCAGGCTCTTCTATTTCTTGCACCATTATCTCCCACGCCAATAACACCTCCGGGAATTTGTCATCAGCCCTAGTTTTTCTCATATGGTCCTCCTCAGCCAACGCCCATTCTTTTAAATCTTTTCTCCATTTATCCACCTGTGGTCCCTGCAGGTCAGCCAGTGTATTGCAATTCTCCTCCTAGCTATCGTGAGCCCCAGAGTTAAAAATCGCCTACTCGTTTTACGCTTGGGATTCTTGGGGATCAGACCAACGAGACAGGTTTTCATCTCTAAGGCTATCATCCACACTGTTATTCTATTCAATTGTTCTAGGACGACGGCCCAGTACGCCTGAATTGGTTGGCAGTTCCATACCATATGCACAAAGTCTGCCTGTGGGTGCTGGCATCGGGGGCATTTCGGGTCTCGAGATACATTTATGGCGTGTAGCCACCTGGGAGAAAGGTAGGTCCTGTGAACTATATTGTATTGTATTAGTTTAAATCTACTACAGTCTGCCACTCTGCGCACGTTTTCATGGATTTTTCCCCACTCTTTTTCCGTAATCTCTTGCGGACAAACCTCTTGCCATCTCTCCTCCACCTTCGAGGGTTTAATCTTTTTATCTTCTCTGAGTGCCTTATACAGGTGAGTAACCAATTTCCGGCCTCCCGCCATTGCAATCATGGTAACCAGTGTATGTGTATGTTCCGGAGCCTCTGGAAATGTCGGCCAAAGCTGACGGGCTGTGGCTGCTATCTTGGCGTATCGCAAGAATTGCCCCACCCCCAATTCAAACGTGTCTACCGCATCTTGATAAGTAATAAACCTGTTTTCAGGGTATAGATCCGACAACATCAAACAACCCCCCTCCTTCCATTTATCAGTCGACATTACTCGTTCTATTTGAGCAAACTGTGGCATGTGCCAAATATCTGCCTCTGGGGCATAGGGTTTCCCCTTAATAAGTCGTTTAGTCGTCCTGTCCCATATTCTAGCCATTAGCCCAATCAGTGGGGGGTAGTTCTCCTGTTGCTTCCCGGTTACCCAGAGAAGTGCTCCCAGCTGTTGCCCACCATAGGAGCCATCAAACAAATTCCGCTCCCACGAGGGATCCATATCCAGCCAAGCTATAGCATGCTGTAACTGCGACGCCAGATAGTATAACTCTAGATCTGGAATTTCCAGCCCCCGTTGACCCCATTGTCTTTTCATCACCTCCAAGCTTACCCTGCAGCGCTTCCCATTCCACAGGAGCTGCGTGAGAAGTACATCTAGCTCCTTGAATACTCTATGCTGTAGTTCATAGAAAGATCCTTGCATGGTATAAAGGTATCTGGGTAGTACCACCATTTTTATTAAGGCAATTTCCCCCATCAAGGACAATTTTAGCGTATTCCAAAAAGTTATACTCCCTTGCAGGCCCTTGAGTATCCTACCCATATTGTGACTGTAAAAAATACCTTTTCCTCTGGCTATCTGTATCCCGAGATATCGCACCATTTCCGGTTCCCAGGGGAACCCTAGCTCGGGGGGCTGGGACTCTACTCCCCTCTCCATCGTCCCTATTGCGTATAATTGTGATTTAAGTTTATTAATACGCAAGCCCGAAGCCATGGCAAACCGCCCGAGAGCGTCGAGCAACATTGGGACAGATTGCGTCGGGCGACCCAGGTATATCAACGCATCATCCGCATACAGTGACACGATATGTTCTGTATGACCCACTGTAATACCATGTCCCCGCAGCACTGCCCGGAGGTGACACACCAATGGTTCCATTACGAGGGCGAATAACAAAGGGGAAAGCGGACATCCCTGTCTCGTTCCCCTTTGTAGCATCATAACATCCGACACATATCGTCCTGTGCGGAACCTCACCATAGGCTTAGTATAAAGCAGTTTAACCCAGTCTACACACCCAGAGCCCAATCCCATTTTTAGAAGCACCTGCCACAAATATTCCCATCTGACCGAATCGAACGCCTGTTCAATATCCA
Source organism: Calotriton arnoldi (assembly GCA_963921515.1). NCBI lineage: Eukaryota > Metazoa > Chordata > Amphibia > Caudata > Salamandridae > Calotriton > Calotriton arnoldi. The sequence continues at coordinate 1,052,441 of CAWUFW010006407.1, read as the reverse complement.
GGAGGGCCAATGCACATTCCTGTGCCTTTCCCCCAAGCGTCTGCATTACGTGTGCAAGACGGCAAATATTTCTGAGCGTATTTCTACCTGGTATAAACCCGGTCTGATCCGCATGTACCAGTTGAGGAAGACTTGGGAGTAGTCTGCTCGCAAGTACCTGACTTATAATTTTAAGATCAACGTTTAACATAGAGATGGGTCTATATGAACTGGGGATCAACAGATCTTTTCCCGGTTTGGGGATCATTATTATCAATGCTTCCCGCATTGAATTTGGTAATTCTCCTCTTTCTTTCGCCTCGGTAATAACCTCCAACAATCTTGGAACCATCACCCCTGCGTACTCTTTATAAAATTCAGCCGCCAGGACATCCACACCAGGCAATTTAGTCATTTTCAGATGATTTATTGCCGCTCTGATTTCCTCCCCTCTAACGGGGGCCCCTAGGGTTTCCAGAGTTTCATGATCCAGGCAGGGTACTTCCACCCCTGCCAAGTATGTTTCTATAGAGTGGGTATGTGTGGAGTCTTGAGGCTCCAAATATGTCCTGGTTAGGTGGGTAGCGAATACCTTATTGATCTCATGTTGTTTGTAGACCATTTGTCGCTGGTCGTCTCTAATTGCCAAAATTGGCTGAGGCTGTGTCTCCATAGTGATTAGTCATGCCAATAGGTGACCGGCCTTGTCTCCCTCCGAGTACCACCGTCTTCTACTCTTAGTCCTATTGTATTTGCTTAGTGTTTCCCAGATGTCCCCTATCTTTTGTCGTTGTGCAGTCCAATTAGCTGGACGTTCTATGTCTGTGGCGAGTGCCTTTTCTAAGTCAGCCAAACGTTGTTCTTGGCGTTTCAAATCTTGCTCTAGCGTTTTCTTGACACCTGCCTCCGTAGACATACATACCCCCCTCATTACTACTTTCATGGCGTCCCATTCTAGTGCTTTTGTGCTGGCGGTGTTACTATTTGTGTCAAAGTACGCCTGGATTTCCTTTCCTATCGTAGCCTTATATACCGGATCAGTTAGTGCCTCCGTGTTAATTCTCCAAAGCGGTACCTTAGATCTCAGCCGACCCAGTGTGTATACTATAAACAGTGGGGAGTGATCTGACAAATAACGAGCCAGGTATTGTGCCCCTTCTATCCGATTAGCTGCCCCCTTCTGTATGAAGAAATAATCTAATCTGCTATATGTATTAGTCGCAGATGTATGACACGAATATTCTCTTTGATGGGGGTTACGGTGCCGCCAGATATCTATGAGGCTGTAATTTGTTAACATCTGAAGCATGGCCTCTCTGGTTTTAGGTTTGGCCACTGGTCTCGGGGGGTGCCTATCCATTGTGCCATTTAACGCACAATTATAGTCCCCTGCAACACTCAGTTCTGCATCCGGAGCACAGTCCAACTGTCCCAAGACTGACCCCAGAAACTCTCCATCATCATTGTTCGGGACATATATATTAATCAGGCAGACATTTCGCCCGTCTAGCGTTCTGTCCACTACCACATATCTCCCTGATGGATCTAACCTAGATTTTACCGCCCTAAATGGGATTCCCGGAGCCACCCAGATCAGTGCGCCTCTGGCATACCCTGAATAAGATGTCGCAAAAAACTGGCCCCCTCCATTGTCGTTAGACGTATTTAAGGCAGTCGCCCCACAAGTGGGTTTCTTGAAGAAAGGCTATATTCACTCCATACCTTTTAAGATACATTGCCACCCGAATCCTTTTAACTAGATTATTTAGCCCCCCAACATTCCAGGTTATAAACTTGTAGTTCTGTCTGTTGCCTGTCATGACTCTGGTGTGTCGTGGTGCTGGACCTCTCTGTCTAGTTGGGGGCCCCGTAATGTGTTATAGAATGGTCCACCCTTCGTTGCTATATGTTGGCTGACATATCGTCTCTTTGTATCCCCGGTAATGAACTTTTTAACATAACTGTGTAATCTCCAACACCCACCTCCCCACTCCCCCAGGCAGTAGTACCCCTTCCCCCTAGCACAACCGTTGCCCAACGACTCAGGACTCCGCCTCATACCGCACATCCCCCCCTCCCTAACTTCCCCTTCCCCGCTTAAATTTCAACAAGCCTAATATACAAATCCAAAAGTCTAGTCTCTGATATACAGCCAGACTGTCAGGCACCGCGCCGGCTCGCCCAACCTACGGTTTCACTAGGCCGCAGCAGTGCGTCACAGCTGGAGTGTCCTGTACTTGTATAGTGGCGGAACCGTGTCCCAACAAATTTGCCAGACTTTCTTTCTCAGTCTTTTAGGGGACCGACCCCCAATTAATTTACATCTTGTTCTCTCCTCCATACCTCCAATTTCTGTACTTACAGTTTCCGTGTGCATTTTGACCATCAGTTCGTCCCCTCTCTCATTATCAATATAGCTCAAGAGCCTTCATCAGTACGATTAGGGCTATCTTCCAATTGCAATTGAGTTTCTTGGACTAGGCAGAGAGGAGAGAACTGGTTTTGTGTAGGTATCCCCTCCACTTCGGCCTGTAGGGTTCCATCGGGACCCACTAGGATATGTCCCACCTCCGCTGAATCGTGCGAATTGGATCTCTGTACTCCAGTGTCCCGACGCTGTCTCCGTTGCCGTCAGTTTCTTCTGCGTTGTTCCCGCCAGCCGTGATTTTGGTCTTTCCCTGCCAGGCCTATTGAGTCCATCCAGTCTGTGGCCTCCTGCGGAGAACTGTAAAAATGCACCCTGTCTCCATACTGTATTCGGAGCCGAGCCGGAAACATTAGGCTATATTTAATATTGAGTTCTCTAAGATGCCTCTTGACTCCCAAGAAATCATTCCGTAGTTCTTGCACTTTCCTGGTATAGTCAGGGTAAATATGGATGTCCCGGTCTTCAAACTTAGGCGGGCCATGTGCACGGACATATTGCAAAATGATATCTCTGTCTCTAAAATTGAAAAGCCGGGCTATCAAGGCTCTGGGTGGTGATCCCGGCCTCGGCAGGGGACCAAGGGAACGATGGGCTCTTTCTATAGCAAACAATTTGGACAGCCTGATATTTGGAAAAGCCGCCCCTATCCACTGTTCCAGGAAGAGATGTGCCGCCGAACCCTCCGCCTTCTCCGGGAATCCCAGAAACCTCAGGTTATTCCTTCGCGATCTCCCTTCTGCATCTTCTGCTCTGTCTTCCAGACGGGTGGACTGTTCTTGAAGCGATGTTACTGATGTGAGGAGTCTCTGGACTTCCTCCTTTAATGTGCCCAGTTCTCCCTCCGTACTCGTCACTCGATCCGCCACTTTTCGAAGATCCAGACGCAACTGGTTGATATCCATCGCCATAGTGTCCATTTCTGATTCCAGCGCCACTTGGGAGTCTTTAATGGCCTACAGGATATTAGCTTTATCTTGCGCCATAGTACCTTGGTGGGACAACTGTTCTGATTCCAGTCTGCTATGTTCAGCAGTCATTGGGCCCGGCACTGTATATTGCATTATTTTGTTGGCCTCTGCTCCCCTCGTCGGCTTGTCTTTACCCATGATATGGCCAGGCAGTGGCAGCCACGTGCCCGTCCTATCTCTCTCTGTCCCTGTTTCCGATCCCAATCCAGAGGCAGATCCCTGGTCCCCTCTCTTTTTAGGTATTAGTATTTATTCCTTCCAGTCCGCAGATTGTTGTTCCCAGGTGGGTCCACCTGCAAGCCGGCGCATCCAAGCACGGGCCGCCCTGTTTCCGCCGAACCTTTCTGCTCGTCTTGCGGCTTTCTGGATGATCCAGACGCTGTCTGCTACAGTCTTTTAAGGCAGACCGGGGCTTCTAGGCCGTCGTTAACTCCGCTCCCGCAGCCGGGTCAGTCCGGTCCCACCCTCCCTGCGGGGGAATCGTCAGCCAATGCACCCAGGTGCCTCCACCCTGGGTTCGTTGTAATCTGCCAATGTCTCGGGAAATGTGTGCACAATCGGGGTACTGCAAAGAGGCCCCAGATGGTCCCTCATCTGTCAGGAGCCCATTGGCCCCTCGCTTTGGTTCCGGTCTCAGAGGCGCTATGGACTCGCTCAGTTGTCCGCTCCCGTGAAACCCTGGTTCGTTGTTAATTGTCTGGGGCCGGTGGGGTCGGAAAAGTCACACCTCCCCGTTACCACCAGGCTGCTGTTCTGGAACGTGTCCCCGCTACAGACCGCCCTCCGACCGGGTGGCCAGCGGCTTCGTCGCGTGTTCTTCCAGTCCTCCTCCAGGCTTACATGGACATCAGCGGGGGTGAGGTCACCAGCGGGGCACACGATCAAGGCCCGACCGCCAGACCCCCTCCCGGGCGCTGACCCTGGGTTCGCTGTAGTCTACCAGCGACCCGGGGGATGTATACACTATTGGGGTACTGTAGGGAGACCCCAGACGGTCCCTCGTCAGTCCAAAGCTCACTGGCCCCTCTCTTTAGTTTCTTCCCCAGAGGCACTATGGATTCGCTCAGTAGTCCGCCTCCGCGGAGCCCTGGTTAGTTTTTATTTGTCCGGGGCCAGTGGGGTTGGAAAAATCACAACCCCTCCGTTACCTTCAGTCCGCTTTCCTGGAATGTGCCTCCGCTACAGGCCGTCTTCCGGCCGGGTGGCATCCGGCCTCGTCACACGGTCTTCCAGCCCCCCTCCGGGCTTACACAAACATCAGCATGGGTGAGGTCACCAGCGGGGCCCACGAACAAGGTCCGACCGCCAGGCCCCCTTCCAGACGCGACTCTCTCAGGCTCTGTTCTTCTCCCGGCGAAGGTCAGGCGCCGCCATTTTCTGGCCAGGCAGGCCGCCGCATCGCAAGAAATTTTACAAACAGCGTTTCCTCTTCGCTAATGCAGGTGCAGCGCCCAGTTCCGTGCTTATTCGGGCCAGAATAACTTCCGACCTCAGTCTGCTCGGGGACTGAATCGGTTCCGCCAGGATTTCTGAAGGATTTTAATGTAAGGGGCAGGAGCTCCGCAACAACACGACTATCCGGCCATGCTGTCTGGCCACGCCCCCCGGGAAAGCCTATGTTATGGTATTTATGATTGTGCTACACTAATCCTCTGCTATAAATACTAAGAGGATGACCATGTGGAATTTCTGTAAGGTGTTAGTAATGATGGGCTATTTCTGATGTGCTTTATTCCCTGTGTCAGATCACATGTAGGGGCATAGCACCGGGTTGATGAGAACCAGGGAGGTAAGGGGGCCATCCAGACCTGAAAGCGCCCCACGGGAAAGCTAAAGGCACCCTTGGAAAGAAGGAATCACAACAGGAGTATGACTCCAGGTCATTGAGAGACACCGTAGGACCACTAGACGGGACTACCTCCTAATTTTTCGTAAGCTTCGGTCTATTGATTTTATTCTACAATACTTACCTGGGTATTCTTCAGTTTTTTGAGGGGCGTCTGTGGCACTACCTTACTAGACCTACGAAGAAAGGAAAATGCTGTTAAAGAAGACATTACCACAAAGCTTAAGAGAAAGAGTGTGGCATAATCTGATGGAAGGAGTATTTTGTTGGGATCCTTAGTTTACCTGATACTTGAGGACCGAGACAGTTATATATGACTCAGGTGTACTCATTAAAAGTCATCATATACAACCTGGAAAAGCCTCTTAAGCCTTATTTCTGACCATCCCTCCACACAGTGGTGTCAGAAGTGCGATTGGCGTAAATGGAGACATTTGTGGCTACAATGGCCGAGGGGCAACAGCGACTATGAAAAGCTCTGGAGAAATCCATGGTACTAGCCACTGAAGACCTTGATTCTTTTAAAAAAGCCATCCAAACTAAGGCAGATCAGATAGATAAGGTGGCCCAAACACAAGACACTGCAATTGGGAAATTTGAAGACTTACTGGGACAGAAAATAGGTCATACATAATCTCCCTTCAGTGGTTTTGCAGAAGTAAATAGACAACATATTCATTCACGGCCATTCATGGGAAGAACATGCAGGTAGCCTTATGGCAGTCGTACAGACTGCAAAAAGTAGGACTTAGAGTCAATCCAAAGAAGAGCCAATTGGCAGCTAAACGAGTAAATGTTTGGTATTTGTTGGGAAAAGAACTCATCCAGCCCCAAGCTGAGTAGGTAGCGGTCGTTAAGCAGGTGCCATTCCCCGAAATGAAGAGAGACTTAAGGGCATTCCTCAGTCTTGAAGGATACTACCGTAGATTCCTTCCAAGTTTCTCCTACTGGTCTACCCACTAACCAATTTACTAAAACAAACCCGGGAAGCAGAAAGAGAGTTTAGAACTCCGTCTTCTAGGGTCTTGAATTCTTTTAAGCCATTGAAAACAGCCCTAACCTTTGGATCTGTGTTACAAATCCCAGAATTCACCAAGAAATTTATCTTACAAAGCGATGCCTCCTAGGAGACGTTCTATCTCAATGGGAAGCAAATGAGGTTGGAAAACCCATTGTGTATATAAGCTGAAAATTCTTTCCCAGAGAACGTAATTATGCTATAGTTGAGAAAGAAGGGTTAGTTGTCAAATGGGCCATTGAGATCCTTCGATATTGCCTAGAAGGGAGATAATTTGACCTATATGCCGATCATGCCCCTTTAGAGTGGATGTCCCAAAACAAAGGTAATAACTCTAGAGTGCTGAGGTGGTTTCTGTCTCTGCAATCCTTCCGGTTCCAAACCTATCACAGAAGAGGGAAAAAACAAACAAATGTTGATTTTTTTCACGCTATCCCAGTGATGGATTTCTTCCATGCAAGAAAGAAAGGAAGGGGAGATGTGAGGAGGCAGGGGACCGGTACTCATCCTTACTGTGTCACCAAATGAGGATTCCATGGAGCTAGCTCCCGGCAAGCAGGAAAACCTAGAAATAGACAAAAGACCAGCCTTATGGAAAAGGGAGGGAAGAAGATGAGGACAGACAAAACCTAAAACACTAACAAAGGACTACCCCACACAGGAGGAGAAAAGATGGTCAAGAGACACAGAAGGAGGACACAGAAACTCGGAAGCATGAGGGAGGGAGGAGACCGAGGAAAGATGCTGGACGGTAGAGAGGGACATGAGGAGACTGTTATGCCCTGCATAGTTTACTTATATCTTGTAGTTTATCTATCTTCCTGCTGCTCAGCCAGTGTGTATGTTTATTGTAGAATGTTGTGAATTCAGTGATGCACGGAATGTTGGGTGTCTGTGTGAGTGAGGAATGACAGTTAGAGATGGGCTGAGCAGCAGGCAGGCTGCTCCTGGTGGGGTTTGCTGTTACATGGAACTAAGGGTTGACTACAGGCTAACCTACTTCACCATCACCTGTTTACCTGGATTACCTGTCTAATGTACCTGTGTACCATCTTCATGTACCTGGACCAGCTACAGAATAAAGGTACTTATGAACTCTACTTGGCTACCAGCATCTACTTGTGTCACAGAGGGCACAACAGAGACCTCACAGGAAATCCGACTCAGGAAACCAGCCGGCTGGGCTGAACAAGGAGAAAACTTAACCCCAACTTGGGAAAAAGTCATGCAGCCGCAATGAGTGAGGAGGCAGAGGAGGAAGAGGACTGGCTGGAAGACTTTTGGTTGCCGCTGACCAAGAGGACACACCCGCCACAACTCAGGAGAGTTGTGGGTACTGGGGTGAGTGAACGGGAAGTGAGCACCATTGGAGACAAAATGGTTGATGGGGTCTCATGGGAAGGCCTATGTCATGGTATTTATGTTTATGCTACACTAATCCTCTGAGATACTAAGACGACGACCATGAGGAATTTCTGCAGGATGTTACTTTTGATGGGCTAGTTCTGATGTGCTTTACTCCCTATGCCAGATCAAGTATAGGGGCATAGGCACTGGGTTGATGAGAACCGGGGAGGTAAAGGGGCCATCCTGACCTGAAAGCGCCCCAAGGGAAAATTAAAGGCACGGACAGAAAAAAAGAATCACTGTACACTGGTAACGGGAGCATGGGACACAACAAGAATAGAACTCCCGATCATTGTGAGATACCGTAGGACAAATAGAGGGGACTACCTCCCTATTATTCAAAAGCTGTGGCCTATTGATTTTATTCTTACAACACTTACCTTGGTATTCTCCTGTTTTTCAAGGGATGTAAGTGGCTCCACTTTACTGGACCTGAGAAGAAAAGAAGAGGTTGTGAATGAAGACGTTATCACAAAGCTCAACAGTCTCCAGAGAGAGAGTGTCGCATTACCTGATGGAAGGAATATTTTGTTGGGATTCTTAGTTTACCTGATACTTGAGGATCAAGACAGTTATATGGGACTCAGGTGTACTCCTTAAAAGTCATCATACGCAAACTGGAAAAGCCTCCTAAGCCTTATTTCTGACCATCCTTCCACACAGATGTGGCCAACACTCTTAGCCAAAAAACACCTGAGACAGCTGACTTTGGTGAGCTGGCCAAGAGCTTGGAAATCGAGAACCAGCAGTCATAATTCCTGGGGCTGTCTCTAAAATTTGACCAGATCCTGGGAAATAATGGTTGCTGCACTTTATGGTCCTGTTTATTGGAGGTTTGTTGTGTTTGTCTGCAATCTATTTTTGTGCACAGGTTCTCAGTGTAGCTTTCTTGGCTGTGGTGGTCCATTTTATTAAAGAGGATATATGTGTAATCTTTTGACAGCCTTGGGGTTCAGGATAATTTTGCAGACCTTGCTAGTACTGTGAGTTTTACAGGCTGAGCTTACTGGATGTACTGGATGTTGTTTCAACGGTTTCTGGGAGGCTTTCTTATTCCTCAGAAATGTAGAGTAGGTGTGGGTCACTTTTATTGAGGTTGGGTTTTCGCGTTTATTGGCATAAGCAGGGTAAGGCACTTCCTATGTCATACTTTCTGACAACTTTCACAGCCACTGGTGACAATTCAGGTGACAATTTATAGCAAATCTGTGTTCTCACCTAGCATGTACACAGGTTGAATGACAAGATCAAGTGGGATGCTGTCCTTAAGTCAGCTAAGCCATATTGCACGGAGCTACCAATAGTCAAAGACAATTGTTGAACACAAACTGTAATTTTTGGCTAGGTATGCCTTCTCTGTTTTCCTCTAGGCAAAATTCATTAAAAATGTAAGGAGGTAGCATTATGTTTCCAAAAGGAGCTTTCATTTACTCATAAAATGCACAGACACAGAGAAGCACCATAAGCACATCATGGTGGCAGAAATGCTCTGGGTTTAGGCATAGACCATCCTGACCATTTAGATTCCACTCCAGGTATTTGCTGCCAAAATGCATACACTTGTGTCTCTGATGGTTACTGTCCTGATGGGGCAGATTGTGGGGGTGGAGACTTTAATGTGGAAATGTGACCTGATTTGGACACTTTGGGTATGGGTAGCAATGGGTGGGTGCTCTATTTGACCAACTGTGCTTGTTAATTGGGAATGAGTGACATCTGGTAGAATTAACTCCTGTACAATTGAGTTTTATGTTCATATTTTTAGCAGTTCCTGAGATACATTTAGTTTTGGAGCGTCAGATACTGGCGCTTGGACTCTCTGATAACTCAACAGTTAAATTATGTACAGGTGACATGCCAGCGACCTCAAGGGAAATGTAGCCTATGAACTCCTAGTATCTTATGGATGATCAAATTGTTCATTATTTAAGGGAAGAGATAGACTCATTGTTGTAATCAAACGAGAATCCAACTCCAGTGTAGCTTAGGTAGTATTTATTAAGATGGTAAGATAATGAGTAAAAGTACAGAGAGCCCTACCAGGAGCAGCCTTCCTGCTGCTCAGCCCATACACCAACTGCCACCCTCACTCATCCAACATTCCACAGCAACATCACGCACCAACATTCCACACCACACTCACACTGGCTGAGCAGCAAGTATAACACATCTCCCTTCTTTACAGTGAACAAGAACCCAATGCAATGGTCCAAGGAAAAGGACACATTGGTAAAAGGTACATGCACAGAAATAACATGAAGATCCATTGCGAAGACCTGAAGATGAGTAAGGACATACAAGTTAAGATCAAAAGCAAAGAAAGCACAGTACAATGGGCATGCAAGTTACCATCAAAATGCAAAGAAAGCATAGAAGAATGTAACACTTTACTTGAATGTTAACAAAAAGATATAAAATGATGAAAAATGACAATGCCCACCCATGTACTCACATTAATGAAAACAACAAACTGGGCAAGATAAAAACTGTCTTTAAGAAAGCAAAAAGATTACACCTACCCACATCCTCTCCCTTTCCACACAAAACAAACAAACATCTTCTACCTTTCAACACAAAACCAAACAAACCCGCATTCTACTACACCATGCATAACTAACCAAACCCCTTATGCCACAAACATACCAGCTGGCCAGACTGAAATGAACGTGAACACACAGGGAACCAAAGCCCAATGGTGCAGTAGAGATCTCACCAATGCAAAACAAATACACTAACGTGAGACCATCCCACAAGTCACCAAAAGAGTAAGGAACAGGTGAACAAGCTCGCAAACAATTCTCAACCACAACGCCAATACTAGGGGTGATACCTAATTCACCCACCAACCACACAAAGGTGGTAGACGCGAGTGACTACTACCCAGTCAACTCAAACACCACGCCAACCAGGGTGATTTACCTAAATCAACCCACACCCACAAAAATAGTGGGAGAGCAGAGAGGCTTAGCACCTTAAAGTCTTCTCACACAGACACCACCAACAGTGAGGGATTCACTTCCCCCACAAGCACACCAAGGTGGTAACCCAGAGTGACTTAACACCAAAACGTCAACTCAAACACCATACCAACAGTCGGTGACTTACATAAATCCTCCCACAACCACACACAAACGTGGTAACCCAGAGTGATTTTGCGCCTAAGGGTCTGCACACACACACACACACACACACACAGTGGGTGAAGTACCTAAACCTCCCACAACCACACACAAATGGTAACTCTGAGTGACTTTAGACCTAACAGTCAACTCACACACAACAGTCATTCTAAAGAATAAACAAAATGACCGTTAACTTCCAAAAACACGGCACCAACAGTGGTTTAAGCAAAGAATGACACCCCTTCCATGAAGTTTAAAACATTTTTAACGAAGAACCCCATCCATAAAATTTACCATTTTATTTTAAGCAGAACACCCCATCTATGAAGTTTACATTTGTTTTTCAAGCGTGGATGTTGCAATAAAATGGGCTCGCAAAGTCATAGTCAGTGAGTGCCAGGATTCCCGGGGTGTGCACCAACACTGACCCAGCAGTAGAGCAGCAAGTATAACACTCATTCTGCAGTAATAACACTGGGTTGGTTGCAGGGGCGGGTTCTACGTAATGGCGGAGGAGCGTCACCCCACTGAGTCAGTCAGCTAAAAATAAAATGATAATAAACAATATTATAATTTTTTTTCCACTGACTGAGTGAGCCAGGGAGTCTTGGGCGGAGCCGGGCCGGCCAGGCAATGGCAGGGAGGAGTAGTGGTAGGTGTGCTGTAAAGTGCGCTTGTCAGTTTGGCAGTTTGTGAAGTCTTTGTTTTTTGACCATGTGTGGGAAGTGTTTCCAAGTCGTGTACTATGATGGCCACTGAGGCGCGATTGTGTTGTCTTGCCTTGTGGAGCCTGTCATTGAAAATGTCGGTGACAGACCCCCATTTGGTGTGTATGGTGCCTGGAGAAGGACCACGATTCTGCGTCCTGCACAGAGTGGCAACCAAGAACACCAAGGCCCTCCGCAAGTGGGCCATGAAGCTCTTGGCTTCCCACCATGCAACTCCACACAGCTCCAGGTCCCGTTCACTTGGGAGGTCACGGGAACGCTCCCAGAGTCACTCTTGTTGATCCTTGTAGCGCTCCAGGACTTCTTCTGATAAGTCCCATAAGAAGAAGTTAAAGAAGTCAAAGCACTCTTTGACTTACTGCATCGCTCCCACTCTTTGGACAACACGCGGGAACGATGCCACAAATCCAGGCCCCGCTCCCAGGTTGTTCCTATGCAGCTGGCATCTGACACTGGGTCCACTCCACATGTACCTGAGTTTCCCAGAGCCAGAGTGACCCCCGCCCAACTCCATGAATTCTATGAGGCCATGAGCCTCATATTTGGGTGGATGAACCCCTCTGGGGCGCCTTCGGGTCCCATGGGTTTAGGAGCGTTCTTCGAATGGAGCTCTGCTGTGGGTCGACCCTCAGCACCAGTCGGCCCGCACGATCCATTAGTGGGTCCAGATTGGCTCTGGCTGCAACTTCGCGACCTCCTTCGGGGACCATTCCAGTGGCCACCCATTCTTAATGCTGCCAACGCTCATCGGCAGCACAGAACCCATAGTGACTCCCGATACAGAGCCGTACTGACGTAGCACAACGTCGGCTCCAGCACCGACCAGGCCCACACGGCCTGAAAAAGAGATGGAGCCATATTTCCATGAAGGACCCACTGAGGAACATAAATTGAGGGAATCTGAGGATCCTTATGACTATCTGTCCCCCTAGCAGAGTCCATAGCCAATGACACCTGGCACAAGGATTTGGCTGACGCTGTGGTCTGGACACCTCTCCAGACACTGGCCTCCTTTTTCCTCCCACAGTAACATCGGAGGAAGAGGCTACATTCACAGTGGTGGTCCAGAGGGCATTTGAGGTCCTGGATCCTCAACTGCCCATGGTTGAGGTCAAGACCAATGTCTTGACAGAGGTGCTTCAGCCCAGGGTATCCTCCTCAGAACCCTTACTAGCCTTTAATGAAACCTTCGAAGATGCCCTGTTCGAGGCCTGGACCACGCCTTTCACCGGCACTCCTGTGCACAAGACCATTGCTCACCACCATTTCCCTGCTCCCTGAGGACCCAGTCTCCCTCTGCCAGCACCTCACCCCTGAGAGCCTGGTGGTCCTGGCTTCAACCTTCCAGAACACCCGGCACTTTCCCTACCACACCGGCGGATAGGGAATCCAAGAGTCTGGATACCTTAGGTAAGAGAATTTTCTATTCCACTAGCCTGGCCCTGCGGTTCATGAACACTGCATACAGTGTGGAATATGGTTGCGTAAGTGCTCTCTATGGTCCCGGATGAGGCCCGGGCCATACTCTTCCATGCTATTGCTGATGAGAAAGATGCAGCAAACTTTGCAATACAATGCGGAATGGACACAACAGACTTCCTGGGTAGAGCCATTGCTTCAAAGGTGGTGCTTTGACCCCACGCCTGGCTCAGAAATACTAGCTTTTCGCGGGATGCCAGGCCTCCAGCATGCACATGTCCTTCTATGGGACTCGCCTCTTCAGAGACAAGGAGGATTTAACTCAGGAAAGGTTTAAAGACAGTAGGGCCACTGCTAGGTAATTGGGGTTACTGTGGCTCCACAACAGCTGTAATCTGCCCCTCCCGTGGCTCTGGTAGGGGCTATCAGCTGCGTCCATTCCCCACTAGCCACCAAGGCCAGCAGGCATCACTGTTCTTTCATGGCCACGGACGCAGGTCCCACAGACCTTGTGGTAACTAGAGCCAGATGTCGACCCAATGCGCCCCCCCCTGCCAACCACAACTTAGAAGACTCATTAGTTTGCCTCATTCCAAAATGGGCACTCACTTGGTGGCAGGATTCGGTGTCACCTGCACCAGTGGTGGGAAATCACTTCAGACAAGTGGGTGCTTCAAATTGGACAGCAGGGCTACGCCCTCCCATTCCAATAGACCCCGCCACCTTTGCCACTGTCCACTGATCAGCTGAAGGAGGACCACCTCTCGCTTTTGCCACAGAAAGTATTGGCCCTTCTGACCAAAGGAGCCATCGAGAGCGTACCGGCATCAGAAGTAGGTCGTGGTTGCTATCCCTACTACTTTCTGGTGCAGGAAAAGGACAGAGGCCTCCATCCCATATTAGACCTACACTTTCTCAACTACTTCCTGAAGAAGGCAAAATTCAAGATGCTCACCATGGCTCATTGTCTTATCTGCCCCCGACCTTGGAAAGTGGATTGTAGTGTTGAATTTGCAGGGCACTTACTTCCATATCTCTGTCCTGCTTGCCCACAGTCGTTACGTGCAGGTCACGGTAGGTCATGAGCATCATCAGTTCGCTGTGCTCCCCTTTCGCCTTATCAGCGCCCCTAATGTGTTCACCAAGGTGATAGAGGTGGTTGCAGCACATCTTCTGAGGTCGGGGGTTCCAGTCCTCCCCTACTTCAGCAGCTGGCTGTTGAAAGCAGGATCGCCGCAGGCAGTCGTCTCTCACCTCCAGACTATGGTGAACCTCCTGCATTCGCTTGGGCTCTCTAGAAATGTACCGAAGTTACACCTGACTCCCTCCCAGATGCTTACTTTCATCGGAGTTATTCTGGATATAGTGCAGTTTTGGGCTTATCCTCCGGAACAGCGAGTCCAGGATATTTGGGCTATGATTCTGATGTTTCAGCCACTATCCTGGATTTCGGTGACACTGAGTCTGAGGCTGCTGGGCCTCATCGACTCCTGAATCCTGTTGGTAAAAGATGCCCGTTGGCATATGCAGGCTCTGCAGTGGGATTTGAAGACCCAGTAGGCACAGCATCAGGGGAATCTCTCTGATCTTGTCCAGCTATTGAAAGGGACTGCAAAAGTTCTGCAGTGGTGGCTCACAGACCATGAATGGGTCAGTAGCAGACTCCTTTCCCTTCGCCACCCAGAGCTCACAGTGGTGACAGATGCATCACTTCCAGGGCTGGGGCAGCCATCTTGGAGAGGAGGAAATCAGAGGGCTCTGGTCTCCAGCGGAGTCTCAGCTGCACATCACCCTATTGGAACTAAGTGCGATTCACCTGGCATTGAAAGCCTTTCTTCCTTCCATCAAGGGAAGGCTAGTTCAGGTGTTCATGGACAACACCAGCACCATGTGGTATTGCAACAAGTAGGGCGGAGTGTGTTTGTGGACTCTGTGTCAAGAGGCCTTGCGTCTCCAGACATGGCTGGAACATCATGACATATTCCTGGTGGTTCAACAACTGGCAGGCTTGCTGAATGCCAGAGCAGACAAACTCAGCCGTTGATGCCTCGCGGATCACGAACGGCATCTTCATGCGAAGGTGGTGCAAGGTCTCTTCAAAGATTGAGGAGAACTTTGGTTAGATCTATTCACTAATGTGGAGGGTAAATAGCGTTTACCACGCATGCCTAACAACGCATGCCATAACAACGCTGTCGTTAGAACGACCGCGTTGTTATTTCGCATACCGTTACAACGCAAGTCCGAACAATGAATTGCGTTGGGGGGCAGAAGGTGTTGGATTTAAAATCCAACACCTTCCCTAGTATCCGCACAGACTGGAGTTGGAATAGTAAATTATACTATTCCAACATCCAGCGCCCCCTAACGCAAGTCGTTGTTCAGACTTGCGTTGTAACGGTATGCGAAATAACAACGCGGTCGTTGTAACGACCGCGTTGTTATGGCATGCGTTGTAAACGCGTGCGAAAAAACATCATATATTCATGTGGAGAACGCACAATGGCAGCACTTCTGAGTTCCCAAGGCGGTGCTCGCTTGGAGAAGTATTTCATCTTGAGTGGAGCTCAGGACTCCTGTATACCTTTCCACTGATGCCACAACTGTCTAGAGTTCTAAGGAAGATCAAGAATGACCGGTACCAAGTCATCTTGGTTGCTGTGGATTAGGCAAGGAGAGTCTAGTATCCCGAGCTCCTGAGCATGAGCATTTGTCCTCCGATCAGTCTGCCACTTCTAGAGAATCTCCTGTCACAGCAGCAGGTCAAGGATCTGCACCCAAACCTACACACTCTCCATCAACATGCGCGGCGATTGAACGGTGACAGCTGAGAGCATTCAACCTCCTATGTTTGACGTCATCTTGCCAGCCAGGCGTCCCTCCATGTAAACGATTTTTGCCTGCCAATGGGACAAGTTTATGCCTCGGTGTGTTTCCAAATCTGTTGATTCTTTGTCTTCACCCTTGTCTGACGTTCTGCTGTTTGTTCTATCCCTCTCCCAGCAAGGCTTTGCTTTGGGCACAGTTAAGGGGTACCTTTTCCCCATTCCCACCTTCCTGCAGTTGCTGGACCAATCCTCTTTGTTCAAGTCACCATTGTGACTCATTTCTTTAGAGGTTTGCAACACGTTTTCTCCTACATTCTTCATTATGCCCTAAGAGGACCTGAATTTAGTCCTCACTTTCCTCATGTGCTCACCTTATGAGCCCATGCACGGCTGCCCTCTAAGACTGCTGACCATCAAGACTGCCTTCCTTGTGGTGATTACATCTGCCGGGAGGGTTAGTGAATTGCAAGCGCTCTCTGTTAACCCCCCGTACATTTCCTGCTTCCCAGACACGCTGATTCTTAGAACCCGAACATCCTTTCTGCCAAAGGAGGTGACATCTTTTCACATCAGGCAGACTATCATGCTGCCTACATCCTCCCCTCCTCCTACCAAGGAAGAGGAAACTCCACCATGTGGACCCAAAAATAGCACTGTCTTCTTATCTTGATTGCAGCAAGGATTTCCAGGTGTATCATCAACTCTTTGTTGGTTTTATAGGTGAGAAGAAAGGCACAGCAGTTCACAAAAGAACCATTTCCAGATGGATTATCTTTTTGTATTAAAATTGGCTATGCAATGTTTAAAGGGCAGCCCCCTGGGGGCTTAAAAGCTGTGACCACTGCGTTGGCAAGAGGGGTCCCAGTTGTGGATATCTATCAGGCATCCATGTGGGCATCACTGCACACGTTCACCAAACACTACTGCCTAGACAGTCAGGTCCAGTGTGACAGGAATTTTGCCCGTGCAGTTCTCCAGGATTTCTCAGTGTAACACAGTCAGCAGACTCATCGCCAAGGAGAGTTTGCTATAGTATCTATTCTAAGGTAAGGAATCTGCGGATAGAAGTCTCTATCAGATGAACAAGTTGCTTACCTTTGGTAATGCCTTAAGTGGTAGAGACTCTATCTAGCCGCATACTCCTTACCGACCCTCCCATACTCCCTGTTCTTCGAACAGTATGTCATTTCCAATCAAAGAGATCCTTCAGGACCTCACTTTGGCACACTAGTCATTTCTCCTGAGTTTATCTCCGTGCTTCTGTTGCAGAAAAACAGCCAAGAACTGAGGTCAGCACACTAGGGTGGCGCTTAGTTAGGCACAGCGCATGTCACTTCTGACATGGACGGCGCTGATGATACCAGGCAGAGCAGACTGACACCATCTACCTGCGTGCAAAGGGATTGCTCAAAAATTTCCAGATCCAGTCTGACACCTGGGGAATACTCTAAGATAAGGAGTCTGGAGCTAGATAGAGTCTCTATCAGATAAGGCATTACCGAAGGTAAGTAACTTTCCATGTTGTGCATAATGACCACTGAGGTGGGGTTATCGTGTTATGGGACACATTGCTTAGCAGTTTGGTGGATGAAGAAATGTGAGGTGTGAGAGATAGGCACACAGTTTATGGTTTTCAAAAGCCAGCAGCTTTGAGCAGCTTTCCTATGGGAGTTCTTATGATTATAGTCAACTTAACTGGTTACTGAACTGTGCTGTCCAACCTGATATTTTGTTTAAAGTTTTTTGGTCCTGAGCTGGTGTGGTTGAAGAGAGAAGTGGAGGGCATATTTGTGGGATAGGCTTTGTTACTATCATCCCAGATCTAATAAGTCATGGTGAGATATAAGGAAGCGGTCAAAGTGTGTAGGTATTTGGGACCTGCAGTGGTGGACCAGATTAGAGTCCTCTGATTGGCCAGCAGTATGTGACAGATCTTTTCAGTTATTCCATGCCTTTTTAGCTGGTGATGGCTGGTTCATTGGATGCAACAGTATTGGGTGATAGACAAGACCCATAGCAGAAATGTCTTATTAGAGAGAAAGCAGATTCGACTATAGTTGGCTTCTGACCACTGAGTATTATGGTATTAGTACTAATGTGGGCCAGCAGGGTTATATATGAATTGATATTACTATATTATACATAGGTTAACAACAGGTCGGCCCTTCTTAGCTTACCTAGATGTAAAATTAAGTATGATGGATGGGTTGTTCCAAATCTGTGTAAACTGTAAAATGTGCTTGAAGGTGCCATTATCTTTCTGTGTTTTATCCCAAGGTTGTGGGATGATGTAGCTATCCTGAAAACAGCCATGTTTCCGAATGACTTCTGAAGTATACACACTCCTGAATGCTTAGAATCTTAGCTGGTAGTGAGTTCCATAGTATGGCGGATTGTGCTGAAAAAGCAGTGCCTCCTATGGATTTCTTATGGGACGGTGGTATGGTGATCTGTGGTATAAAGCTGGAGCACAGTGTACTGTTTTGTTTATATTGCACAAATTTAATTTGTAGGTATAGTGGTCCTTTTCCTAGAGAGGCTCTATGGACAACGAAGATTGCCTTGAACATTACCCTTCTGTCTATAGGTAGCCGTTGGAGTGTTTGTATGAGTGTACTCATGCATTGTCTTGCATGGCGAAGAAGGAGCAAGCAATTTGGATTTGTTGCATAATCTAGCTTGTAGATTAAAAATGTAAGGATAACTTGTGGTTTTTGTTAGTATCCAAGGTATGGGAAGATGTCACGCAGTGTTTTTATTGTGTAGAAGAAACTCTTTGTGATGTTAATATGTAGTACCAACGATAGGTCTGAATTCAAGGTTTCTGACTTCTCTTGATGTTGTTGGAGGGGCCTCGTGTTCCTGGGCCATAAGGAGGTAGGCTGGTATTTTGGGCATTAGCCACAGGTCATGATCTTTGTCTTTGCAGTGTGAGCTTTAGGTGGCTACTCACCAGCTATGTATTTATGGAACAAACCCAGTCATCAAATTTTGAGCTGTCAAATGCTTCCGGGCCATCGATTTTAGAATGATTTATGTTTCATCTGCATAGTTGTAACAGGTGAGGTTGAATTATTTAATCAGGTTTTAAAGGAGGATAGGTAATAATTGAATAATGGAGGGTATATGATAGAATCTAAGGGATGCCACTGTGTTGGTGGGAGGAGCTGATGTGAAGGAGGTAGATAAACCATACTTTGTCTGCCTCTGAGATAAAGAGCATTTCATTTTAGAGCATTTTCCCATATTCCGAGATGATGGAGTCTTTGCAGGGTTGTTTGGTGGTAGGCACTGTCAGATGCATCAGATAAATCCAGAAGCAATAGAGTGGCCACTCCGCTCATGTCCATTGTGAGTTTCAGGTCATCCCAAATGGATATGGTGGCTGACTCTGTTCTGAAGCAGGACAGTCGGTCTTACAGAAAGTAATCTTCTTTTGTAAATTTTGAATGTTAAGTAAACAGTGCTCTTCAAATATTTGCCTAAGAAAGGGCCATTTGATAAAGGCCTGTAGTTTTCTGGGCGGGATGAGTCAAGGCTTTTCTTTTTGAATAGTGGTCTTATGTAGGAGGTTTGTGGGTGGGAATGAACCTAGTTATAGGGACTTCTTGTGTTAGCTTCTAGCTACCTCCACTGCACGGGTTGCTTGAAGGATATCCGTAAAGAGTTTTGAAAGTGCTTGATTTAACAGTGATCCTGATGGTCTACTTGCAGTGATAATGTTGAGGTAATCTCTTTCTGAGAGGGTATTGAAAGTATGTAGTGGTTAAAGGTTGTTTTCATGTCTTTATTTGGTGATTGGGTCATGTGTTGGGATTGTATTGTCTGTGTTCTCCTTAAGGTACGTTTCTATCTTTCTAATTTTTTAGGTCAATCCATGAAGATTTTGTCATGGAAATCTTGCGATTATGGTGTTTCTCTGTTTTGGCACTCTGGATTGTGGAATTCTGTTAGAATTTTGTGGTTTCCCCTAGAAGGACAGTCGGCTTCAGTTCTGAGTTTGGAGTAGTGTTGTCTTTTTGTGGTTCTAATGACTCTACTGTAGGCTCTGTTACAATGGCATAGTTTGATTTTTTCTTTTTCATCTCTTGATTTTCTAAACTTGTGTTGTACTATGTTGAGTTGTGTTCTCTTTCTTTTGATGATTTTAATTAATTTATGTGGTGTTCTTTCTGTGGTTAACCCTGAATTTGTTCAGTGCATTGGAGATGCAGTTGTAGAATGTGTGTATGTCTTGAGGCCACATATTTATCGAGGTTCTTTCAAGGTATGAGTTGAGTTGTGGAGGTCTAGTTTTTTTCCTGTTGTCTGTATGAGTGTTTGTTGCGGGTGGTTTTTGTTGTCCTTGTAGTGTTGTCGTTGATAGATATGTTTATCTTGAAGCTGATGATGTTGCGATTGCTCCAACTTATGGGAGAGTTGTCTGTAACTGCAGCCTTCCCCAAGGGGACAAATATGACATCCTGAGTGTGTCCAGCAAAGTGAGTTGGGCCGAAAACAATTTTTTTGGAGGCTGAAGGCCTAACAGTTTGTTGTGATAGCTGTGATCGTGGTTACATTCTTTTTGGCAAACCATATTTTGAGGTCCCCTAGAATGTATAGGTTTGTGTGGTTCAGAAGGGTCTTCGTCACCGTATCTCGTACAACAAAGTTTGAATTGCTGGATGGTGGTCTGTATATTAAAAGGAAAGAATAACTCTTATTTGAAGTGGTGTGACATCTTATCATCAAGTATTCACAGCTGCCAATGTTGTGGTTTTCGATTTGTTTTGTTTTTAGTGATTTTTAGTGATTATTATTGATGCCGACCATGTGTCTCCCAATTTTGCCTATACAATTTTTGATGATGATGTGAAGTGCCAGTGGGATGGCTTCATGGTTTGTTGGTGTAACGTCTTTGCTGACCTGTGTTTCAGTAATGAAGGTGAGGTCTGGTGTGATGTCTGGGAGTAGATCAAAAATGTTGAAGTGATTTTTGTTCATGGATCTTGGTTTGAAGACTAAGCATTTTAGATGCTATGTTCCTTTCCTGTTCATGTTATGGTACTTTGAGGAGGATGTGCGGTCTAGTGTAGGAGGTGGAACAGGGGCATAAGGCATGTTGGTGTGGGTAGGTTGGAGGGTAGTCTGCTTGCAGCTTTTGGTGGAGATGGAGGAAACGTTGTTGGCTTAGAGAATTTTGTGGTTTGAGAGGTGTGCGCTTATGTGTGGGCTTTTTGTGGAAAGTAGTGGTGTTGTAGCTGCTGTGTTGTTTGGTGGTTTGAATGGGGTGAGGGTTTAGGGTGAATGATGCAATGAGGGAATCTACAGATTGTGAGTTTGCAATTCTCTTGATTTTTAGATTCCACCTGGCAAGCAACTATCTATCCTAAATAGCAACATGTTCAAATCATAATCTGCACTCAATTCCACATGTGAGATGTAAAATTTGACTAACCCTTAATGTTTCCCCCTTGCAATGATCTCTCCCCCAACAATAGCTAGAAGTAACCCATGCGTCAATAACATATTTTCGGGAAGTGTCCTATTTTGAACAGAATTAGAAGTAATTTGTTGTATTAAGTTTCAGTCTTCCTAATTAGAGTTGATTGTGGGAATTCATGTTAGAGTATTTGCAAGATAAATTAAACAATTTATAGAAAAGAATGGGTTGTGTAATATCTGATTTAATCTCAATTTAAGTCAAATTTAATATACATTGATACCTTTGGGCACTCTGGATATTATTTCTGAAATTTACGAAGAGAAACAAATTGCAGCCAAAAAAAAAGATTTGTACAGATGTACCTGTGTATTGTGCACAAGGATGTTGTTGATCTCATTTGCCCCTTTCCAGAACTTAACAACTGTGTTTAAATGTTTGATTTTTTATTAGTTAATGTACCTTTCATTGTTGTCAGACTTTAAGTGTTGGATTGTTGCACACAAACAAATCAAATGTAAATGCTAATTTCCTGCAGGTTTCTGCAAGCCAAACCCATAACCCTACAAAGCTTTTGCAACGCCAATAGATTTGGTCCTTGTAAAGCACATGCATGCAAAGACATACCATGCAGGGACCCCACACTTCAAATGCTACCCTCACATAGACACATCCCTCATGCTGCACTCACACAGGTACATGGCACACTCTGCACTCTCACAGGCACAACTTTCAACCTGCAGAGCACTTATCCTGCACTCACAAGAGACAATAGTAATCCTGCATTCACACAGACACAACCCTCTCAATGCACTCACAAAACATAGCAGGTATCCTGCACTCACACAAGTACACTTCTCACACACAGGTACACTGCTCACTAGGAAGGAGCAGAGTTTGGACAGATGGTGGCATAGGAAACCCAGGTTGAGTATTTGGTGCATCGGTTCACTAGTGTAATTCAAAGCTCTAGAAGTAAGCTGCACTGAAGTCTCAATGTCTTTAGGTAATCTAAACTCCCATAAGCCACACTTGGAACAGCACTGCAGACTATGTGAGTCTGATGTTTGTGGACTTTTGCGGGTTAGAGTCTGGGTATAAAAAAAAGTCCCACTTGCCTTGTAAAAAACAAGGTGGTGGTTTTCTTTGTAGTGTAAGCATATTGAACATAAAGAAGGGAGGAAAGAAAGAAAACAGAAGGAAAAACATACCAACTAAATTTAGAGGGCATGTGCTTCAATAAAAAAAGTTAAGCTTTGTACTGGTCTGCCATCTTGGAACAGTAAAAAAATATAGAGTATGCAGAATGCCATTTTAAGATGGAGGCATGGTTTTGAAGCTTGCAGCAATGACGATTGACTTTCTGCACAAGAAAACTGTGGTCCAATATCAATGGTAGTGGAGCTTCTGGTACTCACATTACTAAGTTAGCTCTGGTCTGCATTTGGAAGAGATTTGCTAGGGGATGAACTAAAGGAAATATCTCCTATAAGTCGGACTTCTCTGGAAACAGAGTAACACAGACTA
Source organism: Calotriton arnoldi (assembly GCA_963921515.1). NCBI lineage: Eukaryota > Metazoa > Chordata > Amphibia > Caudata > Salamandridae > Calotriton > Calotriton arnoldi. The sequence goes on along the minus strand of CAWUFW010006407.1, from coordinate 1,029,749 downwards.
AGCCGGCAAAATACTGTTACTCACACTCCCTGACAACCTCAGGACCAGTGGTTGTCTGCTAGGCGGAGCCAAACATTGGCAACAAAGTCAGTGGCTGAAGAGGGCTGATCTATGGCCCAGTTGTATATCTGCTGTTCTGAAGGGCTGAACTTACATGTGGATGTCACTCTGTCTGACCAATAACTGAAGTGGCTAACCTAAAGCCCATTTTCTCTAAGCAAGATTATGTATTCTTTTTGAGAAAACATGAGGCAGGTGAGACAGCTAAGACTGTCATTTTGTCAGACGTAATACATGCAGAAATAGAATATGGAGAGTAGGAGCACAGAGACTCCTTAGGTCACAAGGATAAGATGCACAGCACTGGTCAAGAGCATCATAATTTTCCCTGAAAGACATGTAACAAGTGTGATACTGCAGTACCAGTGCAAGTTTCCTTTAAAGACAGACATGGAACAAGTATGGTACTGCAGTGCCAGTCAGTACCATCTTCCTTCAAAGCCATGGAGCAAATGTGGTTCTGCCGGGCTAGTGCAAACTTCATTCAAAGACATGGAACAAGTATGGCACTGCTGGCCACTGCACGCTTCCTTCAAAGCCATGGAGCGAGTGTTGTATTCAGGGCCTGTGCGAGCTTGCTTCAAAGACAGGGAACAAGTGTGGTACTACCTGGCCAGCCAGTGCAAGCTTCCTTCAAAGACAAAGAACAAGTGGGGTATTGCAGGGCCATTGCCAGCTTCCTTCAAGCACATTGAATATGTGTTGCACTGGGCAAAACATTTTTAACTCCTCCCTTAGATACAAGGAATAAGCAGCATTTCAGATTTGATAGAAGTGTAAGGAACCACACTGGGGTGGGTGAGTGCATGCATGACTCACTCACATAGCAGGATATACACACACAAAACAGGTACAGCACCAAGCAGGAGCACACGCTTCCTTCACATTTATAGAACACATACCAATCTGGTCAGAAACAGTACAGCTTCCTGTGCATGCACAAACATACATGGACAGCGTCTGCAGCAGCAGTCCAACCCTGTGTGCAAACACACACACACAATGTGCAGCATTTGACAGTAGTGTAAGTTCCCTTTACACACAGCATAGGTACAGGAAGGTCATCAGGTGCAAGCTAAGATATCCTCACATATAAAACAGGCAACATCCTCGCAGCAGCATCTAAGCTTATTTCAGGTACAGATTACCCAGAGTCAAGTATAGAGGTGGGTGAGACACTGAAGGCATGAGCCAGAGCTACACTCTGGCTCAGTTTGAGGTCCTCTTGAGCTCTCAAGCCTGAACTGAGCTGTACTTTCTTATGGCGTCTGTCTGCTACCCACTCTGTAACCTTATGCACCCTGAACGAAAGACAAAGCAATAAACTTTGATGTCAAAAAGGAGCAAGAAAGGGATACTGATCTAGAAGCTGAATTACACAATGTGAGATCAGGAAACCTGGGATCAATCCTGGTTTGGCCACAATTTTATTTTATCATGCCTCCTATTTTCATTATTTCATATGATAAAACCTTTAAATTTGTTAAGATGTGTGTTGTACAAAAATCTCTTGTGCTTGACTTAATGGACTATAATGTTGCTCTGTGTAAATTAAGAATATAGCTCACATACAGGGTAGGGTGCACATGACAAATGACTTGCCTCTTAGTTCACACATGGTATTTTCATTGGACTGTGGGGTGTGGGCATGAATGTTTTAAAGTTCATGTTTAAAAACTATCACTTTTTAATAAACGCCTCTCAATTCAGTGAAGTACTATGGTAAAATGCTGGTAAAAGAAATACTATTTTGCATTTTGAAGAAACGTTATCATATTTTTACATAATATTTGTTGCATGATTTCCATACCTACTGCTCCCATGGCTCAGCTTGTGCCCGAGCTCTTACAGCCGAGATGGGCTTTTAGAGTGAAGACGGGCTCTTAGAGCCACGACAGACCCATAACTTTAACTTGGCTCTCCCTGTTTATTTGTTTACTTGCCTACCTCTACTACAGTACTGTGTAGAACAGTTACTCATGTTCCCTCTCTCTCAGTATCTCGCTCTGGGGAACCGACATTTTGTTTTCTGAGATTCTGGCCTGTTTCCAGAGGTTTTAGAAGGTAAACCATTCCTACTTCTGGTTTTAATAAGAAAGAATTGTGTATTTACAACTCCAAGAAGTTGCTCAAAGTTACATGTGCATTTTTATTAGCATAAAATGAAACCGACAACTCAAATCATTCATTTCCCCAATAGCAGCACTCTGTCCATAGTAGGCCTATGTTCTTTTGCTAACTGCCATTGTCTGCCCTCCACCGGTCAGGCTGAACACAGTTATTCCTGTGACTGTCTTGTTTTCAGAAGCCACCCAGCAGCATGGGTATAACATCTTCCTTGACTTCTGCTGGCGTCAGGCAGCCAGGGCTGAATGCTGCACTCCGCATTTACAAAAATGAGCATGCGCACCTCTTGGATATTCAGTGCACGCACTGGGAGGCCTTTGCAGTGCCCCACATGCACTTCAGTAGATTCTGCTGCTCAGAGTCTGACTCCTGCAGCGGAGGGAAGTGAACAGAGCTAACAGCAAGATGCCAATGCTGTAAGAGCTTCTGTAGCCCTAGTAGACAGTGGCACTGGAACAATTTTCAGACTAGTGGTGCAGCCATCCACGTTACATCACTGAACTCATAGGGGTTCTGAGAAATCCAAGCATCACACAAAGAACAAGTTTCATAAATGAGCTACGCCCATTAAGCAGCAGAGTGGTAAGGGTATGGTATGTAATTGGTGTTGCATTTAGGAGCGCACTGTCACAAATTTATTGCTTAAGTATGGTGTGGTAGAGTCTGTCTTTTACAGACAGTACATTTTCCATTAAAATGACCACTAAATTTGCACATACATACAATTTTTTTGATAAACCTATCTAGTGCACAAACGAGTGTGTGGAAATTGGGTTTCAGCGAATATTTGTCATTTGCGCATCCCCAACTACAGTTTCTTTATTTGTTTTCACTCTATTAAAATCTTTGTTTCCATCACATTTTAGAATTAGAAAAAAGTGCTTAATTTGTGTTTTCCTTTTTATTTACTTTGAAATATTTGTGCCGTTCATTTATAGCTATTTCAATTTTGTTGTGTGTTAGAAGAAAATGACACCCTACAATCTTTCCTTTCAAACCAGCAAGCTTTCCACATAGTTCACTTTAAAAAATCCTCATACTTCACCGTATGAAAAAGAAAACACCAGTCCCCATTTTAAAAGAATAAGCAGCAATTTGTAAGAAGAGAGACTGAGACTAGACCTCTGTCTTTGAACTTACAGCAAATCTGACAAGATGAAAGCAAATTAAAGCCATCTTTAATGGTTGTTCACCTTCCGAACTCCAGCATGGTTACCTAGGTGCCCTCACAGGGCTCAAGGGGCTGTTACAGTTTGGACCACGCCCACCTCTGGGCTCAAGTGCATTGCAACAACTGCACCACCTGTAGCTAAGCCACTGATGACCAGCGGGCCCTGCAGGTCCTTGACTGCTATGTAGAGCCCTACAAGGCTTTTCTACATAACACCTGCTGATTGAGTGAACCAGCAGTGAGAAATGAAGCAGGATCCACTGAGGGTTCATGCATGAATGAACCAAAAAGGAGCAGAAGGGCCAAGGCTCAGGTAGTCTAAGAGAAGGAAAAACAGTGCATTTTTGTGCCCCTTGACTCCCTTCAAAGTGAGAAGGAACTTGGACAAGTAGTGATCTGGATCCTAGAGGGCTTCATAATATATTGGGGAGATGGCTGCAGGCTGAAGAACTTTCTTCTTGTTAGCACCAACATGAACGTAACGATGGGCTATGGCACCCTGTCTAGACCCACTGAAAGGCCTTGAAAAAAGAAAAAGTGGTGATGGAGCCACAGGAGGCTGATGTGGCACATAAAGAATCTATGCTTGTGGATGTACTGCAGGAACCTCAAAAATGTCTCACAAAACGTATCACACAATGCTGGAGGTGATAGGGGTTACCTTCAGCATAGACAGCAAGGAGACTAAAAAAGCATATGTGGGCTTCCAGAACTGTTTATACAATTTGGAGGTGCAGCTCAAAATAAAGCAGAGTACCAAGAGAACCTGCTTATGGTATTTCTTATTTTTAGTTGCCCTTATTCACTTCCTGATTCCCATTGCATTGTTTTTGCTGTATTTATATTTTAGAAGTTTATATGCTACCTGACCATTGTTTCCAGTCCTTGGCATAACAGCCCATACATTAAAACAGACGTGTTAGGGAACTGTATTAAATCAGTCACTCTCTGGAAACTTTTTCTTGTCAAACTATTTATTTATTTATTTATTTTGAAAGTTTTATAGAGCGCGAACAAGACCCTTGCGGGTATCAGAGCGCTTTACAGGTAAGTGTCTTAGATGCATAGGTACAAGGTAAAAACATAATGATCCATGCTGATCAATGATAGTGAACACACCCTATAGTGAGTACAAACGTTCTATAAATATCCGGCATAATATAGATATAATAAATTGGATACCTAGATGGACAGTCAGCACTATAAAGTTCCATGTAGACAACTATGATGTTAGCGACCTCTTATTTCTAGTTTTATCTTTTTAACTCCCTATTCAGTGCACTAATTCATATCTACCGGGACCTGGAAATTGTTTCTCCTCATTGTCTGCAGACATGGTATACCAAAAGGCACTACAGAAGTTAGCTTCTCTCCAAAATGAAATGCTATCTGTAGTACTCTTAGACATTCGTGAGCCTATAGAATTGTATGAAAATTGATTTCTCATATAGCACACTGTTTTCTAACCAAGGAAAGATGCAGAAAGATGGTCCCAGAAGAATTTAAAGTGCTGTTATTGAAATGATGAATGAACAGGGAACTAAGAGGCATTAGAACGGAAAAACATATTATCCCCAAGTTTTTAAAGAAAAATGTATGCTTTATTAAATGATTAGAAAAAAATACATTTCTCATAAAAATAATTGAGAGTAGATATTAAATCCCGAGAGGGGATAATCTCACCAATTCTGGTGCCTATTGAACCTGGGTATGGCTTCTATCAGTACCAGTCCGGGATTCGTTGTTCCTGAATATAAATGGCCTGCTTATTTATTAAAGGTTTATTATCACCCTCACATACAAAAGGGAGGAAAAGTACACTTGCCTAATCAGTCTTAGGGGCCGATTCCGATTCGGGCCGGAAAACGTACCGACCGACTCGGAGCCGGAATTCATTCCGACCGACACGTACCGGTGCAGCCCGACCCGCAAAGTACGATGAGAAGCGTGCAAAATCCGACCGACTCGTACGGAACACAAGCCGAACGACCGAACCGCGCGGAAAACAGCTATCCGGTCGGAAAACCACGCGAATCGAACCGACCGACACGCACCAGGAAGAATCCCGAACGAAACGTACCCGCGAACTCCGACCCGCCAAGTACGATGCAACGCGTGGAAAACACGACCGAGTCGCACAGAGCCCAAGCCGTACGACCGACACGCATACAAAACTGCGAGCCGAAGCAACCCAATACACCGCGACCGACGCGTACGCAGCACAGAAAACAGCACAAACACAGCGTGAACGAATCTGACAAGCTCGCACGAGACAACTGCAGGGTCTGACTCGGTCAGAAGAACGTCTCCTACATGCACAAAAAGTACTAAGGAAAAAACACACAAAAAAAGGCCAAACAAGCAATTACAAAGCCAATAAATACTGGGTGGGGAAAATGGGAACAAAGACACACCCACAACTCCACCTATATAAAGGACACAAATCCCTACCATGATCCTTTGCAAATTCAAATTACCTGCCAGCACTCAACACCAACAGACAGCAACCACACACACACTCACAGCTCATCCATCACACAAGCCACACACCAGCAGCACCTCAACAAATAGCACCCTCACATACACCCAGCAAAACACACACTCACACACCCTCACTTGCACACCAACACACACATCACTCACCATCACCACCCATCACCATGCCCCCAAAGAAGAATCAAAAGTTCCTAGATAGTGAATTGGAAGTCCTGGTAGATGAGATCCTCAGGGTAGAGCCACAGCTGTTTGGCACACTGGTCCAACAGACACCCATGTCGCAGAAAACCAAGATGTGGGAGAGGATTGTCGACAGGGTGAACGCACAATCACCATGTTTGCGCACAAAGGGAGACATCCAGAACAGGTGGTATGACGTGCGCAGGAGGGTCAGGGCCCTGTTGAAGAAGGACTACCTCTTGAGCCAACACACCGGCAGTGGCCCTCCTGCCAAACCAGTATACCTCAGGCCCTGGGAGGAGAAGGTGCGGGCCATCCTACCACCAGTGAGCGTATATGGACTAGAAAACATCCCAGAGCCTGGTGAGTACACAACAAATGTACACAATATTGTGCGACAATACACACACATCACTGTCAAGGGAGAGTCAAACCATGCACCCTTAGCAAATCCACACCAACCAAAACAGAATCATCCCAAAATATGTATGTCAGCCAGATAAACACAACACATGCCATCTCATAGTGATATGTAACTGTGTCATCACATGTACAAACACAACTACAACTACAGCTAGGCAGTGGCACAAATATAACTAACAAACACATCCAGACATGTAGCCACCACTACAACACCACCTCACAGTGAAGCCCACTGAAAGGAAGGAATCCTGTGTATGCTGGGCAAGTCAGTGTAGCCAATAGCATCATGGGAGTCGTAGTCACAGATATTGCCCACCCTCACAATGCGCACATCAACACCACCATGAACCATGCTCACATCACAGGGAGTGGAAAACAACTGACAAGATGGCTGACACTGGCTACTGCTGTGGGGAGCACAAGGTCCTGCTGGCAACTGTGCACCAACCAACAGCAGGACACCACTGACTGACATCCTGAAAGACAACTTGCACTCCCTGCAACGGAAGCACGTTCCATGGTGGAAAATCTGGCTGGTTGGGAAGGAGGACTGACAGCACTGACCATAGTTACCAGCAGCTCCACTCACACACACCCCTAACACAAACTCCACACAACTCACCTGGGAGAATGCATTGCCTCACACTCTAATCAAATATCCCACAAAGAACCACAACCCTGGGTCATGCTGTGTGAAGCACAGGGACACACATGGGACTTGTAGCAAAACTAACCCCAGGATAACACTGTCAGCCATCTTGTCAGCACAGGCACACAACCCCACAGGGAAGCAGAGTCAAAAGGAAGGAAGCATGGGCATGCTGGGAAGGGGGTGGAGGCAATAGCATGATGGGAGTGGTAGTCACAGCCCAACATCCCCCACCCGCATGGCCCAGCAAGCTCACACTAAAGCATGCACACCTACCAGGTAGTGAAAAGCCACATCAAAGATGTCTGACACTGGTGCTATGTTGGGGGAGCACAAGGCCCTGCTGGGAACTGGGCACCAACCAACAGCAGGACACCACTGTCAGCCATCTTGCCATTGCTGTCACACTCACACACAGTGAAGTACACTCAAAATGAAGGAAGTATGGGCATGCTGGGAAGGGGGTGGAGGCAATAGCATGATGGGAGTGGTAGTCACAGATATTGTTCACCCTCACAACTGTCCCATCAACACCACCCTGAACCATGCGCACATCACAGGGAGTGGCAAAGAACTGACAAGATGGCTGACACTGGGTACTGCTGTGGGGAGCACAAGGCCCTGCTGGGAACTGTGCACCAACCAACAGCAGGACACCACTGACTGACATCCTGAAAGACAACTTGCACTCCCTGCAATGGAAGCACGTTCCATGGTGGGATATCTGGCTGGGTGGGAAGGAGGACTGACAGCACTGACCATAGTTACCAGCAGCTCCACTCACACACACCCCTAACACAAACTCCACACAACTCACCTGGGAGAATGCATTGCCTCACACTCTAATCAAATATCCCACAAAGAACCACAACCCTGGGTCATGCTGTGTGAAGCATAGGGACACACATGGGACTTGTAGCAAAACTAACCCCAGGATAACACTGTCAGCCATCTTGTCAGCACAGGCACACAACCCCACAGGGAAGCAGAGTCAAAAGGAAGGAAGCATGGGCATGCTGGGAAGGGGGTGGAGGCAATAGCATGATGGGAGTGGCAGTCACAGATATTGGTCACCCCCACAACTGTCCCATCAACACCACCCTGAACCATGCGCACATCACAGGGAGTGGAAAAGAACTGACAAGATGGCTGACACTGGGTACAGCTGTGGGGAGCAGAAGGCCCTGCTGGGAACTGGGCACCAACCAACAGCAGGACACCACTCACTGACATCCTGAGAGTCAACCTGAACGCACTGCAAGGGTGGCATGCATCATGGTGGGATAACTGGGCTGGGGGAGAAGGAGGGCCGGATGTCAACCAAATACAACCAATGCAGACCATGTACACACCCCAACATTCAAATTGAAATGCTCAAAGTATGCAGGACAATGTGCTACACCAATATCAACCTCTGACTGTGACAACTTAGGACAATGCAATGTACAGGCCCGCATCCAGAGGTACAGTCACAACTGTCAGGTGTGTCAACCATTGATGCCTGCAGAAACATAACATACATTGTGTGTGTCTCCCAAAAACAGGTGATGATGGGGACACAGCAGCAGACGCTGAGGAGTCCCTGTCCCAGGATCCAGGGGAAACGGAGCTCACTGGTGTGGAACAGCCTCTGCCCTCCTCGGATGACAAAGACCTACCTGGCACCTACGGAGCGAGTCATCATGCAGCACCAGCAGGACCACCAGCTGCACCCCCTGCACCCGCCCCTCCAACGACTGACAACACACAAACCACCCCTGCCGACACGGACAGACCAAGGACCACCACCACCACCAGCACACGGACCCTTGCCCAACGTGGGGCTATGGACACCAACACCACCAACAACCCCCAAGGGGGCCCAGGGTCACCTGTGCGTGCCACCTCAGGTACTGCACGTGTCGCCAGGGGTGGTGGGAGGGGTGGTAGACATAGGTCGCTGCTCGCAGAGGGGTCTGGACTGCATGATGACCCACAACTGGTACGCATAGCCGATGCGTACCAGACCAGCACCGGAGAGCTCAGCCAGGTAGTGGGGATCCTCAGGGACATACGACAGCAGCAGGCTGCCCATCATGCACGCTTGGACTTACACATGTCCCGCATGGAGTCCAAGTGAGACACACTGCAAGAGATGACGGCGGTGCATAGGGACATATTACAATGCCTCCGCCAGATGAGCATCAACACGTCAACACCTCCCTGTGTGCCCACAACATCTGGTGCTGAAACAACTGCAACTGCCACAGGGAGGGAGGATGACTCTGGCGGAGAGTCCCCTGCATTCCAGCAGCCTGCACTTGAGGGTCCCCCCCCCAAAGAAGAGGGGTCGTCCGAGGAAGGGCAACTGAGAGGCCGATGGCCATGCGCAACCCCCAGGAAGCCAAAACCTGTTCTGGATAATCACCTTTGTGTGCAAATTGTTCACCCTGTTGAATGCAACACAACTCCCCCACATGACATGGGGAGTACAAGTTGGACCAATGTATCAGATGACTGTGGACTTTACTCAGGACATTTCTGCTACCAGGACTTCCAAATCATCTAGGAACTTTGGATTACAATCACAATGTAGAGCACCCACCATCCTGTGCACTATACTCACACATGTATGACAATAAACACACTAATACACCATACCTGCCTCTGTCGTGATTCCAACGTGGTTTCTGTCATGGAGATGATGACCTGCGAAATTACACTGTGCATGCTAACTGCTACAGCAAGTACAACACAGGCATGTGAGTCATGGCAACGTGACACATATGAGGGAGACACACCACCAGGGATACACAACATATACACACCAAGGCCACCCGACTCATCGCCTACACTGATGTTGCCAGGAAATACGGTGCAATGCACAGACACAACACCTCTTCACAGTCTTTGTCAACTAGCCCACTGGTGCAGTAAGCAAATGTCAGTCAGATGTGTGACCACAGACAACGCAAATCACAAAGTGAAGCACAGGTTTATTACACATTTGCAACATGTTGTAACCACTACAGTTGCAAGGTAATCCCACCTGGCAGTGGGCACACAGTCAACAAGTGTAGAAGGAAGGAAGTCCATGGGTGTGGCGCACATCACCTGTAGGGACACGACAGCTACCACCCTGGAAGTTTAATCACGGTGTTGGGGGATCACAGTTGACCAAACAACTCTGAAAGTACCCTGTGAAGGACAGAAATGACACACAGTCAAAAGTACTGAAGAACAGGACAGAACTGCAATACTCATGCCCAATACATGTCACAAGATACCCACCCAGAACCAAGTTAGCATGTCAACACTGTTGGGGAGTACAGACTACCTGTAAGGACACATCGCTACACGCATACAGTCATGTAGCACATGGCCACACTCAAACAGCACCAGAGCACCACCAACACATATCATGCATACTCACATCACTGACATGACATCTCCGGATACTCACATTCAGCTGAAGAAGTTGGTGATGAGCTGTGTGCGGACATCACCATCATCACTGGCATCGTGGTCCAGGCCAGGATCCTCCACAGGTGGCGGATGTTGATCATCGTCATCCAGGATGAGAGGCAACTCCTTCCGCACAGCCAGGTTGTGTAGCATGCAGCAGACGATGACAATCTTGCACACCTTTGCTGGGGCATATGGGAGGGCCCCTCCTGTCTTGTCCAGGCAGCGGAAGCGGCTCTTCAGGAGACCAAATGTCCACTCAATCACTCTCCTGGTCCGACCATGTGCCTCATTGTAGCGCATCTGGGCTGGTGTCACAGGGTTCCTGAGGGGCGTCAGCAACCACGGCATGTTGGGGTATCCAGAGTCACCTACATATGGACAATTGCACATTAGCAGATTTGGAAAAGAGGGTGGAATACTACATCGCAGAACACACACAATGGTACAAAGTCAGTACACACCGACAAGCCAGGCACGCTGGTTCCGCATCTGTGACATCATCCTCGGGATGCGACTACTCCTCATCACGTAGGCATCGTGTGCAGAACCGGGGAAACGGGCACACACGTGTGAGATGCTCATATCAGCAAGACATACCACCAGTGCATTGACCGAATGGTAATGTTTGCGGTTCCTGTATGCCTGCTCATGTGCCTGTGGTGGTATCAAAGCCACATGTGTCCCATCAATGGAGCCAATGACATGCGGCATCCTCCCCAGGGCATAGAAGTCACTCTTCACGTCAGTGAGTTGTTGAGGTCTAGGGAAATAGATGTACTGGTTCAGGTATCTCAACATAGCCTCCAAAACATCGCGGAGCACACGGCTGAACATGGTCTGTGACATCCCACCAGCAGACGCCACAGTGTGTTGAAAGGTACCGGTGGCAAAGAAGTGTAGGGCTGCCATCACCTTCACCTGGGGTCAGCGCTGTGGGGTATGTCCGGCCAGGTTGCAAATGTGGGGCCAAGCGCACCGTCAATTCCTCAATCAGCGGCCTGGTGAAGCGGTACCGTCGGATGCAGTCCCGTTCCACCATGGATGCAAGGTCAGGGAATGGTCTATGGACAGCTGGTGCCCTGCAGTGCATAGGTGAAGAAAGAAAGAATGTCAGTCACCCCACATATGTGGCATTGACCATACACAATATCACATGATACATCATTATGAGACACAAGTACATGATGTGTGCAGTTCCGTAAGGACATGTATGGCACCTACATGGCCAACATCTAACATCACAGTTCAACAAGTGGCATCAACAAGTCCCATGTTGTACCATGGGATATCATGAGGCCGTGTCACAGTTCCCATCTACTGCTGCCCCGTTCCAAACACACCCCACAGTGACATGTGTGGACAGATGTGCCCCAGGCATCACAGCTCATCGACAGGTAGATTCCCAGGGACCCTGTATTGACACTGGCATGACATGGTGCATCATGAATACACCACAGCAAAATAACCTTGACCCCCACAGGTAGTGGTCCCTGTTGCCTCGCCAGGACAGACATGGACGTCTGTGACACACACACGCACAACATCAAAGTTCATGCACAAACAACGTGGATGTGGAGACTGTCTCCCATTGTGTACATGGAATCAGAGACATTGTAAACACAACATGCACACAGACTGTGGAGGACCATCACTATTGTGCCAATGGGTCACCCTGGGACGTACATACCGTCCCACATGGGACTCAGGGGGTATGTGACATGACATACACATACACCACCGTGAAATGTGACCATGCCACATGCTCAGGAATGAACAGTTGCACATCACAGTGGTCATGTGCACGACACACCAAGGATCCTGTCCCCATGAACACGTGCACTGCCTGGGAGTGGCTGCCCCGAAGTGACACCCACAGAACAACATGTTCACCCCCATACACGGAATAGGTAATGCAGCCTTACATGCCTTAGGATACAGTGTGGACAGGCTGTGGTGTTGTAGGTGTGCCCCTCACTCCCTGGGAAGTATATGTGGCTGGCATATGTTCACCTGTGACAGGCATGGTGACATATGCCAGTGACTTGTCCAGGGACGCGTTGTACAGCAATGGACCGATCGGTGCACACACATTGGCCATTGCATACAATGTGAGCAGGTACGCGTTGTATTCGCAATACGCGTTGTACAGCAATGGACCGATCGGTGCGCACACATTGGCCATTGCATACAATGTGAGCGGGTACGCGTTGTATTCGCAATACGCGTTGAACTGCAATGGACCGATCGGTGCGCACACATTGGCCATTGCATACAATGTGAGCGGGTACGTGTTGTATTCGCAATACGCGTTGAACAGCAATGGACCGATCGGTGTGCCCGGCCGGCCCATTGCATCGTATGTGAGCGGGTACGCGTTGTATGCCTGGTACGCGTTGAACAGCAATGGACCGATCGGTGTGCCCGGCCGGCCCATTGCATCGTATGTGAGCGGGTACGCGTTGTATGCCTGGTACGCGTTGAACAGCAATGGACCGATCGGTGTGCCCGGCCGGCCCATTGCATTCAATGTGGGTACGCGTTGTATCGCGGGTACGCGTTGAACAGCAATGGACCGATCGGTGTGCCCGGCCGGCCCATTGCATTCAATGTGAGCGGGTACGCGTTGTATCACGGGCACGCGTTGAACAGCAATGGACCGATCGGTGTGCCCGGCCGGCCCATTGCATTCAATGTGAGCGGGTACGCGTTGTATCGCGGGTACGCGTTGTACAGCAATGGACCGATCGGTGCGCACACATTGGCTGGGGCCTGGCATGGCAACGGACGCGTTTTCGAAGCTCCAACGAGTCTGATGCAGTGAATTCAGTTGGCCAGCCACAACAATGTTGCAAAATCATGGGTGTCATGAAGTTGAAGATTTGAAGGATGCTGTGGACGTGTATTAGTGCTGCTATACCATGGATTGGTCAGATTTAGAAGATGCAAACGACTTGGACCTATCACTTTGGACACATGGGACAGTATCTGCCTCTGCAGCACACATATAATGCTGGCTGTTCCCCTGAGAGCTCACTTTCCTGCACTACATGCTCCAGGACGACATCTGCCACCAACACTGCTGCTGTTTATGCATCCTCTGGCTCCTGCAATGGCACGTACTGTGGAGAGAGCCCCAGCCTTCAGCCTTGAGGAGAACCAGGCCCTGCTGGACAGCCTCCTTCCACAGTACAGCAAGCTGTATGGGAAACCAGGGGAGCAGGTGAGTGTGCTGTCCACTGCATCACTAATTGTGCATGTTGTCTGACTAGCAGGACTTTCACTGTGCACACCACTAGCTAGCATGCCCACTGAGTAGTTGTCACACCCCAAAGTGTGTAGTTACATGCACTGAACTGGTACAGTGCAGTAACAGTGCATTCCAACTAGGTTTACTTCCCATGCAATGATACCATGTAGTGACTGCTGGCAAACTGTTCATAGCCATTGTTGCACTGCCTGTGTACATCATATGCCCCTGTAATTGAGACATGTATATCCAACTGTGTGATGCACGGATATGTTGCATGTGTAGTAATGGCCTTTTCACTTTGTCATCCTCACAGGTTGATGCCCACCAGAAGCAGGAAATTTGGCTGACCATCGCCCGGAAAGTAAGATCCGTGGGGGTCTACAGGCGCAGGATCCGCAACTGCCAAAAGAGGTGGCAGGACCTTCGTGGCTGGACCCGGAGGATCGCAAGGGTCCAGCTGAAGCTGTCGCCTCCTCGCAGGAGGGGCGGACACCGGACCCTGACCCCCACATGCTCCGGATCCTGGCGGTGGTCTTCCCTGACCTGGATGGGCAGCTGAGGGACAGACAGCAGCAAGGAGGGGGTGAGTCCATGACTGCACTGTGCACTTTGTCTGACATGCTATGTGCCCTCCTCTGGCCTGGTTAAACTTCCACAGTACATCAGTCATGTGGTCCAGGACCCATGTCCCTCATTTGTTACATGCCCACTTCTCCTCTGATACGCATATGTGTGGCCCTTATAGTCAGGAAACTGTGTCATTTGGGGACTGTGTCATTGCATTTTGCTTTGCTCAAGGTGGGGGACAGCATTTGTTCCCGTGACTATGTTGTGTGATTCATGGGTGGGTCAATTGCCTACACAGTGCCTAAGTTCTGACATGTGATCTGCGTGTAACTTTGATATGTGGTCCGCTTGCTGCTCTGACTCACCACATGTCCCTGGGGAATGTGGCACACACCCATGCTGCTGGTGTGAACAATATTTGGGCCTCAGGAGTATGTGTAGCCAGTGTGTCACACATGCTTAGCCACCTGCCTACTGTCCAGGACTCATCCCTCTTACAGGTGGAGCTGGACAGTCATGCCTACTCCAGTGCATACAATACACTCTGTACTCCCACTCCCGTGTATCATCTGGCATGTCGTGGTCAGTGAAATGTACCCTCAGGTGTCTGCTTCTGTCTCATTGTGCTGTGTCTTCGTTGTCAGGACTACTGGTATGTTCATCGTTTGGGGCTCAGCATGCCATCTGAGATGTGACCATGATAGACGATACTTCTGTGACTCATAGGTGTCTGATCACTTGACTGTGCACACAGGTGTTTGCGACTGTGACTTTCAGGAAGCTGTATTTTCATTCACAGCACACTGTGAGGTGCTCATGTTCAGGGAGTTGTGTTTCATGTCCCCCATATGTCCAGTTGGTATGACGTGGTCAAATAGTAGTACAGATGATGTGGTTTCTGGGGGATGGACATGTGCACTTGTCAGTCACATTACTTGCATTCCCTATGCCCTCGGGTTGTGACACAGTGCAGACTGTTGTTGTCTGGCTGCCATGGCCATGTGACTTGAGACAGTAATGTATGACTTTGCATGCATTCCTGTGTCATGGCATTCAACTTCCTGGGACTGATCCTGCAGGGGAGGTACATGTGCAACATGCACCCCATTGTGGCATTGACTATCCGGACATGGGTGCATCATGGTGTCTGGTGCTGGTATGCATCACATGCATTTCTAATTAGAATCTGGCCATCCCTTTATCCGGACACCTGCACTGACTCAGTGGCAAGAGATGTGATGTGTGCATGTTCACATGCTTCACCGTGTTCCCTGCAATGTCCAACAACTGTCTAGGTGGTGCATGTGTCCGCACTGGGGTCTTACCATCAGACAGGCACCAGACAGATGGGTGCAAGGGCAGGAGGGGTGTGAGTCCCATGGTTGACCATCAGACTGACAATTGGCTTCCCCGAATCTGTGTGAGGACTTTAGGCAATGTTCAACTAAGGATGCCAGGGCTTGCTCTGTAATGTGCTGTACTTACTGTGGTGTGTGCGGTCAGTGCAGGTGACTGATGTTTGTCTGTTTCCCTAATTGTTTGCAGATACATCCACGGCCACAGGAGGGGACAGCTCCATGGACCAGGAGGAGCAGCGGAGCCAGACTGGGTCAGCATCGGACGAGTGGTCAGAGGGACCCAGTGGCACGGAGGGCGAGGGGAGCCACACCGAGGAGTCCTCAGCACCATCCACCTCAGCTGGGGACCACAGCAGCTCGGAGGATGACTCCCTTGTGGAGGTGGGTCTCGGCAGCCACCAAAGGCCAGCTAGTCTGTCTGGCCCCGCCACCACCACCACCACCGCCCTCCCATCGGCTCCCATTCCTGAGGTCCGTGGAGGCTCCCGTGCTCGGGAGCGTGTCTCCTTCGTGCCAGGCACCGCAGCCCCTGCCCCTGTGTCCCCTGCTGCCCTGAGTGAGGAGTCTGTGTACCTCCTTCGGCAGCTCCATGTAGGGCAGACAGCAATGCTGAGTGTCCTCCATGCACACACCACTCTGTTGACACAGCTGGTGTCGTTCATGGAGGGCATCTCGACGGGTATGTCTGCCCTACAGAGGAGCAATAGGTCCATGGACTCCTCCCTGACGGCAGCAGTGTCCCTCCTCCAACAGTCCCTCACCCCTCCCACCTCTGCCCCATCCACACTTCCTGCCCCCTACCTGTCCAAAGCACATGCACACCTGCACAGTCATCCATACACACAGACACAAGCACCACAGACACACCCAAGAGTAAGGCAAGACGTGCACACAAGCATCCTCAGGGGACTGATACCACAGACACAGGTGATGGGGAACACACACACACACAGGCATCCACATTCACTCCGCAGTCCTCCAAATCCTCTCCCTCCAAGACCCCTTCCCTTGCCTCGCCTGCTACCACACATACACAGCAGGTCTTCCTGTGTGACCTCGGCCTCTTGCCCACCATTCCTGCTGACCCAGCACACCAGGGGAAGAGGAAGTCCACCCACACAGAGAGGAGTGCCCCTCGCCCCCGGACACCCTCCCCCAGGCGCAGGCAGACACAGGAGCCCATTCGGAAGAACCCCCGGAGCAGGAAGAGCAAGACCCCACCACCACCACCACGCAGCTCCAGCGCCCAGTCTCTCTCCTCCATCCCCCAGGCCACCACTGCACAGGTTCCCCCGCCACACCCTGCCCCAGGTTCCCCCACACACTGATACCGCATCCCCAGACTGCTTAGGCCCTCCCCCCCTGCCACTTGCTCTTCCACCCCCAACCCAGACGCTCTGCCTGTTAGTGGCACTGTTGTTGTGACCGGGTCCCCCCCTCTGTCCTGCCCACCTCATCTGCCCACCCTTCCACTTCCTTGGAGTCATGCACTGCAGTGGAGTCCACAACCACCACGTCTGTCTCGGGCACTGCAGTGGGTACCCAGTCCACTACATCAGTCCAGCCCACTGCAGTGGTTGCGGCACCCACACCAACTGACTTGTGTACCACGGTGGTGCCGGCCCCCCCTGAGTCAGACACCTCCACTGCAGTTGCCGGTGACACTCCTGCACCCACCACCCCTTCACTGCCTCACTCTGCCATCCCCTGATCCTGTCCCTGCGGTGCCTGGCCTGCCCCTTGTATGCCCCTCCAAGGGGGATGTCCCCCAAACGTACCAGTGCAGGCAAGCAATGTGTGACCAGTTGTCACTTCTCACCCCGTTGGTACTGTTATTTTGGACTGGCCATTGGCCTTAGTTTCTTTTGGACTTCCGTTTTTACCCTGACATTTGCTGAATAAAGCCTATTTTTGTTTACTTTTGGGTTTACTTTTGATGTACATGATGTGGTTGAGTAGCATCCTGCATTTGCAGTTGTAATAGTGTTCACATCAGGGCGATGAAGTGTTGCAGTGATGGACTCCATGTGGTCCATGGAACATGTGTCCTGTTGTATTCTGGATCTATGGCATCCTTTGCTACAGTCTGAGGGTGTAATGTTCAGCATTTGACACAGGGATGTCCTTTTTGCATTTGTAAATGAACATCTTTGTCTTACACTGATGCACATCTGGTGGGCTTAGCACTGTTCAATGTTCCTATTTCCCTGACTGTGTGCCCAGCTCCACTGGACATGCAGTTTTGCACATCAATGTCGAAGGACTCATTTGTGCATACAGCGCAACTTGCTTGACACGTGTTTGGTGTGTGTGCAGATGACTGACGTGACACCCCCGTACCCAGGCTGATGTGAGCAGAGCCTTCTGTGTGTTGTGGTTGTTGACTCACTGACGGAGTGTTCTGCTGACATGTTTGGGTCGTGCACAGACAAGGTTTGGCACAGCGGACCTTCCACAGGAGTGTTGTGCCCTCATGGCAGTGTGTAATCTGGTGACATTGCGTGGGCCTGTGTTGTGTAAGCATGTCTGTGCGTGTTCCCTTCCCTTTTCCTACACAGGCTGTGTCCCTAGGGATGTTCCTGTTTGTGATGCTTGCTGAGTTGTTCTGTGTTCATCCAGCATCTTGGACCTGGTTTCTCTGTGATGTGGATGCATGGCAAACTAATGTTCATGAGGTTGTCATCCCAGGTTGTCTTTGTTGTCAGTGCTGGGGATGTGGGCAAACGCAGATGGGACACATTCAAGATTCCCCTTGGCACTTGTTGTTTACACGAGTAATGTGATTTACAGTTTGTGTTAGCTTACAGTGATTGTGACACGTTGTGTGTGTGACTGCTGCCACTCCTCAGGGTCAGAGCTGCAATGTTGGTAGTTGTGTACGTGTGTTCTTCGTGTGTCACCTTGGCTTCTTCATTGGTGTGTGACTATGGCCAGGATCCCATTGATTGTGGTGGATTTCACATCATGCCCATGTACAGCATACTGTGCTGTGTGTCACACATTGACAAGTCTTGTTGACTGGCCATGTGTGATGTGTTTCTGCACCTTGGTTCCCACCACCACCCCTGGTATTGTCATGGGTGCATGTGCAATGTCACCTGTCCATGTGAGCTTCACTGCTGCACATTGGTGGAGATCAGGGTGTGTGGTGTTGAGTGTGTGCAGAAGTGAGTTGTTGCACGGCCAGACCCCTACCTCCATATTGGCCTTGGCTGGCAGGCCGTGCTGATTGGTTGGAGCATGTGTAGGTGTGATGGTAGTTAGTTGCTCAGGACACATGGCTGGGTTTCACAGTGTGAACGACATCTGACATTGTCATCACAGTGGGATTATCATGCAGGCTAGTGTCAGCACAATATGGGGTCCCTGGGGGTAGTGCTGTGGTGGGTCTGACTCTTGCTGTGTTAGTTGCAGTTCCTACATGCTTGTGTGGCATGTGCAATTTGTGCTCCCTCTCATCTAACAATGCCTGATTGCCCACATAGGGGATTTGGATCCATGAGTTACTTTTGTGTGGCACTGTATGTGCATCTGTGTAATTGGTATTCATGCCTCATCATGTGTTGTGTGGTTGCCTGGGGACACTGGCACCCCCTCACCTGTTGTGTTTGTTGTGCAGTGTGGGTCTGCCTGTTTGTGCATGTGCACCACTGCATTGGCATATCTTTAGTGTGCTATTGGCTGTATGTTGTTTGTTGGGTTTGACCTGCTGTCCCTGGGACTCCTAGGTCATCAGTCAGCACAATGATCATTGTTTGTGTGTCCCATTGCTTGCATGGTATGTTATTTGTTCACCTCACATCTACAGTCTCCACAGGGTATCTACATTTGTGTGCCCATTGGTGCGAATATGTGTGTCTGCATTATGATAGTCACTTCTGTCATTGTGTCATTGATGGATGTTGACAGTCTCAGCCCCCATGGGTGATGTTTGTCTGCACATGGCCAAAGGTATGTCTTATTTGCACTGCACTGTTTGCCTCACCCAATCTATGTTGCTATGGGACACAGGCACTACTTTGCCACTGATGTGTTTGTTGTTCTGTGACCAGGAATCATCCATGCAGTTTGGCAGTTGCAGCTTTTTCTATGTCAACACTTACCTTTTGGTCACTGTGATGATGGGGGCTTAGACCCCATTGCCACAATATTCAAAAGGTGCTTCAGCTATGGACCCCACACTTACCTTTTGGTCACTGTGATGATGGGGGCTTAGACCCCATTGCCACAATGTGCAAAATTTGCTTCAGCTATGGACCCCACACTTACCTTTTGGTCACTGTGATGATCGGGGCTTAGACCCCATCGCCACAATGTTCAAAAGGTGCTTCAGCTATGGACCCCACACTTACCTTTTGGTCACTGTGATGATGGGGGCTTAGACCCCATTGCCACAGTGGTCATGGTCTGCTTGCATTGTGGGGGCCACACACATTTATGTGTGACACATGTGATAGGGGGTCACATTGTATGTTCAAAGTCATGTTCAGTGTTATAGGCATTTGACACAGTCTACACACGCTTGTCATGGTGTTGGGGGGATGTCTTTTGTTGCATTCCTTATGTTGGTGTGTGCTTGTTGTGTCATGCATTAGCCATCCTGTGAGTGGGGGTGTTGTTGGTGGTAGGCATCCTGCCCCCATGGGTAGAGGTGGTAGTAGTGACAGGCATCTGGCACCCCTGAGTAGGGGTGCTAGTAGTGGTAGGCATCTGGCACCCCCTGAGTAGGGGTGGTAGTGGTGGTAGGCATCCAGCCCCCCATGGGTAGAGGTGGTAGTAGTGGTAGGCATCTGGCACCCCCTGAGTAGGGGTGGTAGTGGTGGTAGGCATCCAGCCCCCATGGGTAGAGGTAGTAGTAGTGACAGGCATCCAGCCCCCCATGGGTAGAGGTGGTAGTAGTGGTAGGCATCTGGCAACCCCTGAGTAGGGGTGGTAGTGGTTGTAGGCATCCTGCCCCCCATGGGTAGAGGTGGTAGTAGTGACAGGCATCTGGCACCCCCTGAGTAGGGGTGGTAGTGGTGGTAGGCATCCAGCCCCCCATGGGTAGAGGTGGTAGTAGTGACAGGCATCTGGCACCCCCTGGGTAGGGGTGGTAGTGGTGGTATGCATCCAGCCCCCCATGGGTAGAGGTGGTAGTAGTGACAGGCATCCAGCCCCCCATGGGTAGAGGTGGTAGTAGTGACAGGCATCCAGCCCCCATGGGTAGAGGTGGTAGTAGTGGTAGGCATCTGGCACCCCCTGAGTACGGGTGGTAGTGGTGGTAGGCATCCAGCCCCCCATGGGTAGAGGTGGGAGTTGTGGTAGGCATCTGGCACCCCCTGAGTAGGGGTGGTAGTGGTGGTAGGTATCCAGCCCCCCATGGGTAGAGGTGGTAGTAGTGGTAGGCATCTGGCACCCCCTGAGTAGGGGTGGTGGTGGTGGTAGGCATCCAGCCCCACATGGGTAGAGGTGGTAGTAGTGGTAGGCATCTGGCACCCCCTGAGTAGGGGTGGTAGTGGTGGTAGGCATCCAGCCCCCATGGGTAGAGGTGGTAGTAGTGACAGGCATCCAGCCCCCCATGGGTAGAGGTGGTAGTAGTGGTAGGCATCTGGCACCCCCTGAGTAGGGGTGGTAGTGGTGGTATGCATCCAGCCCCCCATGGGTAGAGGTGGTAGTAGTGACAGGCATCCAGCCCCCATGGGTGGAGGTGGTAGTAGTGGTAGGCATCTGGCACCCCATGAGTAGGGGTGGTAGTGGTGGTGAGGCATCCAGCCCCCATGGGTAGAGGTGGTAGTAGTGACAGGCATCCAGCCCCCATGGGTAGAGGTGGTAGTAGTGGTAGGCATCTGGCACCCCTGAGTAGGGGTGGTAGTGGTGGTATGCATCCAGCCCCCATGGGTAGAGGTGGTAGTAGTGACAGGCATCCAGCCCCCATGGGTAGAGGTGGTAGTAGTGGTAGGCATCTGGCACCCCCTGAGTAGGGGTGGAAGGGGTGGTAGTGGTGGTAGGCATCCAGCCCCCAATGGGTAGAGGTGGTAGTAGTGACAGGCATCCAGCCCCCATGGGTAGAGGTGGTAGTAGTGGTAGGCATCTGGCACCCCTGAGTAGGGGTGGTAGTGGTGGTGGGCATCCAGCCCCCATGGGTAGAGGTGGTAGTAGTGACAGGCATCTGGCACCCCATGGGTAGGGGTGGTAGTGGTGGTGGGCATCCAGCCCCCATGGGTAGAGGTGGTAGTAGTGACAGGCATCCTGCCCCCATGGGTAGAGGTGGTAGTAGTGGTAGGCATCTGGCACCCCCTGAGTAGGGGTGGTAGTGGTGGTGGGCATCCAGCCCCCCATGGGTAGAGGTGGTAGTAGTGACAGGCATCTGGCACCCCATGGGTAGGGGTGGTAGTGGTGGTGGGCATCCAGCCCCCCATGGTAGAGGTGGTAGTAGTGACAGGCATCTGGCACCCCCTGAGTAGGGGTGGTAGTGGTGGTGGGCATCCAGCCCCCCATGGGTAGAGGTGGTAGTAGTGACAGGCATCTGGCACCCCATGGGTAGGGGTGGTAGTGGTGGTAGGCATCCAGCCCCCCATGGGTAGAGGTGGTAGTAGTGGTAGGCATCTGGCACCCCCTGAGTAGGGGTGGTAGTGGTGGTGGGCATCCAGGCCCCTATGTGTATATGTGGCATTGGTGATGGCCATCCCGCCCCTATGGTGCTGCTGTTGCTGGTGTAAGTAATTTCTGCATCTCTCTGTGTGTGTGTGATATGTCGGGTACGTGTAGTTTGTTTTTGTTGTTGCTGTCTGACTTACCTTCTGCGCCGTACGCGTCCGTGCCTGTTTCGGTAATAGATGTAGAATATTGGTAGGATCGGCACGATGGGATTCATGGTTGGTTCGTCTCGTTCATCTTTCTCTTTGCTTCGCCTCGTCCTCGTCGCTGGCGTGTTCGTCTCGTAGCCGTGGATCGTCTTGTGGCGCGAATCGGAGCTTATGTGCGCCTCTCCCGGATGCTTTGACGTACCGTGCGTAGCGACGGGTTCGGCGCGTACGGAAGGCCGGACGGGGCTGCATTTTGGCTCCCGTGCGACTCGATTTTGCATTTCCGGATCCGCCTCGGTCGGTGAACAGGACCTGTATTGGGTGAGTACGACTGGGTCGGGATTTGGGCAGTTGTGCGCATCGTACTTGCTCGTTCGGACGTATGTGCGAATCGGTCGGGAAACAGGCATTCGCCTGGCTTTTTTCCCGGCCGAATGGTATTAGGTGCGCCTCCGACCGGGATCGGAATCGACTCCTCAGTTGGAGTCGGTATATAGAATGACTATAGTGAGAACAATTAATTATACAAACCTTTCTCATGCTGCAGGTCGAGTCTGCCTTCTGGCTTTAACCTATGGTTAAAGCCCTGTCTGATGTACAAAAAGACTTCTTCCCCTTTATTGACGGCTGTTGTTGAATGGCAGGGGCCCTGTTCTTTAAAAGGGGCAATGCTTAAGCCCTTTTTAGGTCGAGCGTTTGAGACCTCTTGTATATACTTTAGTATATACTTATATGTGTATGTACTTTGTGGGCTCTGGAGATTAGTCCTAGGACTTGTCTGCTTCCGCTTAGGGACTTTCTTTTCTGTTCAACTGCCTCTATTTAACTGTCTTGATAGAAAACGCCCAGTAGAGGTCAGTAAAATACCAGAATTGCTTTCTGCTTGTTCAACTGCCTCGATTTAACTGTCTTGATAGAAAACGACCAGTAGAGGTCAGTAAAATACCAGAATTGCTTTCTGTTGAGGGACTTTCTTTTTTAATTTTTCTGGCAACTGCCTCTATTTAACTTTCTTGATAGAAAACGACCAGCAGAGGTCAGTAAAATACCAGAATCCCTTAAGCATTCTCTAGATTCCAGTCCATACAAATGGTCTTCCACGAGCACCTGTGGACAATAATATTTTTTTCAAATCTTGTATTTTCAGTGATATGACCACCGAAGGTCCTGATTTTATATTAAAAACAGAGCTTTGGACTATACGATTTCCAGCTGAAAGGCAATATTTCTCTCCATGTGTTCCCATACCTGGTGTGTCACGCAGTTTGGTGCTTACTTTCCCTCCATGTTAAAGAACAGTAGATGTTTCAGCACCCAGGCTAATGTGCTGCATAGCTAAATAAATATAAGGTCCCAAAGACAAGACCGATTGCAATGCAAATGCTTGTTTTGAGAGGGTAATAGAAACAATCCAGCATGCTACAGATTTATATTGCCGATGGACATGGCTTTAGACATTTCCTCAAAACTAGTATTGACTTATTTAATTGACTAGACCACAGAAAATTGATTAATTACAGACGAGCAAGCTAGTTTCCAAAGGGCCCAGACAACTATGGACCATTAATTTGTTCTATGGCAATCTGCCAGACAACCCATGAATGCCACCTTTTGACTCTGTAGTCCGTTCTAAACTTTGGGCTATACTGAAATAATGGAATATCCTTTTAGGCCTCGGTTATTCTCCTACTACGCTCACAAATAATTGGGCTAGAGTAGAAATTTCGTTAAGTGGTAAATTATTACGGAAAATACCCATCGGAAATGGTAAAAACAAGGTTTTCTTCTTTATCATTCTTTTTTTGGCAGATTCACCTGATTTTATAACATACATTCTTACTCTCCCTAGCTGGTTGGTCTCCGTGTAGGCTCTTCCCTCTTTGTGGATGATCTAGTAATGCTGGATGCAACACCAATTCTCTGCTCTCAACGGTGAATCAAGGAATCAGGATTGAATTAAAGTAATGGTAATGTATTTACCAGCAAAGAGTAGGTCTTCACAGCTTTTACAAAGCTGGAATGGACTGATAGTTTTATATTTTTAGATGTTGCTCTAATGCAATCCTTAATGATAATTTGGAGAAATATGCTTTAAGCAGGAAGATGAATCAGGAAATTCAGCAGTGGTTTCAACTCCGCTTGGCGTTACTCATGGTAGTAAGAAAAATATTATAATAAATATAGCATTGATTGAGAATCACAGTACTGATAGCTCATATTTTGAACTTTCATTGACAGTATCTTTATTCACACCTTATATGGGCTATTTGATGCAATAAATTATGTTAATCTTTTTCCGAACCCTTTATGAAGGATAATAATAATTAATATTGGTTGGAACATTAGAGGTTTAATTCTAGTCATAATTTGCTAGCAATGGAAGTGTTTTTGTTTTTTAATTGTTACTTTTTATTGAGTGATTTTTGGATGTTGCCTATTTTTTAACTTTAGGAGGAACATTTTAAGACATCTATTTTTAAAATATAAATGTTTGTCACGTCGGTCTGCAGTTGAACTGGTATGGAAAAATTAACTTTCCAGCCATGGCTTTTGCTTTAGGCAATTTTATTTGTTCTTTGAAAGTGGTTTATATTTGATTTAATTTGTTTTATCTGTATTTTAAAAGCTTTGCTCTGATAAATAAATAAATAAAAATAGAAACGTAATAAAGGTTTGTGGCTCCCTGTCGAGACCAAATGATGGACTTTGGAAAGAGAGTAAATGGTGACTAAGACATAGGCAATTGAGTTAACACACAACAAATCTATGCTTGTGGGTGCACTGCAGGAACCTCAAAAATATCATCACACTATAACGAAAGAAGGGTGACTCCCTAGAAGACTGGAAGTGAAAGGGACAAGGAAGAGAAATTCAGGGGCAACCTCCAAAATAGAAAACATGGAGCCAGAGAAGACAAAAGGGATTTGCATAGGAAGTTTGAACTACGTAGGAAATTTGGTGGTGCAGCTCCAGGCAACAGCCGATTCCCAAGAGAATCTAGCAGTAGTATTTCTTCTTTTCAGTAGTCCTTCTTCACTTTCTGATCTTCCATTGCATTGTGGACTACACATCGCCATTGTATTAATCCTTGGCATAACAGCCCATACACTCAAGCACACATTGTGAGCAGTCACTCTCTGGCTGTTGTAGCTCCCAGCCACGCAGGACAACAAGTTTTTAAAATAACAGGCAAAATGTTTCCTGTGCACTGATGTCATCTTTCTCTTGGTTGGGTCGAGGTCACTGAAGCATTTCCGTTTAAAAGGAGAGGCTGTGATGGAAGAATCTACAAAACGTAAAAAACAAACTCAAGACACAGAAAATCGAATTAAAATGGTGGCAGATAGAGGGATCACTTTTTTTTGTCTCACGTGAGACACAGATATGCAGGAAAAAGGTACTTGTGGCAAAGAAGCAGCTCTGGTGCTGGATAGCAGAGACCTGCATCTCCTATCTTGCATTATTAAAAAACAATGCCTTTGTACATGTGAACGCTGCATTTAAACTGTTTGAGAAGGTTAGAAATTAGAATGCCTGATCCAACTTCGCCCGCCCCTCGGCGACGACATATGAGGAGTGCTGCAAGGAACCAAAGACACTGAATGAGCAGCTGATATCTTTAGGGAATTAATTGATGAACTGGCTGCCCCTAGGTGTGTCCGCTGTTAATTTGTTACTTACCTAGGAGTCCTGGAACGACATGCAGGAGAAAATGGGTTGAAGGGATATATCTAGAAGGGTCGAGGTAGGGATCGAGGCTGAAGGTGGAGTAGTCAAGAAAGGTAGGTACCTGAAATAACAAATGGCAACATGTATAAGCATGGTGATTTCTGGAATGATTAAAAAATAACAAAAACACATTTTGGGACCTGTTGTTTTCACTAGTTTAGCAGCACGTTTATGAATGGATATATTATGGAATTGTAACAGTTAAAACACAAATCTCAAATTTGGTGCTTCTTGAAATTGATATGCAGTTCGTGATGCATAGAAGTCGGGGAGTGCAAATTCTTATGGCACTTCTGTTGGAGTCAAGATACTCAAGTTGAAATGCTGCTGTGACTCTTCATTGTAACATAATGTACTTAAAGAAGCGGGAAATTCAGTACAGAAACCATTGTTGAAGTAGTGTTGTAGGTCTCCCTATTAATGCGTCTTTAAACCAAGGTCGCGTATCTTGCTTCGTAAGGGTCAATCCTCTCTGCAGACAAATGTTATGTCTTTTCTTCCATCTTTTACAAAAGAAATGGTCGCATCTATTGTACTTAGAGGAGCCATGGCATGACTTCACTGATAGGCCAAGGGTAGTACAAGTGACATTATGCAAACTTTGACTTACGATTACATAGCAGCGTTAACCACATGTCCCTTTCTTCACCCCTCCAAATAGTCCTGAGTGGTAATATTGCGGTAATTTTGAATTACCTTGGCAGGAATGTTATCTTGAAAGCAGCTCTTCACATTCAAGAGTTACAATGCGATAATGCCAAAAGTCATGATCCTCACGGATTATTCTGCAAGTGTGCAATAGCAGTGTAAACCCTTTGTTGGGGTCAAGCAAAAGTTAAGGGCCATGCAACTCAAATATATGTAACTGTTTCTGGCTAAATGGAAAGTACTTCATGCTGGAAGACCTTCATTTTATGAGACCCTGGAGAGTGCATGGGGGTTGGTAGAGGAAAACAAACTGTTAATTGGCGGGGGAGCCTGAGGTGATGAAATAGCATTTGCGGATGCAAGAGGCCGAGCCTGGCAGAAAACCATGCACCAAAGCACAGGAGGCGACTGTAGAAATGGGGTTTCTGATTGGCGAGGGTATGCACCTAAGCCAGGCAGAACCCACCACTCTAGTCAGGGTAAGGGAGTTACACACCCAAGATAACACCTGCTCACCCCCTTGGTACCTTGGCACAAGCAGTAAGGCTTATCCCAGAGGCAATGTGTAAAGCGTTCGCGCAACACGGTTCACTGACACAACATCAATGTCAAAATATCCATGTCAAAAATATCGATGAAAAAATATAGACAACAAAAATATCGACTCCTATACTTAAACAGGTAAGTACAAAAATATTGACAAAAAAATCGATGTAAAAATATAGTTGTACAAAATATCGATTTTTATATATATATATATCAAAAATAAATATTAAATAAAATTATTTTTAACAAAATAAATTTTATTTAATATACATTTTAACAAAATATAACAAATAAACGTAATTAAAAAAACACACATAATTTATATATAATATATTTACTTTAAAACAATTAATAAAGTATTCATTTTAATTTTTTTATAATGTACAAATTATATAAAAATGTACAAATTTATATATTTATACCAATAATAAAAAAAACATTCTATTATAAATTAAAACATTAAACTATTTAAAAATCTTCAAACTTAAATTTCCCAATACAGTCAGTGTAACAGTAGGGAAAGTGTTGGATAGCGGAGGGGTAAAAATTATTATTCCCACTCCAATGAGTCCAACAGTTGGGAAAGTGTTGGATAGCGAAAGGGTACAATTTACTATTCCAACTCCAAACAGTGCAACAGTAGGGAAAGTGTTGGATAGGGAGGGATTACATTTACTATTCCAACTCCAGTCACTGCAACAGTAGGGAAAGTGTTGGATAGCGAGGGGTAAAAATTACTATTCCCACTCCAGTAAGTGCAACAGTAGGGAAAGTGTTGGATAGCGGAGGGGTAAAAATTACTATTCCCACTCCAGTGACTGCAACAGTAGGGAAAGTGTTGGATAGCGGAGATGTAAAAATTACTATTCCCACTCCAATGAGTGCTAAAGTAAGGAAAGTGTTGGATAGCAAATGGGTAAAAATTACTATTCTCACTCCAGTAAATATAACAGTAGGGAAAGTGTTGGATAGCAGAGGGGTAAAATGTACTATTCCCACTGCAATAAGTGCAACAGTAGGGAAAGTGTTGGATAGTGGAGGGATAACATGTACTATTACCACTCCAGTCAGTTCAAAAATAAAAACAAAAAAATATTTTAAAAAACAACATAAATAAATAAATAAATTTGTTAAAAATTAAAATACAAATATATTTAATATTACAAATAAATAAACACAAACATATTATAATGTTAATTATATATGACAAATACCTACAAATATTATATAAAATAAAATAGAAAATAAACTACAAACAAATAAATATTTTAAACTAGAAAATATTTACAAACACATGAATTACATAAAGTTATTTATTTTATTCCCTACCCTATAACATCACACAAATCACAACCCACATCTAAATTAAAAAAACAAATGTACTTCCATAATTAACATAATTAATTACCAATTAAAGAAATAGTATTAATTGAATAAAAATATGACTAATAAAAATGTATTTTTAATTAACTTCCCACACTTTAACCCTATAATCCCCACAACACACAGCTAAAATTAAACTGTAAAAAAATTAATTATACAATTAAAACTTATTTTCAAATAAAAAACTATTACTATTAAACAACTATTTAAAAAGTAAAATGTATTTAATACCCACGCTTTACCCCTTTAAAAATAAAAAACACACACAAAAAAATAAACAATTACCCTAGATAAATATCAATTAATTAATTAATATTAATTAACAACTATTTATTAATTAAATAAACACAAATTACTTCCCAACATTTACCACTATAAACTCCACAACAAACACCTAAAAGCAATTACACAATTTCCATATTTAATTTACAATTAATTAATTAATATTAATTGACATCTAATTATTAATTAATTAATTAAACATAAATTAATTCCCACCCTTTACCCCTATAAGCCCCACAACCCACACCTAAAATTAATTACACAATTAATTTTAAATAAATTAATTAATATCAATTAACAACTAAATATTAATTAATCAAAAATAAATTACTTCCCACCCTTTACCCCTATAAACCCCAAAACATGCACTTAAAATTAATTACGTAATTACCATAATTAATTTTCAATAAATGAATTAATATCAATTAACAACTAATTATTAATTAGCCAAAAATAACTTAGGGGTCATTATGATGTCGGGCGGATCGCGATCCACCTGACATCTTTCCCCGCCCGCCCTCCATTTACCCCCCGTCATATTACAATGGCGGGGGGGACAGCGGCGGACGGAAAGACCGTCCGCCGCATTTCCGCAGACAGGCAATCGTTCCGATTGCCTGCCGGGCGGAACTCGGGCCTAATATGGTGGCGTGTCTGGCAGACACCGCCATCCATATTAGGACACCTAGCGGTGAAGGCCTTTCCATGACGGCATCGCCGCCATGGAAAGGCATGCGGGAATTGCTTTGGGGGCCCGTTGCGGGCCCCGGGGGTTGGGGGTGGGTGGCTGCACTTGGGGGTACCTATGGTACCCCCTACATTGGCATGCACAAGGTGGCAGGCACCGCGCGGTGCCTGTCACGTGCATGCCAATGCACTGCATGCATTTTACATTGCGGCAGGTGCTGCTGACAGCACCGCCCGCCGCAATGTAAACAATGCGGGATGCGACCGCCACGGTGGCGGTCGCATCCTACTGGGCACAGCGGGACCGCCGCACCTCTGGCGGTCGGTCTCGTTTACCATTACGGTGGCGGGCGGACTTTGTCCGCCCGCCATCGTAATGGGCCCCTTACTTCCCACCCTTTATCCCTATGAACCCCAAAACATGCACCTAAAATTAATTACACTATTACCATGATTAATTACCAATTAATTAATATTAATTAACAACCAATTATGAATTAATTAATAATAAATTACTTTACCCAATTAACACTATAAAAACTAAATTAAATAAATATTAATAAACAAAAAATAATCATTAATTTAATATAATTAAATTACTTCCCACCCTATTCCCCTATAAACCCACAACCCGCTGCGGAACTAAAAAACGCAAAATTCCATTAAAATAAAATTAATAACTAAAAATTTAACACATATATTAAAAAATATGAACAAGTCTTAAACAAAAATAATACATCACATACATTTAAAATATATACTAAAATACATAACACTAATTAAACAATCGATATTTCAAACAACTATATTTTTGCAAACAATATTAATCACTTCTATATTTTTAAAATCGATATTTCTTACCTTAAATCGATATTCTTTACCACGATATTCTTGCTGTAGATATTTCTCACTCACGATATTTAGGACTCGATATTTCTGTAAGTCGACATTTAAAACTGGATATTTTGTCTGCACACCGCACAACACATCACACCAGTGACACAATAAATACACCAAAAAAGAGGGACTCCACACAATGTTATATAAAAATATAAAATATATTACACATAAACCATAGACCAAAACATAATAAATCAGTAATCACTTTGCTAACTGGCAATTGTCATAACATCACAATGAGTGCAATAAGAGAAAGGTTCCTAGGTTGCACATGTCATGAAAACACCATCACTGCTTATACAATGTACATCCTGAAATAATACTCGTTATCCTGACAATGCAAGGTAAAAACAACACATATAATAACATCAGGGCATAAAATGCAAGAGGTTATGAAATGAAGAGACCATGAATCACCACATTAGTGTAAGTACTGTGAAAAACCCATGAAGCATCATATATCACAATAAATGCATGGATCACCAAATATCATCATCCAGTTTCACCAGTAATACATAGCTCACTAATTACCATCATCAACACATAGAGTAGGTCACCTACAATTAGAGGGAATACATAGAGCCTCTATTATAGGTTTTGCGGTAATATTGTCCCCAACATAGTTTACAGGAACACCTGCACACCTACTACATTGTCTACAGCAAAAACAAAGCAGAATCAGCAGGATCGGGACCTTCGTCGAGGATTTTCACCCAGTCCTACTCAAACAAGGAACAAGTGCCCCAGGTACGTTTTACCCGGTACAAGGGGGGCACAAACTGCAGCTACAATAACCATGCCCCCACGGTATGGGCAAACATGGGGAGGGGGCACCCACACACTGCAGGATCAGCGGGGAGACCTCGCTGGGTCCCCCGTGTTTGAGATCATCAAATGTAGCTACCCACAAACACGCGGTGGAGCTTCCACTAGTGTAATCCACCAATGAGGGGTGGGGGCAAGCCTCAGTGTTTCTCCGGGGCCCACCAGCCACCTTGGCAGCTGTAGAGCCTCCCGTGAAGGAGCACGGGATGGCTGCCAAAGTCTGCGGGGGTTTGCTCACCCTCATGCTTGTAAGGGAATGGCAGCACATACAGGGGCAGGGCCGGCCGAACAAGCCTCTTGAAGCCTGGCCTGTCCTACCCCTAGTAACGGGGAAGCACACTCCAGGCAATGGAATCCACAACTCGTGGGGCAGCCAGACGGGTTCCTCCCTTGTCAGCGCTGAACCAGGATCCACAGAGGTGAGTGCACGGAGAGAGTGCGGCGGTCTCGTTCCTGGACGGTAAAAGGCGGGCCCAGCCGTCCAAATGTTGGAGGCAGTCAGGAAGGTCGGGGCACACACTCACGTCAGGGACCCTTGCAGCAACGTAATCTCAAGCGCTCCACATGTGCTGTTTTAAAAATACCCAGAGGGCCTGACTCACGAGTCCCATGGCCAGTTCGGGCAGCTACAGGAATCCTTCCAGCCCCCACAGAGCAGAGAGGGGTAGCCACCAGCCCCTTGAGGCCACTGGGAGCACACAGCACAGGCAGGCAACTGGCCAGAACACTGGGTTTCTTAGCAAAGTCGCAGAGTCTCAAGTTGGCAAGCAGGTCAGCACAACAGAGCAAAAACAGTCCAAGTGGTGATCTTTTCTGGCAACACAGCAGTCCTTTGGTGCAGCATGTCGAGCCAGCAGTGTCTGGTTATAAGTCCCACGCAGTTCCTAAAATCATGGGGTCAGAGCCCCTGTACTTATACTCAAAATGTCTTTGATGTGGAGGTAACTTAAAAGAAACCTATAGAAGTGCACGACACCCCATTTCAACCCCAGCCCTGGCTCCAGACATCAGTAGGGGTAAATAAGCCCTTTGTGCGAGTGCAGGACACAGACTACCTCTCTCCCAGCCTAGGAAGACCATTCAGTATGCAGATGTAACCCTGCTACACCCCATCCACCCTGTGTGATGGCTGTCTGGAAAGTATGCACAAAGCATAGCTGTCACTCTGCCCTAGACGTGGTTTGGAGTCAGGCTGCTAAGCACAGAGAAATGGCACAGAGAAATTTGCATTTCTCCAATAGTAATGAAAAATCCACCTACACCAATAAGCAGGGTTTATCGCCACTATTCCAAACATGGCAACGCTACTCCTTTCAGATCAGAAATTACCACTGAAAAACATATCAGAAAATTCCCAATGATAATTTGAAAATAAAACAAAATCTTCCAAGTGCTGCTAAGCGCTTAAAGGAAGGGTCAAGCAATAGGAACCATAGGAAGTAAACTTAGCTCCTAGTGCCCGAATTCCTTTTGGTTGCTGCTCTCGCCATCATGACTCTGGAGAAGAGGGGTAGCAAGGGAAGTGCCAGGCAAACCAAATGGTTAATATTCAACATGAGGTTGAACAATCTTACTGATTCAAGAGACCTGCATTTCCTTGGATCGCCCTAAATATTTATAATTATTTGCAGTCAGTACACTCCTGTGGTGGTAAGGTGTGCTTCTCAGATATATAGTGGGTATATCCATAAGGGTGTGTAAGGGATGGTGAGATAGATAGATAGATAGATAGATAGATAGATAGATAGATAGATAGACAGACAGACAGACAGGCAGGCAGGCAGACAGACAGACAGACAGACAGACAGACAGACAGACAGACAGACAGACTGACAGACAGACAGACAGACAGACAGATAGATAGATAGATAGATAGATAGATAGATAGATAGATAGATAGATAGATAGATCACATAACAGACACATCAATAGACTGGCGGCTAGTGAGGCGCCCTGCGACTTTGCAGTCTCATTGTAGCAGAGTGACTTTATCAGCATGGAGAGAGTTTAATCTGGCTGCGGAATTATCAGCGGCCTCATTGTTATAAACAGGATCCTCAAGAGAAAGCTTGACTCCAAGCCAAGACCCTCATAAAAATACATGCAGAGGAAGTAAGCAGACTAAGAATATCGCTATTAGATGGAGACAGCAGTCGTGCCAATATCACTCTCATTGCATGCTATTCCTGACCCCTGTCAGGTCCACAAAGAGTAGAAATACTCTCTTGTTTTCACCGCTGACTTCACCAGTCCCCATACAAATGTTGGATGTGAGAAAAAAGAGAAAGTGGAACCCACTCTCTTAGCCTCCGTTGGAAAGGGGTGTCTTGAATCTATTTGCCAGAAGCCCAAATGGCCTAAACAGCTCTCAAAAGCTTGGTTACGTTACTTGTCGAACTCCATGTCCTTCCATTCCATCTGGGGATCCACTGGGTCTTAATAGTTCATCCAATTGAGTGTGTGGCACTCATTCTGGACAGCCACATCTTCTCAAACGTGTTTCTTTCTTTTTAATTTATACCATTCTAGCCTTAGTTTATGGAGCATTCTAATAGCATTATAGTCCTTCTACCTTGGGCAATACAAGCAGTTGAAATCCTTCATCTCATTACAGGACCTCATTTACGCCTATAACTCAGGTCAAGGCCTTTAACTACCTCAACCTGAACAGCTCCCGGTAGCGTGCTATAGTCCTATGTTGCTTGCTGTGCCTCTGTAAGACTAATTTCATACAATAGGCCCTCTGTTTATTTCTTCAAATATTTTCTAATGTATCTACTTGTAAATTGATACTTAAAACTCAATTGAGACCTGAGCAAGAGCATCACCTCCAGCCAGGCCAAAACCGCATCACCACGCTGCCATTCCACTGCGATGTCCTTAGGAAATACCTGCCTTTAACGGCAGAGGCAGCTGGACACGGATGGAGCATGAGAAGGGAAGCAGACACCAGGATAGTGCTGTACTGAAGCCTCTGTTCTCCCTGCTGGCCCTCAGGTATCACCTTATGGAAACAGCACCTGCCTGGACTCAAGTGATCTGGGAATCCCTTGGATTCCCCCAGGACTGCAGTGCATTTAGGTACTGCAGGAGTAATCACAGGATTTTCCCGGGCCTAGGTGTACCAACACACAATGGCAATTCCCCCAATTACAGTACCTGTGATGCATGCAGCATCTATAAGGGAATCCATGGCATTCTGCTTTTTGCCAGGGAGTAACTGCAGACCCTGGAGAAAGTAATAATAAGGATTACCATTGTGCCTTGGGATGCACTAATGATGGGAGCCTACGTCTTCCTGATGCTCAGGAAATCCCCTAGGGTTTCCTGAGCCACTGGGAGATGGAGACAAGAGGTTAACATCAGTTATGTGTTGTGGGTCCTACCACCACTCTATCAGCATTCTTCTACCCTATCAGGCCATGTAAGAAATAGGTGATGAATCCTGCCACCTGGTCCTTACATGGTGGAGGCTTGGCATGCAGCTCTTTGTTGTGGGGGTACTGACATCTGGTTGGGGCTACCTTCCTCTAACGAGTAAATCAAGGCCATTTTGAATGATATAGATATAACTAATATCACATCAGTCATTTTGTTCACTTCTTCATTTTGGCACATAGCTTCCATTTGTTCATTTGGTACCCTTCTACCAAATGGCCGCTTAGTTCACTTCTTTCATTTGGCCATTTATTAAACGTATCTCTTTTGGTACATTTATTACTTTAGGCCATTTGATCCACTTCTTCAATGTGGGCATTTGCAACACATTTTCCATTTGGCAATTTGGAACACATCATTTTTGGCTATGTTGTATACTTCATTTACGAGTATAAAATTTCCCAGCTATTGTAAAGAAAACAATCCATTATATGAAGGACATGGAGGCAAGGATAATACCTTCTCTTGCCATTTTATTTCCAACAGAAGCCAAAAGGAAGAAATCAAAACACAATATTACATTTCCTATGAACCTCAGGAAATTGGTAGTCTATCACTAAGAACAAATTTCAGTCAATGTTCTCCTATTATGTAATCCTCTAAGTGAATCTTTCACCCTCTTTCTTCATGTGACGTTAGTCTCCACGTCTGAACAGTTCCTCCTCATTCCTGCTTCGTTCTGCACCTGCGTCAGAGAACACATCCTCTTAGTGATTTCAGAAATGCTTCAAATTCTCATACAGACCACACCAACAATAACCAGATAAATAGTAGTGCTATAAAATTGCTATAAATACGAAATCCAAAAACATCTTACCTACAGTTTACCAAATCACTCTGGATAGGGTATTCAGAAACAGAGTTATCCTTCCCTATAATCATGTTTCTGACAGATGCGAAAATCCTTGCCTCCATTTTCTTAATAAATTGAAACTTTCCTTTTCAATAGCTAAGACATTTTATATTCTGTCAGGACCAGAGACGATGATTATGCTGGTTGATAGCTTGCTTACCAGCAGTGAAGCTACAACCGCTTCTGGCTTAAAGTAAAATTGATTGAAGCTGGAATTGGATGACCAGTGTTCTGCATTCATAATATTGTCCAAGTAAGCATGCAAAGTGAATATCTCAGACGACATTGCTCCTGTGGCCAAGTGTGCCCCAAATATAGAGACATCTATGCCTACTTCCTGCATTACCCATCTCACCCATCTTGCTATTGTAGGTGACCCTTCGAGGCAGAATCTTCTCCATCATTTTTTTGTTTGACTTTATGCCCTGCACCACACATTGCTTTGGCGAATCTGTGAACACTGGTTGTGATATCACTCAGGTATTAGGCTTGCTATGTCTGCTGATAGCTCTTTCCTAGCTGATATATATTTCACTGCCATGAGAGGATAAAGTCTAGATTATCTCAGCTCTTAAGGTACCTAAAGCTGAGCTCCTGTCGACAATCTGCATATCATAGGATACTCCCGCACTGTGACATCATCCACCATGTGTGCCCTGCCAAAATGGCTGATCTGAAGGTGTTTATTGGCCTGTACACCTTACCCTCTACGTCCGCTTCTGATAGAAAAAAAGCATGCAGACAAGCTTGGACCCCATTGGATCCAGACCCCGTTCCATACAGCAACCGTCCCATTTTCTCCAAGAAGACTCACCTCTTGACCATACTATTAGCTCAAGTTTTTCAGATGAGTTCGGCAGCCTGTCCTGAAAGATCAGGGATAGTCCAAAGTTCCCTGTAATACTCAAAGCCATGAGGTGGAGCAAGCCCTCCTCCACCAGTCAATGAAAGTGACTTCATGAATCCGGCAGGAAAATTGCATCACAACTGGAAACCATGCATACGTTGTCTAGATTCGGGTGAAACTAAATATGCCTGTTGTCTCCAAACATAAGCTTCCAACCTTGCAATCATGGTGAAGGGTGGAAAGGCATAGTTGCCTCTCCTGCTTCAGTATTGAGAAACGTATCTGTCACCACAGTCCCTGGGTCCAGTCTCTACTTGAAGTACTTCCGGAACTGATAGTTCAGGGAAGAAGCAAACATATTGATCAAAGAGGGGCCCCATCATTCCATGAGAGCTCAAAATACCACTGAGAGAATTTTCCACAGGCTGCAATCCTGAAACTGTCTTGATTGCCTGTCCACTGGTATATAACGATGACCTGGTAGGTACTCTTCTGCCACAACCACCTAGTTTTCTAGACAAAGGTGTAAAAGTTCTTGGCTAGCTACAGCAGAGCCTTTGATCATGCTTCCCCCAGGTAGCTTATGTAACTTGCTGCTGAGATGTTAGCCATCTTCAGCAGAATGCAGCACTTCGTTTTCTCTTTAGTACAGAATTTGATCTTGAAGTATATGTTTAAGTGTAAGTATATAGGAGTTCCAAGTGTCATGTGGTTACATCCTTTCTGTCCAGTAGAACTCAAGTAGTAGCACTTGATCCATTTGTGTCCAAACCTTTTTCACTCATGTGTAGGGTACCTCAGATGTCCGCACTCAGCCCCACATTATTAAACATCTAGGTAAAACCTTTGGCCTCCCTTATCAGATCATTCGGGCTGGATCTTGTGTCGTACGCGGACGATACACAAATTGTGGTAGCCTTATCTGCTTCAAATCATCAGGCAGCATCCACTTTCCATGACTGCAAGTCTGCAGTTGGAGACTGGGTGACTATGAATTGATTGAAATTAAATGCAGATAAAACTGAAGTTATCATGTTTGGAAACTCCCCCTCCCTATGGACATCAGCCTGTTGGCCAATAGAACTAGGTTCACTCCTGAACCAGTATGTAAAGTTAAAAATCTTGGAGTAATAGTTGATAATAAGCTGACCTTCAAACCACAGGTAAATGCTGTTACGTCATCAATATTTTATTTTTTAAGGATGTTAAAAAAGGCTTTCCCTTTTAACCCACAAAATGCCCAAAAAACGGTAACTACAGCTCTTATACTTTCCAAAGTTGACTATTGTAATACGTTATAATTAAATATGCAGCAGCAATACTTGAATAGGCTCCAGGTCCTGCAGCAGCAAGACTACTTTTGGGAATCCCCAAACATCAGTCAGTCACACAAGCCATCAAACGTCTTCACTGGTTGCCTGTCAAACAGCTCATCAGATTTAAGGCTCTTTGCCTTGCCCATAAGGGCCTTTAAATGGTACATCCCTGGAAGGTACCTAAGATCTAAGGGCACTTGCAAAGTAGTTGTGAACAGATTCAAACGATCTAATTGGGGAGCAAGAAGTTTTTTAAATTCCACTGCTAAAGAATGGAATGCCCTTCCTTCCTCCATCAGAGCAATCTCAAATCTATTCGCGTTCAGAAAAAGCCTAAAGACATGGCTTTTTCCCTTATAGCGCTCCTTCATTTTCCCTACTAACGGCAGCTTGACCCACTATCACTGAATGTTATCCCTAATCTGTTTAGATATTTTCTTAGCCTTAATTCCTGGATTTGTTATATGCTCCCTATGTTCCCGCTTTAAAAATTCATATAACATAACATAGGCCTCAGACAGGGAACACCACCATTTTACATGTTCACGTTTAAAGTTGACATCTTTCTTAAACGTTGACTCTTGGCACATATTTGCATACGCACCAATATAGGATAATATTCTCTGAAATGGATTTGCTTATGTTTACACTTCTCTGTAGGCATATTATCAGGGCCTTGAACAATCTGTACCAGGCTTAAATTCACTGCACATAATGTTGGACAGTGAAGACAGACTATTCAGAGGGGACCCTATAGATAGTTTTAACATCACCATCACTGCACCTCACAACACAAAAAAACACGCTCCGCTGTAGTTCAGGCGTCGTAGCACACCCAGTGTGCACTCTGCGCCTTGGGTGGGACCCGATGATGAAGCATGCCACCAACTAGGTTGGTGGGTGAGGGTTTTCTTAAGAAACCTATCGGTTTCCCATAAACACAAACTAGAGGCTTCAACTACGAGCAAGTTCTTCTTGATTATACGTATTCATATAGGGAAATTAACTAGCTCCTCCTGACACTTCCTCTCTCGCTTATTGATTTGCATATAGATATGATTATACATGTATGCTTATAATCAATGTAACAGCACAATGGTGGAATTGTTCATCTTTTTTACCATTCTAGTAATGCTGATTACTCTGTTCTGTTTCCTTCTATTAATAATGGCAGTGCACGTATTTCACACAAGAACCATAATGCTTCAATAAATAATTGAAATGCCAATTTGAGTATTTCTTGTGCCTCCCTTTGGGCATGCATGAGTTACTAACGAAAGGGACTGATATGTTTCCACAATTTCCTTGTGGAGTCAGAGTTGTCATGTTCTGAGGTTGCACATACTCTCCGGTATCTCGTATGGTTTAGAGGCCTAGAGGATGCACTGTGACCTAGCCAGGACTAAGGCCAACATAGCCTGATGGTGCGCGTGGAGTCAGTCTTACACAGTTTTGACGTTTATGTTGTCCAAATGCACAGTTTTACTGATATAGTAGGAACCGTACGACATGGCTCTACCAACGTTCTAGCTTGGGCACTTTTTTAATGGGTCACCGAGTAGTTTTTCATTTGTGTGCCCAAAGACCTTACTCACCAATTAACCAGAGACTTCCTTGGAGTTAGGGAAAAAATCCTTCTCAGCAAAGTAGGGAACACCTATTTCTGACTGTAGGCTGTCCAAGCTTGAATCTTTAAAAGGATCACCCCACCTGAATTCCAGGTTATCGCATGGGTAATCCAGCACAAGTGGCTTTGTGGCTAAATTGCAGACATGCACTAACACAAATGTTATTATGCCATGGGCTCACCCTGAACGGAGGGGATGTTACCTTCGTGGTAGAGAGCCACGAAGCATATAGAACAGAGGTATTCTATTCATGGATCACATTTCCGGCAACAAATGCTAACACAGGGACACATACACTGAAGAACAAGTACCAAACAACTATAGAACATATGAGGATTTAGAAATCCCAATGACATATCAGGAACACATGACTTGGTTCCTAGGTGTCCTACCACATACAATAGAAAATGTCAGACTAGGTTCCCTCAGTAATTAGGGAGCAACATGGCCAGTCCTAGCCTGTTACACACCTTATCCAGATATGATAAACCTTCTGGCTGCAGAGCTAGATGTAGCATACACTGGTATAGTTACATTACATCGACGACTATTCTTTTTGCAACCATAACAGCAAACCTAGCAAGGGCTGTTCAAGCTGCTCAACCACAATTGGCGACGCCTGGAATTAGTCCAGTAACTATTAATGCAATAATGGGTAAAGTTCCTGTCAGGTGGGATGAAATTCTTTTCTGCATTGCGGAAAAGACAAATCAGCTTGAAGCAGTGTTTCCCCATATGGGACCCAGAAAAACATATCATTCTCACAATGTGCCTACCATTAGGGATGGTTCCCTCGATGTAAGACTACGCCACTTGGGGCACAGTCTTTGCTGCAGTCTATACCATAACACCTGGTACACCATCATTATCTGTCTTGCCAGAGGTACTAAACCAGATTCAGAATTAATACGGTGCAGGCCCTGCCCTGGATTTTGGGATGAAATTGAATGGGCAACTTTGCTACAGTATCCTTAATGGTATTAAGTAACATAAAAGGGAAAAAGTAGCGTTCGCAATATGCCATCGACTCGCCTAGTTTGCTCTGGTAGACCAAGAGCGCAAACTACCTAAAATAATTGCAGAAACCTATTCCTCAATAGATCGAGAAAATTTGGGAGCCAGGCCTAAAAACCCACAACTTAAGGGTAATTCTGAAAGGATAACCCGAAACAGGCACCAGAGTCTTCTAACAAAAAACTGTGGGAAAATAAGAAAAATAAAGAAAAGACTAAACAACGGGGTGGATCTCCTCAACAGGAGTCCTCTGATGAGCTCTATAACTTGTGCAACTGTGATACATTTAAAGAGCCTGATAGGTACCAGGATACTGATACATGTCCTTCTCGTTCCTTTCAGGAATCATCCAAAAAATGCTCGGAGAGAGGAGGGCGATCAAAGCACAGATCAGAGGAGTACGTGAAACCAAAGAACTCATAATGCTCTTCTGACTTCATAATAAAAAAGGAAGAAAAACTTCCATAGCAAAAGCCTCAATCTAAAGAGGAGAAAGTGGCTGGGATAGAAGTGAAACATGCCACAAATATTGAGGACTCTGCTTCTGAACGTGGAGTGGTCTCTGAGTCTGCTAGACAACATGGCAAAAAGCCCGACATGGAAAGCCTGTCGGAAACCGACATCATAATCCCGATGGCAGAAACGCCGTCCTCAGGGACTGCGGTGAGGCCTCCGACTGGCTGACCAGCTCCTTAAGCCTGTCAGAATCCAGCCGGAATGACCGACCGGTTTCACTTTCGACCGCTGGCATTGTAATGCAGCGGTTGAAAGTGAAACCGAAGATGTTGGTCAAAAAGCCTCTGACCACAGGTCTGAGGCTTTCCGACCAACACAAAATAGGGCCCTAAGTGTTTCTAGTCAATTATATGAACTACAACTCCAGATGGATGGGGATAACACATACTATTAATGTTCTCTTTTGGGAGAACTAGTCATTTGGCTATGACATTCTCTTGGCTCAAAAAGATTGGCCACCGGAGTTTGCTAGTACTGTCCCACCAGGAGAAATAGCAATACTAGAGTGGGCTCTAGCTCAAGCCCCATCGTTATATCGCAACCATGTGGGTTGGGATGAAGGATCCCCTTATCACATCATGTCCATAAGGTCTAGCCCACAAGCACAACCACAATATCCCATTAAACATGAAGCAAAACAACAAGTTAAAAAAATACTCACACAACTTGAATATCAGGGTGTAATAGAAAGTTGCACCTCACCAATGAACAATCCTGTTTCCAGTAATGAAACCACAGCATTTATATCACTCAGTCTTAGAATATAGACATTTAAACAGTGCTACACACACATTTGCAGTACAAAAGACGCATGGCAGGGCACTAATGAACAATATAGTGTGCACAAAATATAAAACCACATTAGATATCTCAAATGTGTTTTTCTGCCAAAATATAGCACCTGAAAGCAGATATCTGACTTCATTTAGCACCCACAGCTATCAAAAACAATGTTGTTGATTGTGAGTGTGATGTGTCGAGCTCTATGTTTTGCCATGAAATGATTATGAAAAATGAAAATGCTTTATCTTATTATGTAATATTGACATTGTCACAGAACAAAGAGTTTAGAAAAGTGGACAACTGTGTTCAAAGAAGGTGGGGAGAATGGCGTTGATTGTGCTCCCTTGTAATTATGCAGTACTGGTCTAGTGTTTGCTAACAGTAAAAAAGTGAGAAGGACAAGAAATAGTCAAATGTCACAACAATATGGCTGTGATAGGGCCAGTGGAAAGCATCCAGCCGAAATGCTTAAGCCATGTATTTTTGGTTGTTTGTTTTTACATGGGATTAAAAATTGAATAAAATGGTGTGAAACCAGTGAAGACTCACCTGTCGATAAAATAG
This sequence comes from Calotriton arnoldi, assembly GCA_963921515.1. Lineage (NCBI taxonomy): Eukaryota > Metazoa > Chordata > Amphibia > Caudata > Salamandridae > Calotriton > Calotriton arnoldi. The sequence goes on along the minus strand of CAWUFW010006407.1, from coordinate 987,277 downwards.
CCTATAGTACCGCCGGTATAACACATTGAAAGGTGAACAGTTTTTTGGGGGAAAATATGTGTGTGTGCGTGTGTATGTGTGTATATTGTATATTTTCATTCAATATATATGAATGAAAATAAAGGGCCGCTTAATTCTCTTTTCTTAGATTTTAAGCCTGGTTTTATATTTGAGCCCTTCCTAGATTATATCAACCCACCAGCTGCAAAGCAACTATATTTGTAATTTCATTATGGCACCCTACCTTTATTGCCCTTATTAGCCAAGTGGAATCCTCAAACCTTTATGAGCACTATATGTCCAGTTTGCCAGCAGGCAGAGGAATCGCTGGTACATTTTATGTTCTTCTTCTCCTACGCCTGTCTCAGAAAAGTTTGGATTCTTCCAATATGCAGATGAGGGGCGATGAGGTCCTCTTGTGTCCTGAGGACCTCAGGACACAGGTGGACTTCATCCCCCGAGCAGCAGTGCGCCAACAGGCGCGTTTGCAGAGTGGTGTAATCAAGGGGGCGTGGCCTCGGACCACCTCTCTGCAATCCAGCTGTGTGGAGCTTACTGGAGGTACCTGGTGGGCTAGTTGGCCCCCAGGGACCCTCAGTATTCAAGGGGACTTAATCCCCCAACTTAGAACGCGCCAGGGGGCGCGTTTGCAGAGTGGTGTAGAAAGGGGGCATGGCCTTTGTCCACCTCTCAGCAATCCCACTGTGTGGGGCTTACTGGAGGTAAGAGGTAGGCTAGTTGGCCCCTAAAGGACCCCCAGCAGCGAAGGGGACTTCAATCCCCATCCAAGAGCGCGCCAGGGAGCGAGTTTATAGAGTGGTGGGCAAAGGGGGCCTGGCCTGCTACGAGTACTTACCAATGCTGCTGTGTGGGACTTACTGGAGGTAATAGGAGGGTTAGTTGGCCCCAAGGACATACCCCTCTTGTTACCTCCAGTAAGTCCCACACAGTGGGATTGCTAAGACGTCTTCGGAGGCCATGCCCCCTTTCTCCACCACTCTGCAAACGCGCCTCCTGGCAGACTACGGGATGGGGATGAAGTCCAATTTACTCCTGAGGGAGTTTGGGGGCCAAAAAGCCCTCCTGGTACCTCCTGTAAGTCCTACGCAGCGGAATTCCTGAGCGCTGGTCGGAGGCCCAGCACCCTTTCTCCACCACTCTGCAAACGTGACTACTACTTAAAGAAGCATCTTTCTGCACCTCTGACTTAGAGGTAGTTTTAATCCCCTGCCCTATTATGTACTAGGGCCTTACAGAGGAGGTCATGCCAATCACAGGGTACCCCAACGCATAGTGTTCCCTAGTGTATGTAGGTGTTTTCACTGTATTCTAAGTGTCTTTTAGCATAGCACTGGCTCTAGGCCTGGTTAGTCAGAGTCAGTTACCACCAGTACCCGTCAGCAAAAAGTTGGGGGCACAGGATGACTTTGCAACAAGGCCTCTTTCTGCACCTCTGTTGGTTCTTTCTGCATATCTCTTGCTTCTTCCTGCACTTTTCTTCGTCTTTCTGGACTTCTGTTGCCTCTTTCTGCATTTCTTTTGCTTCTTTCTGTGCCTTTCTTCCTCTTTCTTCACATGTCCTACCTCTGTAGGCATAGTTAGAAATTATCATTTAAAAAACCTTAGAAATGCACTGAAAAAACCATAGGTTTCAGGGACGTTATAGTTAGTTGGACATTTCACTCGTACAAAACCAGAGAAATTCGGCCGTTATAGTTAGTTCAGCTAACTATAACTCACGCACCCGCAATGCACTGCTGATGACGTCACATATTACATCATTCATGACATGGTCAGTGACATCACTGATGACATCTCAAATGACATCACTGATGACATCATCCACGTGATAATCTGATGCACCTCCTCACACCCTAATATAACCTTTGATACACCTACTCTACAATACAGACTACCTTTTCGAAACCATAGACACACCAATACTAGTTACTACATACCCACTCACTGATTCCTAGGTCTACACACACATCCACTCATTCACCCATACAGTCACTCATACATGCGGTCACTCATCAGTACAGCACTATCATATGCACTCATACACCTATACAGACACTCACACACCGCCACTCATCCATAGCGTTACTCACACACCTAGTGAGTCATGCAACAAATCAATCACACTTCCATTTACTCACCTATACAGTTATACAAACACCACCTCTCTTATTCATACAAATACTAACACATAATTACTCTCTTATACAATCACTGGTACAACCACACACTCATTCATACAGCCACTCTCACAATCACTCACTCTCACATATAGTTCATTTATATACTCCAACACTCACATATACTGCCTTTCACATATGTAGTTACTCACACATGTACCACTGAGACATCCATTCACTCACCAATACACCCATACACACACTCACCCACCCATACAGCCCTTCACAGATGCACTCTTGAACCCATACACCCAGTGAATCATCCACTCACACATCCATGCACGGAGTCACACACCCCCACTCACCCACACAGACACTCAGGCACCCATACAGATACTCAGACAACCAATCAATAACCCTTATAGACACTCATTTAGCTACTCACCAACCCATGAAACCGCATACACACCAACTGACAGACTGAAACAGACATTTACACAGTTTAGTCACTAACCCATGCATTCACTAAGACACATTTAATCACTCACTTATACAGACAGTCACGCACTTACTAAATCATCCATTCAAACACTTATACACCCACTTACTCTTCAATACACCTTGGCATATATATATATATAAAAAATACTTAAACTTTTCAGAAACACACAGTCACTGGATGATGTCATCAGTGATGTCATTTGAGATGTCATCAGTGATATCATCAGTGATGTCACTGACCATGTCATGAATGATGTAATATGTAACGTCATCAGCAGTGCATTGCGGGTGCGCGAGTTATAGTTAGCTGAACTAACTATAACGGCCGAATTTCTCTGGTTTTGTACAAGTGAAATGTTCAACTAACTATAACGTCCCTGAAACCTATGGTTTTTTCAGTGAATTTCAAAGGTTTTTTTAAATGCTAATTTCTAACTATAACGTCCCTGAAACCTATGGTTTTTTCAGTGAATATATATATATATATATATATATATATATATATATATATATATATGTTTGTTATGAATTAAACCGCTCACATTGCTGCATTAATGCCCATTTAGGGCTCAATTTTGATACAAATGGAATTAATTTGGAAAGAATTACATCTTTTGAAATCATTGTATGGCAGTTCTGCCCTTTTCAGTGGCATATACATGTGTATGTTAATGAAATTGTAACGGACATTCATATAATGTAGGGTAAAGACTGTCGAAATTGATTCCATTGTATATGATTTTAAATCTTCTTTCATTTCACTTATTGCACATTTTTAAACTCGGCAGTATGACAATTGTGGGATGTAAACCACACTATAAGATGACCACCATTTTTTGGCATAGCAGTACAATGTAAGTCCATTGTTTATGTCAGTCATTGATCATGTGACATGCTGTGAATTGAAATACTGCCGGTCTAGCACAGGGCAACTGACATCGAAAAAGCTGCAAGGCGAAACGCGTCTGTCAGTAAGCGGGGGGTCTGCACCAATAAAGTATTTTATACTTTGAAACTGTTCCCGTGAGTGCTTTCCGTCGGGTACTAGGAAATGAATGTACCTTGTTGCAGCATATATACTACTGGCGGTCGCCAGTAGATAGTTATAGTTAGGACCACGTTTCCATAGGAAAAGCATTTTTTGATGTGCTTATAACTTTGGCGTCGTTTGATGAATCTTTACTGAAATTTTCCAAAAAGTTCCTCTTTTCAGGTGAGCTCCTATCCGGAAAGTTTGGGGGTGATTCGTGAAGGGGGGGCTGAGAAAAAAGGGGGTCCCAAAACGTGTTTTCTCCATGCAATTTCCATAGGAAACTTTGAACAAGGCTACAGGTCAAACTGCTGAACGGAATTACGCCAAATTTGGCAGGGAGAAAGGTCTTGGTCCAGAAAGCACGCTTTTGTTTAAATGGGGTAAGTCCGTTCAGTAGTTTTAGAGAAATATCAAAATTTACAGATATCGATATTTGAGAATTCTGACATCTGATTGGCTGAGGCGTTACGAGCACGAGCGTGCGTCTCATTGGTTGCAAACTGTTCAAACTAGGCAGTGTTGGCAGCCATTTTGTGACTGAGTTGAAAGGCGTAGGGCGAAACAAAAGAGAAAAATTGTATAAGAGGGTATAGTAGGAACACTGTGGTCTTAGTTTAAGCAGTCTGTACAGCGAGCGTGCGGCTCATTGGTTGTGAACTGTTCAAACTAGGAAGTGTTGGCAGCCATTTTGTGACTGAGTTGAAAGGCGTAGGGGCGAAACAAAAGAGAAAAATTGTATAAGAGGGTATAGTAGGAACACTGTGGTCTTAGTTTAAGCAGTCTGTACGGCGAGCGTGCGGCTCATTGGTTGCGAACTGTTCAAACTTGGAAGTGTTGGCAGCCATTTTGTGACTGAGTTGAAAGGCGTAGGGCGAAACAAAAGAGAAAAATTGTATAAGAGGGTATAGTAGGAACACTGTGGTCTTAGTTTAAGCAGTCTGTACGGTGCAGAGGCAGGGAGTTTGAATGTTGCGTAGGCTGTGGAAATCACGTCCGCAGACGTGGAAACCACGTCCGCAGAACAACGGTGCGCGGTATTGCGGCAAGGTTGCGTAGGCTCTGGAAATCCCGTCGGGAAAATAACAATGCGCCGTATTGCAGCCTTCCTTTAACCCCTTCGCTGCTAGGCCTTTTCCCCTCCTGTGCTAAGCCTTTTTTTGGCTATTTGGGGTAGTGCGCGCTTAGTCCCCTGTAACTTTTTGACCACATAAGGTATCCATGCCAAATTTGCGTCCTTTTTTTCTAACATCATGGGGATTGTAAAGGTACCCAGGGTTTGTGCGTTCCCCTGGAGGGGACCCAGAAATTAGTCAAAATACAGCTAAATTTTGGTTTTTTTGGAAAAAGGCAAAAAAGGGCTACAGATGAAAGCGTCTTGATTTTTCCCTGCAAATGGCATCAAAAAAGGGGTTGTGGGGATGAAATCACCATCTTCCCAGCTTTCAGGGACAAGCAGACTTTTGTCAGAAAACCAACTTTTTTACACTGTTTTGGCATTTTTCTGGGACATAGCCTATTTTTGCTATTTTTTGTGCTTTCAACCTCCTTCCAGTTAATGGTAGAAATGGGTATGAAACCAATAATGGATCCTGGAAAGCCATACATTTATGAAAAGTAGACAAAATTCTGAATTCAGCAAGGGGTCATTTGTGTAGATCCTTAAAGTTTTCCTTATAGAAACTAACAGTTAAATAAAGGAAAAATTGAAAATTAGTTGAAAAAAACAGCCATTTGTGTCAACGTTTTCACCTGTAACTTCTTCTAATTATGACAGCTATTTGAAGGCAATATACCGTTATATCCGCTGGACCTTTCTGGTTGTGGGGATATATAGGACTTGTAGGTTCACCAAGAACCCGACGAACCCAGAGCCAATAATTGAGCAACATCTTGCAATGATTTTTTTTAAGTACCGGGTATATAGCAATTATTTTGGGAAAATGTATACATGGAAAAATTGTTATGAAAGACACCTATGTATTTCTGAAATGGGAACAAAATGTAGATTTTAGAAACAGTAGATATTTGCACATTTCCGAAATTGGGAGTACCCATACTAGCATGAGAATTATAGGTCATTTTTCAAAATGACTTATTTTTTACACATTGTCTTTCATTTGGAAGGCAGAAATGCATCGAAAGTCAATAGGTAATAACAGTTGCTCTACAATTCTGTGTTACCCTAAGTCTCCCGATAAAAATGGTACCTCACTTGTGTGGGTAGCCCTTGTGCCCACAACAGGAAATGGCTCAAAATGCAACGTGGACGTACCACATTTTCACAATGAAAAATTACCCTTTTTTTGCAAAGTGCCTAGGTGTAGTTTTTGAACCCTAGCTCTGCCGGCACCTAGGGAAACCTAGCAAACCTATACATTTTTGAAAACTAGACACCCAGGGGAATCCAGGATGGGGTGACTTGACTGCCTCCCACCAGGTTCTGTTACCCAGAATCCCTTGCAAACATAAAAAATTGTCAAAAAATCACATTTTCCCCACATTTCTGTGGTGGAAAGGTCTGGAATCTGCGTGGATCCACAAATTTCCACCCACCCCGCGTTCCCCAAAGTCTAACGAGAAAAATGGTACCTCACTTGTGTGGGTCGGCCTAGTGCCTGCGACAGGAAACGGCGCAAAACGCAATGTGGTCACACCTCAATTTCGCAGTGAAAAATGACCCTTTATTGGCAAAGTGCCTAGCTGTAGTTTTTGAACCCTAGCTCTGCCGGCACCTAGGGAAACCTAGCAAACCTATACATTTTTGAAAACTAGACACCCAGGGGAATCCAGGATGGGGTGACTTGACTGCCTCCCACCAGGTTCTGTTACCCAGAATCCCTTGCAAACATAAAAAATTGTCAAAAAAAACACATTTTCCCCACATTTCTGTGTTGGAAAGTTCTGGAATCTGCGTGGATCCACGAATTTCCACCCACCCCGCGTTCCCCAAAGTCTTACGAGATAAATGGTACCTCACTTGTGTGGGTCGGCCTAGTGCCTGCGACAGGAAACTGCGCAAAACGCAACGTGGTCACACCTCAATTTCGCAGTGAAAAATGACCCTTTTTGGCAAAGTGCCTAGCTGTAGTTTTTTAACCCTAGCTCTGCCGGCACCTAGGGAAACCTAGCAAACCTATACATTTTTGAAAACTAGACACCCAGGGGAATCCAGGATGGGGTGACTTGACTGCCTCCCACCAGGTTCTGTTACCCAGAATCCCTTGCAAACATAAAAATTGTCAAAAAACCACATTTTCCCCACATTTCTGTGGTGGAAAGTTCTGGAATCTGCGTGGATCCACAAATTTCCACCCACCCCGCGTTCCCCAAAGTCTTACGAGAAAAATGGTACCTCACTTGTGTGGGTCGGCCTAGTGCCTGCGACAGGAAACGGCGCAAAACGCAATGCGGTCCCACCTCACTTTCGCAGTGAAAAATGACCCTTTTTTGGCAAAGTGCCTAGCTGTAGTTTTTGAACCCTACCTCTGCCGGCACCTAGGGAAACCTAGCAAGCCTATACATTTTTGAAAACTAGACACCCAGGGGAATCCAGGATGGGGTGACTTGACTGCCTCCCACCAGGTTCTGTTACCCAGAATCCCTTGCAAACATAAAAAATTGTCCAAAAAACCACATTTTCCCCACATTTCTGTGGTGGAAAGTTCTGGAATCTGCGTGGATCCACAAATTTCCACCCACCCAGCGTTCCCCAAAGTCTTACGAGAAAAATGGTACCTCACTTGTGTGGGTCGGCCTAGTGCCTGCGACAGGAAACGGCGCAAAACGCAACGTGGTCACACCTCAATTTCGCAGTGAAAAATGACCCTTTTTTGGCAAAGTGCCTAGCTGTAGTTTTTGAACCCTACCTCTGCCGGCACCTAGGAAAACCTAGCAAACCTATACATTTTTGAAAACTAGACACCCAGGGGAATCCAGGATGGGGTGACTTGACTGCCTCCCACCAGGTTCTGTTACCCAGAATCCCTTGCAAACATAACAAATTGTCCAAAAAACACATTTTCCCCACATTTCTGTGGTGGAAAGTTCTGGAATCTGCGTGGATCCACAAATTTCCACCCACCCCGCGTTCCCCAAAGTCTTACGAGAAAAATGGTACCTCACTTGTGTGGGTCGGCCTAGTGCCTGCGACAGGAAACGGCGCAAACGCAATGCGGTCCCACCTCAATTTCGCAGTGAAAAATGACCCTTTTTGGCAAAGTGCCTAGCTGTAGTTTTTGAACCCTACCTCTGCCGGCACCTAGGGAAACCTAGCAAGCCTATACATTTTTGAAAACTAGACACCCAGGGGAATCCAGGATGGGGTGACTTGACTGCCTCCCACCAGGTTCTGTTACCCAGAATCCCTTGCAAACATAAAAAATTGTCCAAAAAAACACATTTTCCCCACATTTCTGTGGTGGAAAGTTCTGGAATCTGCGTGGATCCACAAATTTCCACCCACCCCGCGTTCCCCAAAGTCTTACAAGAAAAATGGTACCTCACTTGTGTGGGTCGGCCTAGTGCCTGCGACAGGAAACGGCGCAAAACGCAACGTGGTCACATCTCAATTTCGCAGTGAAAAATGACCCTTTTTTGGCAAAGTGCCTAGCTGTAGTTTTTGAACCCTACCTCTGCCGGCACCTAGGGAAACCTAGCAAACCTATACATTTTTGAAAACTAGACACCCAGGGGAATCCAGGATGGGGTGACTTGACTGCCTCCCCACCAGGTTCTGTTACCCAGAATCCCTTGCAAACATAAAAAATTGTCCAAAAAAACACATTTTCCCCACATTTCTGTGGTGGAAAGTTCTGGAATCTGCGTGGATCCACAAATTTCCACCCACCCCGCGTTCCCCAAAGTCTTACGAGAAAAATGGTACCTCACTTGTGTGGGTCGGCCTAGTGCCTGCGACAGGAAACGGCGCAAAACGCAACGTGGTCACACCTCAATTTCGCTGTGAAAAATGACCCTTTTTGGCAAAGTGCCTAGCTGTAGTTTTTGAACCCTACCTCTGCCGGCACCTAGGGAAACCTAGCAAGCCTATACATTTTTGAAAACTAGACACCCAGGGGAATCCAGGATGGGGTGACTTGACTGCCTCCCACCAGGTTCTGTTACCCAGAATCCCTTGCAAACATAAAAAATTGTCCAAAAAACACATTTTCCCCACATTTCTGTGGTGGAAAGTTCTGGAATCTGCGTGGATCCACAAATTTCCACCCACCCCGCGTTCCCAAAGTCTTACGAGAAAAATGGTACCTCACTTGTGTGGGTCGGCCTAGTGCCTGCGACAGGAAACGGCACAAAACGCAACGTGGTCACACCTCAATTTCGCAGTGAAAAATGACCCTTTTTTGGCAAAGTGCCTAGCTGTAGTTTTTGAACCCTACCTCTGCCGGCACCTAGGGAAACCTAGCAAACCTATACATTTTTGAAAACTAGACACCCAGGGGAATCCAGGATGGGGTGACTTGACTGCCTCCCACCAGGTTCTGTTACCCAGAATCCCTTGCAAACATAAAAATTGTCCAAAAAACACATTTTCCCCACATTTCTGTGGTGGAAAGTTCTGGAATCTGCGTGGATCCACAAATTTCCACCCACCCCGCGTTCCCCAAAGTCTTACGAGAAAAATGGTACCTCACTTGTGTGGGTCGGCCTAGTGCCTGCGACAGGAAACGGCGCAAAACGCAACGTGGTCACACCTCAATTTCGCAGTGAAAAATGACCCTTTTTGGCAAAGTGCCTAGCTGTAGTTTTTGAACCCTAGCTCTGCCGGCACCTAGGGAAACCTACCAAACACACACATTTCTGAAAAGTAGACACCCGGGGGCTTCCAGGGAGGTATGGCTTGCGTGGATCCCCCAACGTTTCCTTACCCAGAATCCCCTGCAAACCTCACTTTTAGCTGGAAAAATCACTTTTTTCACACATTTGTGTGTGGGAAAGTGTGGCATCACTGGCCTCACACAAATTTCCTACCACCCAGCGTTCCCCCAGGTCTCCCGATAAAAATGGTGCCTCACTTGTGTGGGAGGCCCAAGTACCCGCGACAGGCAAGGGCCCACAACGTAGTGAGGCGACCTCAAAATTGCCTATCTCAAAACCACCTGGTTTTGCAAGGGGTCACCTGTGTTTGGCCCGTGCTCGGCGGCCATCTAGGGAAACCCACCAAACCCATACATTTCTGAAAAGTAGACACCCGGGGCTTCCAGGAGGTATGGCTTGCGTGATCCCCAACGTTCTTACCCAGAATCCCTTGCAAACCTCAATTTTAGCTGAAAAATCACTTTTTCACACATTTGTGTGTGGAAAGTGTGGATCACTGGCCTCACACAAATTTCCTACCACCCAGCGTCTCCAGGTCTCCCGATAAAATGGTGCCTCACTTGTGTGGAGGCCCAAGTACCTACGACAGGCAAGGGCCCACAACGTAGTGAGCGACCTCAAAATTGCCTATCTCAAAACCACCTGGTTTTGCAGAGTCACCTGGTTTGGCTCAGCTCGGCGGCCATCTAGGGAAACCTACAAACCCACACATTTCTGAAAGTAGACACTGGGCTTCCAGGAGGTATGGCTGCGTGATCCCCAACGTCTTCACCCAGAATCTCTTGCAAACCTCAATTTTAGCTGAAAAATCACTTTTTCACACATTTGTGTGGGAGTGTGGCATCACTGGCCTCCACAAATTTCCTACCACCCAGCGCTCCCAGGTCTCCCGATAAAATGGTGCCTCACTTGTGGGGAGGCCTAGTACCCGCTGACAGGCAAGATCCACAACGCAGTGAGGCGACCTCAAAATTGCCTATTCAAACCACCTGGTTTTGCAAGGTCACCTGTTTTAGCCCGTAGCTCGGCTGCCATCTAGGGAAACCTACCAAACCCACACATTTCTGAAAGTAGACACTCGGGGCTTCCAGGAGGTATGGTTGCGTGGATCTCCAACGCTTCACCCAGAATCCTGCAAACCTCAATTTTAGCTGAAAATCACTTTTTCACACATTTGTGTGGGGAAGTGTGCATCACTGGCCTCACACAAATTTCCTACCACCCAGCGTTCTCCAGGTCTCCCGATAGAAATGGTGCCTCACTTGTGTGGGAGGCCCAAGTACTGCGACAGGCAAGTGGCCCACAACGTAGTGAGGCTGACCTCAAAATTGCCTATCTCAAAACCACCTGGTTTGCAAGGGGTCACCTGGCTTTGGTCTGCTCGGCGGCCATCTAGGAAACCTACAAACTCACACATTTCTGAAAAGTAGACACTCGGGCTTCCAGGGAGGTATGGCTGCGTGGATCCCCCAACGTTTCTTACCCAGAATCCTTGCAAACCTCAATTTTAGCTGAAAAATCACTTTTTCACACATTTGTGTGTGGAAAGTGTGGCATCACTGGCCTCACACAAATTTCCTACCACCCAGCGTTCCCCCAGGTCTCCCGATAAAAATGGTGCCTCACTTGTGTGGGAGGCCCAAGTACCCGCGACAGGCAAGGGCCCAAAACATTTTTTGATAGGCAATGTTGATGTTGCCTCAAAACGTTTTGTGTCCTTGCCTGTCGCTGGTACTTGGGCCTCCCACACAAGTGAGGCACCATTTTTATCGGGAGACCTGGGGGAACGCTGGGTGGTAGGAAATTTGTGTGAGGCCAGTGATGCCACACTTTCCCACACACAAATGTGTGAAAAAGTGATTTTTTCAGCTAAAAGTGAGGTTTGCAGGGGATTCTGGGTAAGGAGACGTTGGGGGATCCACGCAAGCCATACCTCCCTGGAAGCCCCCGGGTGTCTACTTTTCAGAAATGTGTGGGTTTGGTAGGTTTCCCTAGATGGCCGCCGAGCACGGGGCCAAAACCCAGGTGACTTCCTGCAAAACCAGGTGGTTTTGTGAAAGGCCATTTTGAGGTCGCCTCAATACGTTGTGGGCCCTTGCCTGTCGCGGGTACTTGGGCCTCCCACACAAGTGAGGCACCATTTTTATCGGGAGACCTGGGGGAACGCTGGGTGGTAGGAAATTTGTGTGAGGCCAGTGATGCCACACTTTCCCACACACAAATGTGTGAAAAAGTGATTTTTTCAGCTAAAAGTGAGGTTTGCAGGGATTCTGGGTAAGGAAACGTTGGGGGATCCACGCAAGCCATACCTCCCTGGAAGCCCCCGGGTGTCTACGTTTCAGAAATGTGTGGGTTTGGTAGGTTTCCCTAGATGGCCGCCGAGCACGGGACCAAAAACCCAGGTGACCCCCCTTGCAAAACCAGGTGGTTTTGTGAAAGGCCATTTTGAGGTCGCCTCAATACGTTGTGGGCCCTTGCTTGTCGCGGGTACTTGGGCCTCCCACACAAGTGAGGCACCATTTTTATCGGGAGACCTGGGGGAACGCTGGGTGGTAGGAAATTTGTGTGAGGCCAGTGATGCCACACTTTCCCACACACAAATGTGTGAAAAAGTGATTTTTTCAGCTAAAAGTGAGGTTTGCAGGGGATTCTGGGTAAGGAAACGTTGGGGGATCCACGCAAGCCATACCTCCCTGGAAGCCCCCGGGTGTCTACTTTTCAGAAATGTGTGGGTTTGGTAGGTTTCCCTAGATGGCCGCCGAGCACGGGGCCAAAACCCAGGTGACTCCCCTTGCAAAACCAGGTGGTTTTGTGAAAGGCCATTTTGAGGTCGCCTCAATACGTTGTGGGCCCTTGCCTGTCGCGGGTACTTGGGCCTCCCACACAAGTGAGGCACCATTTTTATCGGGAGACCTGGGGGAACGCTGGGTGGTAGGAAATTTGTGTGAGGCCAGTGATGCCACACTTTCCCACACACAAATGTGTGAAAAAAGTGATTTTTTCAGCTAAAAGTGAGGTTTGCAGGGGATTCTGGGTAAGGAAACGTTGGGGGATCCACGCAAGCCATACCTCCCTGGAAGCCCCCGGGTGTCTACTTTTCAGAAATGTGTGGGTTTGGTAGGTTTCCCTATGTGGCCGCCGATCCCGGGCCAAAAACCCAGGTGACCCCCCTTGAAAAAAACCAAGTCATAATGAGATAATGTGTTGTTTATTTCTGCAGCGTGAAAATGTTGGCACAATATTGCAAGGAAAATGTGACAGACATTTTGAGGTTTGCAGGACATTGTGGGTACCATAACTTGTTGGGATCCACAAGAGAGATATCACCATGTACTCCCATGGGTGTTTCGTTTACTGACAATATCTACAGTTGGTAGGTTATTCTTAGACGGAATGTACACCTTGGCAGACAGACTAAAAAGACAAAGATTACTGCACAGCCATCTATTCCTCAAGCACACACACACATACTGGTTGGATTTGGCACGAGGGCAAGTGATGGTTCAGTATATACAATTTTATTAACAAGAGATTTCACAAAAATGAAATGCACTGTCAATAATTGAAAGGACAAAAACGGAACCAGTGACTCACAGCTCGTGAGCTGTAAAGCCACGTCAAGGCCCCAACCGCTTTACAGGCCATTCACACACCTTTCATACGTGATACACACAAGACCATTCACACCCCCAGGCACGAAACAAACACATTACAACATTCACAAAAAGGGACAAGGTACACCCTGCTTGAGAAAGACAAAAAAAAATATTACTGCACAACCATCTAATCCTCAAGCACACACACACATACTGGTTGGATTTGGCACGAGGGTGAGTGATGGTTCAGTATATACAATTGTATTAACAAGTGATTTCACAAAAATGAAATGCACTGTTAATAATTGAAAGGACGAGAAACTGAACCATTGACTCACAGCTCGTGAGCTGTAAAGCCACGACAAGGCACCAACCTCTTTACAGGCCATTCATACACCTTTCATACGTGTGACAAATACAAAACCATTCACACCACCAGCCGCGGGCCCATCACATTACAACACTCACACCAGCAGACAGCGCCATTCAAGGGCCCATCACTTTCACACGCCCACATTCCTAACACAGCAACAACACAACCTGATGGATTGCGTGGAGTGTCGCTCGGCTAGCAGTGTGTGTAGTGACCAGCAGCAAGTCACTACTCACACACTGCCAGCCGAGCGCCACTCCACGCACACCGCCAGCCAAGCACCAGCCTACACACACCACCATCACATTTAGGATTTTTTTATACAAAAAAGAAAACACAAACAAATTGCAAATAGATACAAATCTACTAACACAAAATCAGAAACATTGCACTAATGCCAACCTTGAAACAGAACAACAATTCTTAAACATTACAGACCAGGCAGTTCACTTTACCACTCATGGTTGCTCCCAATAATTCTTTTGCTTGTGGTACGCTCTATAACAAGCAGGCACACACAGCCCAGGGTTAGAAGGACACTCAGGGCAGTACATACGAGTCTCCTTCCGCGTACCTCTTCGCCAACAGACTCTACATCTCCTAGTGGGAAAGTCTTTTGAGGATGTAGGAGGAATGTGATCAGGAAAGTGGCGATCTTTCAATCGAGCCACATCCTCCACCACTCCAACTCTAGGAACACTTGCCTGTTCCACAACAACAAGGCTGCCTATGACAGACTCCTGAAACTGAACAAAAGTCAACTTTGACGCAGGAGAACACTCCTTGAACACAACAAAAGCATTGAAAGTTGCTAAATTGAAGAGATGGATGGCCAACTTCTTATACCAAATGTAAGACTTACGAATAGCAGTGTAAGGTTCCAACCTCTGATCTACTCTATCAACACCACCCATGTGCTTATTGTAGTCTAAAATGCACACAGGTTTGCGCACTTCAGCAATCTGACCCCAAACAGCCACAGGTGAAGTACTCTCATCATGGATGGTAGTCAGCATGTACACATCCCTCCTGTCCACAAATTTCACAGCTAGCAGTTCCTCACTACGCAAGGCACTGCACTGTCCCCTCTGAAGTTTTTTGCAAACAAGCTCTTTTGGATAACCTTTACGGTTAGAGCGGATTGTGCCACAAGCAAAAGTGTCCACTTTGAACAATTCCTTAAACAATTGCACAGCAGTGTAGAAGTTATCAATGTACAAATGGTGGCCTCTGTTAAACAGTCCTCTAGCAAGTTCCCACACAATTTTCTCTGAAACTCCTACTAAAGTGGACGGACAACCAGGGGGTCAATAGTGGAATCCCTACCAGTGTACACACGCAAATTAAAAACATATCCTGTCCTACTCTCAGACAACATATACAGCTTAATTCCATAGCGTGCCCTCTTGCTAGGAATGTACTGCCTAAAACCAAACGGCCCTTGAACAGCACCAAAGACTCATCAATAGATATTTCTTTCCCTGGAGTATAGATCTCTGAAAATCGATCTACAAAGTGATCAAGAACAGGCCGAATCTTAAAAAGACGGTCACATTCAGGGTGATCTCGTGGCAACGCCAAACCATTATCAACAAAATGCAGCATCCGAAGCAAAAGTAAATACCGATCACGAGTCATAACTGCAGGAAATATGGCCGTTGCCATCAAGGGACTGGTAGACCAATATGAACTCATGGACGGCTTCCTTATCAAACCCATCAAAAAAGTCAAACCCAAAAACTTCTTCATCTCTTCCAGATTTGTGGGACTCCACCGGGTAGCTCTAGAATGGGGCCTAAGTCTGGCACTGTTGTCCCTCAAAAACTGTTCAGCATACAAATTAGTCTGCTCAACAATCTCACCCAAAAATACATCATCCATAAACAACTGAAAATACTGTATAGGCAAATAATGTTCACAATCCACTCTACACCCTGCATAACCACTAAAGGCAGGCAACACCGGCTGCACCATGTTTGGATCAACCCAGAGTCCAGCACTTCCAGTAGGAAGCCTAGCAGCCCCAGGCTGCAATCCAGATGCCTCTTGCACCATCGGCACATTAGTATCCTCCTCTAAATCAGGCACTTCATCTGCACTGAGAGTACCTTCATCATCCGATGATTCCATGTGGAGAGAAAACTCACTGCCTGAATCTTCCCCTCCCTCCTCTCCCTCAGACGCACTGTCAGTCTCATAATCCTGCTCAGAGGAAGATTCAAGAAGCAAACCAACCACCTGCTGAGCAGTAATTCTACGGCTAGCCATAATGCTTACTAATAAAGGTTACTTGTCAAACAAGTCAACAACAACAAACCCTTTGTAAAAAAAAAAAGAAATAAACAAAATGTAGCTTTATCACAAAGACCTATATACTCCAACACTATACCACTCACGTGACAGAAGCAGCTAGACTCACCACCACCTACTCTGCACAGACACAGTAAGGATCAACAATATCCCACTAAAAAAGAAGAAGAAAAAAATTACACATAAGACAATGCAAAACATCGCAAAGAATTTCATGCTCTGAACACTAACAAATATGCTGCCATTATGGCACCACTTACAAAAAAATTCATTCATGCATGACAATAATACTCATTTGGAGTACACACAACAAAAATATTTTTCTTACCAAATAAATGCAATTACGCAAAACTGCAGAACCACAACTGCCGAAACCGCAAACAGGAATCAAAAGCTTTACACTAGAATAAAAAGGAGGAAAAAAACATTACAATCACATATGCAAATAATGCACCAGTCCACACACAATCCACCAGCCAAGCTAAGGGGTAGTTGGGCCTAACAGTATAAATAAAATATTCACACCCGTAAAAGGGAGCAACCCTTGCCCTTTTGGCCACTCCCCAACACAAAAATTAAAAAAACCCTGGTGCCTAGTGGGCATTCCTGCTGCACAATCACATGATCGTGCAGCAGGAATGCACAAAGAGGCATCGGGGAAAGGAAAACCATTTCCTTTCCTCGATGCCTCTTTTGATACAAACCCCCCTCCCCGAGCCAAACCTCACCTGATTTCCGACGCGCTGGAAGCAAATGGCTTCCAGCGCGTCGGGGAAGAAAGGGAAACCCTCAATGATGTCAGCGCGCTGACGTCATTGATGGGGCGGGGGGAGGCAGGGGAAGCCCTTCCCCTGCCTCCCCCCAAAAAAACGATCAGATTCTCACGGGGGAGCGCCAGCGCTTCCCCGTGGGTGGTCTTATGACGAGCTGGACTCGTCACGAGCACTGTGTGCCATGACGAGTCCAGCTCGTCATAAGCACCGAAGGGGATAAAGGGTCAGAGCAGGATCTCAGCGGCAGACGAGGAGAAGGAACCTCCTGGTCACAGGAACTACACGAGCATTGCGCTCGAGAAATTCAAGGATGCAAAGACCTCCATCAAGGATTACAGCTAACTTTTCAGGGTGTAAATGGAGAGAAGGCACATCTGCCCTGCATATTTATCCACGAAGATGCCACCGTTTTGTGCAATACCTCTACTCAACTGGAGTGCTTTCTACTGGCTAATCAGTAAGTGCTACCTCGTTGGGTAAATGTATAGTGCCTTTCCTACACTACAGCTGCGTAAAGGACCAGAAGAATTGTCTCCAGTGACCTGTGTGTCTGTAACTTTGCCACCGCGCCGAAAGCGCCGGGATCCTTTGAGTAAGCTGTCCATCATAGTAGGGAAAGGGCGGGCATACGTTGCATACCGCTAGTGTATGTGTGGCGGGGCCAAACGAGCGGGGCTTCTAGGCCCGTTCACATGCCTCTTGTTTATAAAGGGTCAGAGCAGGATCGCAGCGGCAGACGAGGAGAAGGAACCTCCTGGTCACAGGAACTACACGAGGATTGCGCTCGAGAAAATCAAGGGTGCAGAGACCTCCATCAAGGATTGTCTCCAGTGACCTGTGTGTCTGTAACTTTGCCACCGTGCCGAAAGCGCCGGGATCCTTTGAGTAAGCTGTCCATCATAGTAGGGAAAGGGCGGGCATACGTTGCATACCGCTAGTGTATGTGTGGCGGGGCTTCTAGGCCCGTTCACATGCCTCTTGTTTATAAAGGGTCAGAGCAGGATCGCAGCGGCAGACGAGGAGAAGGAACCTCCTGGTCACAGGAACTACACGAGGATTGCGCTCGAGAAAATCAAGGGTGCAGAGACCTCCATCAAGGATTGTCTCCAGTGACCTGTGTGTCTGTAACTTTGCCACCGCGCCGAAAGCGCCGGGATCCTTTGAGTAAGCTGTCCGTCATAGTAGGGAAAGGGCGGGCATACGTTGCATACCGCTAGTGTATGTGTGGCGGGGCCAAACGAGCGGGGCTTCTAGGCCCGTTCACATGCCTCTTGTTTATAAAGGGTCAGAGCAGGATCGCAGCGGCAGACGAGGAGAAGGAACCTCCTGGTCACAGGAACTACACGAGGATTGCGCTCGAGAAAATCAAGGGTGCAGAGACCTCCATCAAGGATTACAGCTAACTTTACAGGGTGGCAATGGAGAGAAGGTACATCTCCACGCTCACGAAGATGCCACCGTTTTGTGCAATACCTCTACTCAACTGGAGTACTTTCTACTGGCTAATCAGTAA
The DNA here is from genome assembly GCA_963921515.1 of Calotriton arnoldi. Classification (NCBI taxonomy): domain Eukaryota; kingdom Metazoa; phylum Chordata; class Amphibia; order Caudata; family Salamandridae; genus Calotriton; species Calotriton arnoldi. The sequence continues at coordinate 969,208 of CAWUFW010006407.1, read as the reverse complement.
GTGCTACCTCGTTGGGTAAATGTATAATGCCTTTCCTACACTACAGCTGCGTAAAGGACCAGAAGAATTGCAGGATCGCAGCGGCAGACGAGGAGAAGGATTGCGCTCAAGAAAATCAAGAGTGCAGAGACCTCCATCAAGGATTGTCTCCAGTGACCTGTGTGTCTGTAACTTTGCCACCGCGCCGAAAGCGCCGGGATCCTTTGAGTAAGCTGTCCATCATAGTAGGGAAAGGGCGGGCATACGTTGCATACCGCTAGTGTATGTGTGGCGGGGCCAAACGAGCGGGGCTTCTAGGCCCGTTCACATGCCTCTTGTTTATAAAGGGTCAGAGCAGGATCGCAGCGGCAGACGAGGAGAAGGAACCTCCTGGTCACAGGAACTACACGAGGATTGCGCTCGAGAAAATCAAGGGTGCAGAGACCTCCATCAAGGATTGTCTCCAGTGACCTGTGTGTCTGTAACTTTGCCACCGCGCCGAAAGCGCCGGGATCCTTTGAGTAAGCTGTCCGTCATAGTAGGGAAAGGGCGGGCATACGTTGCATACCGCTAGTGTATGTGTGGCGGGGCTTCTAGGCCCGTTCACATGCCTCTTGTTTATAAAGGGTCAGAGCAGGATCGCAGCGGCAGACGAGGAGAAGGAACCTCCTGGTCACAGGAACTACACGAGGATTGCGCTCGAGAAAATCAAGGGTGCAGAGACCTCCATCAAGGATTACAGCTAACTTTACAGGGTGGCAATGGAGAGAAGGTACATCTCCACGCTCACGAAGATGCCACCGTTTTGTGCAATACCTCTACTCAACTGGAGTACTTTCTACTGGCTAATCAGTAAGTGCTACCTCGTTGGGTAAATGTATAATGCCTTTCCTACACTACAGCTGCGTAAAGGACCAGAAGAATTGCAGGATCGCAGCGGCAGACGAGGAGAAGGATTGCGCTCAAGAAAATCAAGGGTGCAGAGACCTCCATCAAGGATTACAGCTAACTTTACAGGGTGGCAATGGAGAGAAGGCACATCTCCACGCTCACAATCCCGCTCTAGTGGGCATTCCTGCTGCACGATCACATGATCGTGCAGCAGGAATGCACAAAAGAGGCATCGGGGGAAAGGAAAACCCTTTCCTTTCCCTCGATGTCTCTTTTGAATCAAACCCCCCTCCCCGAGCCAAAACTCACCTTATTTCCGACGCGCTGGAAGCAAATGGCTTCCAGCGCGTCGGGAAGAAAGGGAAACCCTCAACGATGTCAGCGCGCCGCGCGCTGACGTCATTGATGGGGGCGGGGGCGGGGGGAGGCAGGGGAAGTCCTTCCCCTGCCTCCTAAAAAAACCCCGACGATCGGATTCCCACGGGGGAGCGCCAGCGCTTCCCCGTGGGTAGTCTATGGACGAGCTGGACTCGTCATGAGCACACGAGCACTGTGTGCCATGACGAGTCCAGCTCGTCATAAGCATGGAAGGGGTTAATATAATGCGCAGTAATGTTTACTTATAATGCGGTGTTCACTTTTATCACGGACAGTGTCACTTTCTTACCCGAAAATTAATATTATGTGGAAGGGCGTGTTCTGTTCGTGTGTCTGGAACAAAATTAACGTTTAATTGGCTGAGGTGTTCCAACAACGAGCTCAATGTTCATTGGCTGCGAACCATTGAAAGTAGAAGTGTTGCCAGCCATTTCCTCCCCGTCCGCGGAGTAGCAGGGACATCTGATTGGCTGACGTGTTCCAAGCAGGACCTTCCCAAGCTTAATGTTCATTGGCTGCGATCCATTGAAAGTACAAGTGTTGCCAGCCATTTCCTCCCCGTCCGCGGAGTAGCAGGCACATGTTATTGGTTGACGTGTTCCAAGCAGGACGTTCCCAAGCTTAATGTTCATTGGCTGTAAACCATTGAAAGTAGAAGTGTTGCCAGCCATTCCCTCCTCCTCCGCAGAGCATCAGGGACATCTGATTGGGTAACGTCTTCCAAGCATGACCTTCCCAAGCTTAATGTGCATTGGCTGTAAACCATTGAAAGTAGAAGTGTTGGCAGCTATTCCCTCCCCCTCTGCGGAACACCATGGACATTTTATTGGCTAAACTGTTCCTAGTACAAGTTTGCTCATTATTGGCTGGGAACGGTTCACTGTTGTGAACCATTTTGTGACGCACTTCAATGGAGTACGGGAAAAGAAAGTAGTAGCGGGGAGGGTAGGAACACTATTAACTCTGTACAGTGGTCACAAGGTGGTGGAGAGGGATTGTGAAGGTAAAAATAGTTTTTTATATATTTTAAGGGCCATTTATATAATTGGCGTGGGGTGTACAAATCACGGCGGGAAAATAACAAAGTGTGTTGCGGTCTTCTTTTTATTAAGTTTGCGGGTGGGATACTTCCCAGGAGCACTGTTTAGTTATAATGTGGTGTTTACTTTTCTAACGGGGAGCTGTGGTTGCGCAGCAACAATTTCAGTCTAGGTTTGAAATAGTTTTTATTAAGCAATTACAAATATACTTTGTTCGGAAACTGAAGCTGTATATATCAAAGGGGTGACAAATAAAAACGCAATTCATAAAATATCCCTTAAGCGTGGGCACACCCTCCCTTTTTTTTTCTGCTATAGTTTGTAAAAGTGTTGCCCCATATTCTTGATAATATAAGAGGGCATGAGTTACTTTTAGATAAAGTAGAAAAGAGGTGCTACAAGAAACACTCCCGCACTACATCATCTCAGGTCACAAGAACAATAACAAGTAAAAAACAGTTAAACACAAATCACTTTATATTACATAGAAATGTACGCTTTATCATTTTTTATAATTTCTATTATTGTAGAATTCAGGAAAGTTCGGTCGTAGTGCTTAGATCACGTACTCCTTTAAGAATATATAGGATAGTAGTATAATAATATACACTACTGGTCGTATATATTCTATAGGGAGAAGGTGAATAGGAACCGCAACAGACAAAAATAGAAATAGTAAAAAAACATTCAGAAATGTAGGGTTTATCAAAGGTATTCACTAAGAAAGTATCTGTGGAAACGATTTTTTTTTAAACTGCAATTTCCAAAAATATTGTCACTGTAAAAATATCTGATCAAGTAAGTTATAAAGGTCAGTAAACTGTATTTCAGATGGTTTACTCCTGGCGGCGAGAAATCTCCAATTCCTGTTGTGTGGAAATATCACACTCTTACAATATACACAGTGTCACTGATGACACACAAAAAGGAAAATGAAAATGAAGTCATCAATACAAAACAAGATCAATAATGAAATACTTTCCAGCGATGAGTATGTTGAGAGCTTCTTTTCTCCGGGACTTCGAAATCTTTCATCCTCGCGCCAACGGGTCATAAAGTGCTTTGAGATCACAATGACTGTTAATATTATAATATACATATTCACAGTATATGATCCCAAGAAAGAAACAGAGTAAGAACGAGAAGGTGCTGACGTTAAATATAAATCTTTAGTCTTCGCGTCGACGGGTCATAAACTCCACTGAGGTCAGTATAAATGTTCATATTACAATATACATACTCACACTATATGATCTCAAGGGAGAAATAGACTAAAAACCAGAAGCTGCTGACGTTACATATAAATCTTTAGTCTTCGCGCCAACGGGTCACAAACTCCTCTGAGATCATAATGTGTGGTTATTATAATATACATACTCACACTATATGCTGTCAAGGGGGAAATAGACTACAAACTAGAAGCTGCTGATGTTACATATAAATCTTTAGTCTTCGCTCCGACGGGTCACCAACACTTCTGAGGTCAAGTACAGTGTCAATATTATAATATACAAAGTCACACTATATGAGCTCAAAGGAGCCAGAACAGGAACAATGTTTGTTGTATTCTGTCTGTTTCTGAAAACAAGCTGCTGACGTTACATATAAATGGCAAAAACAACCAATAACACTTTTTTCTAAATACAAGTGTTTAAAGATTGACAAATAGCTACGTATTATAAATATCTAGTATTGCATAATCAAACAACTTACAACTCAGGATTATGTTTTGTGGCCGCAAAAGAAGAATCCGACTGTAGAAAAGAGCACCTGCATCACTGAATGGAGACGCGTAAATAACTCGCAAAAATGAAACTAATCTATCAACGGGTGTGGTTTATATACTTTTTGGTTATTCAGTAGTCTATGGAAGGAAGATGCGGCTCCGCCCATTTAGATGTCACGTTTTACAGTTGACACGTGCTCACGTTTTAACTGTTTCACTTGTGCATGTGTTGGGAAAAGTTACAAAATGTGAAGCGGAAAAAGTTTCGATTTCGAACCTAACATGTATAAGGTCCTTAATATGTACATACGTTGGAGAGCTTAAAAACTGTTACCCGGAAAACCGTGTCATTTCCATTCTCATGAGTAAATACATTTATTGATTGCCGTAATTCTAAATAGAAGACATAAAAAAAAGATCAGAATAGAAGAAAAAAAAAACGTGATAATATTTCTCATCACTATGGTTTTAAATTAAAAAAATGCGAGCATTTGTAAAGCGTACGGCTAACCCTGGAAAGGTGTGCCGGCGCTCGGGGGCGTCGGAAAGATTAAGCAAGGTGTTGCCCACAGTGACATAGTGGTGGGCTAACGTGCCGCTGGAGCCGGGAATCGAACTGTGAACGCTGTTGTTCGAAGTCAGGTATCATAGCTGCTCCGTCACACTTTTTCCACACTTATATGTTAATTAGTGCTAATTAAGTTTTAAACATTGTTAAATTGTAACTTATAACAAACTACTGTTACAGTTAGTTTTTCACTACAAAAAGTATGCACGTCTTTTTTAAATTTAGTTAAAAATAATATAGGTTTTAGGGACATTGTAGTTAGAAATTAGTATTTAAAAAACCTTTGAAATTCACTGAAAAAACCATAGGTTTCAAGGACGTTATAGTTAGAAATTAGCATTTAAAAAACCTTTGCAATTCACTGAAAAAACCATAGGTTTCAGGGGCGTTATAGTTAGCTGGACATTTTACTTGTACAAAACCATAGAAATTCCACTGTTATAGTTAGTTCAGCTAACTATAACTCGCGCCCCGCAATGCACTGCTCATGACGTCACATATTACATCATTCATGGCATGGTCAGTGACATCACTGATGACATCTGAAATGACATCACTGCTGACATCATCCAGTGACTGTGTGTTTCTGTAATTTTTAAATATGTTTTACATATATTGTTAGGTGTATTGAAGAATGAGTGGGTGTATAAGTGTCTGGATGGGGGATTTTACAGGTGTGTGAACATACATATATATTTTTTTTATATATGTGTGAACATAGTAGCTTAAAGCGTAAGTATTTTTCAATCAGAATGACCATGGCGTGGGAATAAGTGCTATCCGAGGCAAAATATTTATTCTGTCCCCCTGAATGGGTGAATGAGAAAGCCTACTCCGTGCATATGCGTTTCCGGCAGAATTCCTTCCTCTATATTGCGTCTTTCTAGTTCTAATGGTATTAGACGTTACTTCTTAGTGTTGCCCAACCTTCGCACATTCCACGTCACTGCCTTAATCAGTCACATTTCTCATTGTGCAGCACAATATAAAAGAAAAAAGAGAGGATGGTTTCTGCAAACCAGCTATGATGTCCAAGTCATCAATGGCCATTTGTACTTTAACACCAATTAAGAAAAAATGAACCCCACTTCCACACTGAGTGCCTTAACTTTCAGGTTACCAACATCAGCAGCGGCTGCCTCCTCCTCCTCTTCTACCTTGAGCACCACCAGCCGACGGTACTCCATTGCAATTGCCTCCATTTTCAAGAGGTATAGTCGAGCGACTGTGTCCCACCAGAAGTGGGCCTCTTGGGCAGGTCTCCAGCAGAGGTAGCTAGATGATCCAAAGAAAAAAAACATGAATTGCAGCACTCAACCTATTGTACAGTAGCCACAAAATTGTTGTTCCCCTAGGGCCATTGGAATATTTTTTTTGATGTGATTCTTTGCCAAAGGACAACATGGTGTCACCGGCGTAATTTTTCTGACACGATGTGCGTGAGATACATCACACATAATTCTGTATAATCTTGCAGAATTTTTGGGTAAGTTTGCCTGATCGCGCTATGCAGAATTACGCGAGTTACTCCCACCCCTATAACAATTCGACTTCAGCTTCTTGATGGCCTGTGAAAAACTTTGTATGAGGTAATCATTGAGGCCCCATCTCCAGCACAGTCCAGCAAACATCTACCAAAGAAATGTCGGTATCCTGGTAGCTACAGCAGCCTGGGCTAAAACACATGATGTGGGTGGTTGATGTAGCTCTTTAGCCCAATTTGTTCTTTCTCTCTTCGTCTGCATGTGCTTCCTTCACTCTCTACCCCTTCACCATCCACTCTCTCCACACCTCCATCACAGACTTTCTATACATGAGCGAATTAATACAAATGTGACCATTGCTCCTAGTGCTCTACAAAGGCCAAGGACTGGATGAACAACTTTTAGAACCACTGACAGGCACTATGTAGAACCCGCACTGTCTTCAGCATCAACTCCAGAGCGCTCAATCTTGCTCCATCATGCACATCCATATACGCTCCAGACATCTAGAGGTGACTTCTCAGTTACAAAATAAAGGGCCTCACCAAACCTGCGGTGGCGTGGCAGCTACCACCAAACAGGCGGTCCGACCGCCATATTACAACTTCTACGGTTGGACCACAATGGGACCGCCGCAACTGCCGGGAATCTGCAATCCCTTGGCTTTGGCTCGGCGGTCTGGGGCAGCAATATGTTGGCGGGGCCACTTCGGCACTGCCAACCATATTATGACGTTCCTGACCGCCACACTTTTCATGGCAGTGATCCCGAATAAAAGTGTGGTGGTCAGGAAAGTAAGAGGGCCCTACAGGGACCCTGGTGGCCCTGTGCATGGGGGTGAATGCAAGGGGGCACATGGTGTGTCCCCTTGTGTGCATGCACCCCAGTTCCTGCACCCCAGTTGCTGCATGGCTTGGACTGCAAAGTCCATGCCGTGCAGGAACTTGCTCTGGTGCTCCCTCGGCGCTGCAGTTCAAAGGCTCACTAATGAGCCTTTGAACTTCACTGCCACAAGACCACCCACCGCCCGCTTGCCAGACCACGAAATGACTTATCTGGTGTGTGGGTGGCGGTCGAGTTTGTGGGGCTTGGAGTGGGGCGCTGGCGTGACAGCCTGCTCCAAGGCCGCCAAACTCACAATCAGTCCCTAAAACGTTGCAGGAAAACATAACAAAATAAACCCATCTGGGAAAAGTAAAAACTGTTAAGGAATAGGGGCAGATAAACCATGCAAGGTGAGGTATATTTAAGAAATATAGGCAGGGATTGCATCGCTGACTCGGACTGCCTGAAGAGTTTTTCAATAGATTGTGACTGAAGAAATCACTGGCTTTGCTTGTGAAGTTAATTTAGTCCCCGGTAGGGACCCATTTCAGAGTTAACTTTTTTCACTGCCGGTGCTGAGCACTGGCAGAATTGTTCCACTTAAAGCTCTCTCTTATCGAGTAGTAAGGTCCGAAGACGAGTCTCACCAACCACGACCAGCCCCCACGCCGTCACCACGAGGCTTCCTCCGGCCAGAGATGGCTTTTACGAAACTCTTCGGCCTTTCTTGGTAGAATTCCTCACCTCGCCAGCTGCAGAGGGGGCGGCAGCCAGCCACTCCCTTTCCTTCACCGGAATATTGGCCTGTTGGCCTCGATCCCAAGAGTGGAAGAGGTGCAGTCGGTTCTGCGGGCTGCTCGATCACTATAAGAGCCGGCGCAGAGGGTGCTCGCGCTGCCAGGAGGACTCGGCAGCGCCATGAGCTCCGGGGTATCGGTGCGGAGAGGCGTCCTCACGGAGGAGCAGTTCGCAAAGCTCTTCGGCGGGGAGGGTGATGACAGACCGCCGACAGGGAGCCTGCGGGAGAGCGTGGGGCGCAGGTGCAGCTGTTCTGCCACAGAGCTGCGCCGCGCGCTGGTGGCGCGGGTACCCGTGGCCGGGTGGTTACCGCGCTACAAGCTGCGCAGGTGGTTGCTGGGGGACTTGGTGGCCGGCTTGACGGTGGGAATCGTACATATTCCGCAAGGTAAGACGGGGGGGGGAGAGTGTCCTGGAGCCAGACAGGTCCTGCTGCCGCCCCCGTGTGCTACCAGTTGTGAGGCGCCCCACACCAGAGAAATATGCAAAGATAACCCTGTTCCGGAGCGGCGGGTTAGAGGCAAAATAGTACTTCGGCGCCAAAAAATCTAGCAGTGGCCCTGGGTGAGATGTCAACGAATGGGATTACAATGGTTGAGTATATTTACATTGGATACTGGTAACATTCATTATTTTCAGCGCTTAGAAACGACAACAGTACAGAATTAGGAGTTAGACACGAATTATTATTATTAATATTATTATATGACTTTGAATTCTACGGTGACGAGAAGAAAAGAATTCAACCGACGGCAAAGGGGTCCAAAGGCTTAAAGTTGACAAAAAGATGAGACTGGCCCCAAGAAAGCTAGGCAAGTCGCACTAGAGAGAAGGGTTTAAATGGTGTTCCATTCATTTGCAAAAATACTTCTTTAGTAAAATCAAAGCACTTCTCCATTCTGACGGTTTCTACTGGTACAGAGTTGTGTTCTCATTAAACTTGATGCCCCGTGGAAAACATCACAGTTCAATTATTATTAGCAAAAATTCACTGAATAATTTGCGCACATGTAACCGTTAGCAACACACACTCGATTAAAACGTCTCTTGGAGCTTCACCGATTATTACTTAACTCGGGTGTACGATGTTTTATTGACTTCTGAATGATAGAAGGCAAAGTCTTCCCTGCAGACGTCAGGACTTGGGACCTGCAGTATGAAATCAGAGCTGCGAAAATGGGGTTCAACACACAAGGCTGTCTTAAATGCTAAAATGTGCTGAACATTAGTTCTTTCCTCCAAGGGCGTTAGGAACAGGGGATACTTGCTCTGTAGGTTATGTGGACGCTGAGGAGAGGTGGTGTGTGCATGTGTGTGCGCCAATAGTTTCTTTCGTGGTCAGAAGTGATTACATGAGAAGAGGCAAAACAAATAATCTTCCTATTATTACTTTTGTGGCGTGCCAGGCCATCTCGTCTGTCAGGGTCTGATTTGCAAAGATATTTATTTTTTATAAAATATTTTTATTTGTTTTATAGTTTTAAAACAAAAACACACGATAACATCGCACTCGTAATAGATATCAACGTTATATTATGATTATTGCAGCCTTTTTCTGTACATGAACACTGAGTAATTATCTCTATGGGATTTGACCCTGATTTGCAAAGATATTTGAACACTTAAGGAAAGAAGACACTCAGCACCTTTTCATCCTTCGCACTTTGACTTAAAGGAGGTCTATTGAATTGGGTTATTGATGCCACTTGTTATGAAACCGCAATGTTTGTTTGAAGCTCTATGTTAACGCCTGAAACAGTATATAAAATAAACCAGACTGTTTTAAGAACAATTATAACTGCAAAGAATGACGTGTGATTGATGTGCGTTTGCCACTTTCGGAGCTCTTATTGTGACGACAGGTGACAATCAAATCTCTGTACAGAAGTTTATTATTTGTAATTATTTAAAGGAATTACTATAGCTCTTCGACTATCGACGCCAATAATCAAAAATGTTTACAGATGCACTCCGCACCAAGCACAGCATCAAAGTTGCATTTTGGAACTTGTAATCTTTGATTCCTATTAGCAGTTCTTAGGTGTTGCCTACTAGACCGCCCAAGCACTATCTATTGCGAGAAGCATTGTTAGCTTACAGCAGAGGTCTTCAAACTTTTTGATGCCGAGACCCCCCTGTCAAAAACTTTTAGGCGTAAGGACCCCTTCCTGACAAAAATTTCTAGAACTTGGGCCTCCTCATCATTGCCAACTATCGACAACCATAAACGCCCCCAATTCCCACAGCAAATCATTTATACATTGGGGAAATAAATTAAACAGTTTTTAGCAAGCCAAAGATCAGTGGTTGGGGGCGTTGTCAAAGGTGTGGCTAAAAATAAAGGGCCTCATTTATGAGGCATTGGCGTAGGGCAGCGCAGCAAGTCTTATTGCTGCGCTGCCCTACGCCAATGTGAAAGGGCAGGAATGCACCTTATTTCTGAAATATGGTGCCTTCTTGTCCTTTTCCTCATTTGTTGGCATACAAATTGCTGCCTAGTGCCAACATAGGTAGGATGGTTTTTGTGCCGGAAGGGGCACCTTCCTGCACAAAAACAATCCTGAGAGGGGTTTCCTCTTTCCATGTGTGCTGCAGAATGCAGCACACATGGAAAGAGGAAAAACGAGGAGAAATGAAAAGATTTCTCCTCGTTCCGCCTGGTGTGGGGAGGTGTAAGGTTTGGCACTGCCCCAGGTTTACATGGTTTTGTAAATCTGGGGCAGCGTCAAATCCTTGGGCGTTGTGTGGGAACACCCACCGCAACGCCTATGGAACGCCTACTTGACATAGAGTAAGGAAACGCAGCGACTTGCGCTGTTTTGTCTTACTCCATATCTATGAGGCCATGCAAAGCCACGCAGGGTGATTTTGCCTCGCCTAATAGATATGATTGAGATGTTTGTGCCGCCGAAGCTTCCAAAAATATGACGCTCTGGCGGCGCAAGCCTCTCATAAATCAGCCCCAAAATATTTTGTTCGTTTTTTAGGTCTTTCACCATCAGGTAGCTACATATAAAATAATGGGTAGCTTAAATGAAAAATAAATGTAAAAAGTTGTACATTATAAAACCTCTATTATTTAATGCACTGCATAGGTCTGTGTGTAACCAGAGAGCCACAGAATTAAATTTGGTTGGTGCAGTGGAAAATAGTGACTTGTGTATTTTTAGTGCTATGAGGTCACAGCCTGTGACAGAAAGCACTGTGAATGTGTAAGTCATTATTTTATACTTGCATTACACACATTATAAGAAAGACTGCTACAAAATGTGCAAAGAGTTTTAGGATAAAATGGAGCTTCCAAAATGTAGATTTGTGTAATATAAGACCATAAGTAATGCATTTTTTTTTTTGCATAACTGTCCCTTCAACACCTCCTCAGGGGTACTAAGCACTGTGTAAATACAGTTATCATTAAAAGCACACTCTTCAGAGCCCAGTTGCTAACCGCCACACAAAAAAAAACATCTTTGCCATCACAATGCTTGAAGTGATTCGAGCAATTAAAGCCAGAACCACTCCCAAGCATCCTTCACATTTGCAGATTAACTCCTATCACACATTTGCATGTCATTCAGGCAGGCACCCTGGCATGAAAACTTGTTTGAAGGATTGTTTCACCTGTCTGCTGGGCCTCTTCCTTTTACAGCACATGACACTCAATTAACTTCAGCTGAAGCATTTTAAGGATTACATTTGACTTTGTCCAAAAGGAAGAGCATGTTTTGTTTTCCAGGCAGAAGTTAGGCCTGGAAAGGCGGGACCCCCTTCCCAGGACTCCGGGGCCCCCCTGGGGGTCGCGCCCCACAGATTGAAGACCTCTGGCTTACAGTGAGCTGAGAGCTCACCCATTGCTTACTATTGGTTGGTTTCATTGCCACTCTAATTTGCTTGCTTATTCATTAGCTTGTGTGGGCTTTCCTTCATCTTCTTGTGTTTGTCCTTCACCTATAGCATAGATGCATTGCTTGTGTCTTTCCACTGCCCATTTTTCAAGTGCTACTTTTTAGGTCTCGCCTAGGCAGTGCACATGCGCTGCTCTAGGAGATGAGCTTTAGAAATTGGTCAGCTCTTTTCAAGCACTCATGCTTGTGCTGGCATCCACCTTGCGGGAGCGAGCAGCGGCGCGCGTGCCAATTGAAAACAGGTGGCCGGTGCGCCGCTGCTCGCTCCCGCAAGGTGGATGCCAGCACAAGCACGAGTGCTTGAAAACAGCTGTTCCCTTCTCAACTGCTTGCCTTGCCGACGTGCAGGGGCCATCTGGCGGTCGCGTTCACTTTTGCGGCTGCTTGTTTTAGTGTCCTGTTGGATTCAGGGTCACTTGTAGTAGAATCGCTCTGGTTTTCCCTTCTATCTCCCTCATGTACCTCTGCCCCCTCCGACAAGCTCGAAGTGTTCTTCCCTTGTGTGCTTATCCCGCCACTGTGTTTTTCGTATGTGTACTCCTCCCACTTCTGTGTTGCGTTCTGTCGTTCGTTTTCCCCAGGTTTCTCTCTGTTTGCTCCATCTCCGTGTTCCTTTCCCATGCCTTAATGTTGCTTTGCCACTTCTACGCCCTCGTGCTGCTTCGCACTCCCTTCTGTTTCTTTCTCTCCTCTGTGTTGCTTTACTCCCCCTCTCTTTGCTTTCCCCTCCAACCAAGGATGCTTAGCATACCTCCTCTTGTTGCTTCCACCCCTTCACGTTGCTCCCCTTCCCCCTCAGTGTTGCCGGCAATTTATCATATTTACACCGTCTGGCAGCCTGGTATCCGCTTCCGCGCCATCTTGGAATGAGACAGCACCAGCCGTCCTCAGCAACGTGTTAAGCGGTAGTTCCAGTGCAGGGTTCAAGAGCTTGTGAACGGCACATAAGCAGCTCCGGAGTACAGTGTGAGCTAAGGTTGACAATGCTGTCCATTCCGCGGCACGAAGAGAGTCTGCGCTTGGCGGACTATCACTACAGTGGACCGGTAGAACACAGATTCTCCCCATACACCTTCAACGGCAGGTAAGGCTTGGAGGAGCTGGGGTGGAATTTGTGTATTTGCCCTATCATGCATGATGTGCATTACATCTCGGGAGATGTCAAAAGGACTGAGTGTTGCAATCTCTCTCCCTCCCCCCTTATTCTTTGGCTCTTCAAGTTCCCTGTTTACCTATTGACTTTGTCAGTATTGCAAACCATTGTGTGTTGCTAGTTTTATTATTGGTGAAAAAGTCTCATTTTTATGAAAGTTAGACACTAGGGTTGCTGCGTGTGGTAACCATACGTGTACCCTGCTAAAGTAGCTTGCCACACCGAACACGTCAATATTGAGATTACCTGAATCAAAGAATGCGTTGATAAACTTTGAAGTGAAATTTACATGGAATGCACCCTACTAGCCTCGCTTTTCTTGAAATGGTCCTCTGACAATAATATTCGTTTGGGCAGTGATAAAGTCAGTTACTTTCCTTTTGGATTTCCCTTCTGTACAGATGCATTTTGGAATTGATTTTCTATTGCCACTATATCCACTTTTTTCAGCGTGACTCTTCGGGGGCTTCTCTCAGTGCACTCCGAGGCTGCCTGCCCCTCGTGCTCACTCCCTCCCTCCTTGCTCTGCTGCTTCCCTTAGCTGCCCCTATACCACTGCAAGCTATCCGACACTGCCCCCAATGACGTGAGCTTCCACACATTAGTCACTTCTGCAAACTTCTCTTGGCTGCCCCTACACCACTGCAAACAACTCGCCACTGCTCCCAACGCCACGAGCTTCCACATGTTCCAGTTTTGGCTTGAAATAACTTTACACATATTCAGAAATGAAGCTATAATTCAATGACTCAAGATAATGTGCTGCATGGTTAAACATTTATACGGTCCCAAAGGCGAGACCTATTGGCTATGCCAATGCTTGTTTATTTTGTTTAAGCACTCCCTGAGAGTGCATGTATTTTCCAGCTGTCTCCTTTGTGTGGTTCTCTTTTCCCCTCCGCTCTCTGTGTTGTGCTCTCTTTCTTGGCTTTGTGCTTCTCTCCTGTCTGCTCCTGTTGCTCTCTCGCCTGTTTACTTTTAGTCCCCCATGCTCCATGTTACTTTTTCTCCCTGTCAGTTTGCTTCCCTCCCCGCATCCTTCATGTTTCTTCACCCCCTACCGCACCCCCTTCATGTTGCTACCTTCCATCCCGCTGTGTTGCTACCCCCGACCCTCCTGTTGATTTACTCCCACCCTCATCCTCTGTGATTCCGCACCACACATCTCCAGTATTGCTTCTGCCCCCGCAGGCTCCACATTGCTGTCTGTCACTCATGTTTCTCCCTTTGCACTTGACTCTTAAAGAAGCTGGTGATATTTGGATCTGCCTCACCAGCAAGCAAATGACTTGCACAACCTTTGGATCAACTTTTCAGGGGAACAAATATTGCTGTTCCACTTCAAAAAAGGTGCGGTAGCAACAAGAGTTCTGGGCCCTACAGTCATGGCTTTGGGTATCCTAATGGACAAAGTCAGGCACTCAGCTTTCCATTACTGAAGTGCATGACTCCTCTGACCTGAAACACAAGATGTTGTCCTGCTGTCTCAGAAAAAAGTTGCAGAGTAAAGTTTGCATTCGAGCAAAGCGGTTGCTCCTTTTTGTGCTCCACAAGTTTTAGATTTGCCTCCTGTGACTCTACAGTTTCAGAACATCACAATTTTTAGGTTGCATTTATTTATTTATTTAAACATCTGTTTAATGAGTTTTGAATTTTGTTGCAATTACAAACAATTGTGCATGCATTATTCTCACATCGTTACAGGGAGTTAACAGCATAAGCAGTTTTGAGGATTCGTTGTATACGTGTCTTACAGTTGCCCCAGCTGTCTCTATATTGCGGCATTCCACTAGACTTTCAATGTCTGTGATTAAGTCCAGATTGATTTTTGCACTTATTGAGGGTCTTAAACAGATTATTGTTACAACTGGGTTCAACATAAACAACTGTAACTTATGAGCATTTTCCGATTGCTGCCTTTCAGGACCTATTATAGTGTATCTTTGGCGCGCGATTCCCCCCTTGAGTTACTAAGCACTATATCAGTTGAGTAGGCATTGTGTGCAACATATTGTAAATAACCAACTGTTGGCAGGCGTGTTCCAGGGTGTTTGCGCCTTCGGGGGGGGGGGCATATCGTTATTATGCTTGGCGGCTTGCAGTCAGTGCAAAGCACCACTCTTGCTATATGAATGAATGTTGACTTTATGGCCAGCTTGGACCTAAACACTAATTTAAAAAAATCTTTTATAATATCCTGTGGGCCAAGGAAACATCAACTACATTTTATATCTGTAGGAGATCAGAAATTAAAAAGCACTAGCACTTTTCCCTATTTAGGGCTGGTCTTTGCTGCGAACGGCTCCTGGTCTGAACACATAGCGTTCTGCAGGAGCAAGTTCTCAAAGGCCTCCAATTCCATTCTTAGCCTCCCACGGCCCAAGAGAACAGGTGCCATTTTGGCTATTTTAATTTTTTTAAAATCTCAATGCATACCAACTGCCACTTATGGTGCAGAGGTTTGGGGCATCGCTAACAGTCACAGCATCCAACAAGAAGAAAACAGATTCTGCAGGAAACTTTTAGGTGCACCAATCTCCACTGCTCAGTACATTTGCCATAAAGAACTTAATTTAAACTATATAGAGGACTTCATAAGGGCTCGTCCTGCCCTATTTTGGCTCTGTATGTGGAAAAACCCGGCAGCGTTACTCACGAGAGAGATAATAGGTGATTGCATTGGCTGCGAAAAAGGGCAGGACATCCCGTGGCTGTCCGGAGTGAATCGGAGCCTATGCAGTGTCAACTTAGGAAGGCCCTTCTTAAGCCCAAGCACAGCTGAGACCATACACAAAAATGTCCTTAGGAATGCACTTTATACACTTTATGGCATGGAAAGGATGGAGAGGGAATCCAAGAAATCCTCTGTTTCCAATTTTATGACCATTGAATATGTTGCGCATCCCTTGGCTAGCTATCTCACCCTGCCCATGAGTCATTGGGAGAGGAGCCTTCTTTTCCGCCTAAGGGCAGGCACTGTAAAATTTTTGTTGTGTTCTCCTCTCGGTTATAACGCAAATCTAGACTCCCTACCCTGCCCGTGTGACGGACAGAGCGGCCAAACCATTTTACACTTTTTATTCTCTTGTAAATTTTATACAAAATATGGTAATTGGCTCTTAACTCCGTTTAAAAAAAAAAAAAACATGCCCATCAGTCTGGTAGACGCTTACACTCACATTGGCAGATGAAGAGTTAGTTTTCCGCATCAGCACTTTTCTGAGAATTGCCGTGCGGGCCCGCAATATGATGTGCAACCATGAGAAGTTTCCTCCTATCTACACAAGAGTTTTTATTCATACATAAAGGTTTTACATATTGTGTATCCATGCCTAACGCTAACAAACTTTTATTATTGTGATTATGTACCTGTGTATTTTAAATTGTTATGTTTGTTGTGCTTTTATGGATATCGCTGTATCCGAATAAAGTATTTTGAATTGAATTGAATATTCTCACATCATTACAGGGAGTTAACAGCATAAGCAGTTCCCCCTTGAGTTACTAAGCACTATATCAGTTGAGTAGGCATTGTGTGCAACATATTGTAAATAACCAACTGTTGGCAGGCGTGTTCCAGGGTGTTTGCGCCTTCGGGGGGGCGGGGGGCATGTCGTTATTATGCTTGGCGGCTTGCAGTCAGTGTAAAGCATCACTCTTGCTATATGAATGTGCACTGAGCATGTGGTGATGTGTTGCTCCCACAAGTCCTGCATTAGTTCAGCCCCCCTACCCATTGCAGGGCTATACCTGGCGCGTCTATGTAAGGTGCAAGAGGGGGTGAGCAGCGTAGGACCCTCACTGAGCGAGATGGCTATTCGACCTGTGTCTCCCCGCCTCGGCTACCAAGAATGGCATCGGACGTGGAGGCCCATGTGTTACCTGTCTGTAGCCCCTGAAACTCTTGTGTTATGGCCTCCCACTGCACTGCAATAGGTTCTTTGCGGAACGTGTCAGGTTGCAAGTTAATGCGCACTCCATTAAAGCTGAATACCGGGTCTGTGTGTCCTTGGTTAAATGGGTATAGACAGGATTTGCTCCAGTTTACCCGCAGCTCAGACAAGGTTGCAAATGTCATGAGTGTGTGAGTTAGTGTAGATGGAAGGGAGCGTATATACCTAAGGTAAATCAGAATATCGTCTGCATACAGGGACACTGCGTGTACGCCGTCTCCCAAGGGGACACCCCACTCTGCGTCCCGCACTCTAAGTGTTGCTGCTAGTGGTTCCACAGCCAGTGCAAATAACAGCGGGGATAGGGTGCATCCCTGACGGGTGCCTCGGCCGACTGGTATGGGTTCAAAGATGTAGCAGCCTGTCTTCACCCTAGCCGTTGGCTGCGTGTACAATAACTGGACCAGGCAGAGGTAACGGCCCGTATTTCCAAATTTGATAAGGATCACAAAAAGGTAGTCCCACTCCAAAGAATCAAATGCCTTTTCCAGATCTAGGACCAGGCAACGTGCATGTGGCCAGTGCTGGGGGGAGTAGGCGGAGACTCTGAAGAAACGACGGAGGTTCAGCGATGTATTACGCGCTGGGACAAAGCCATTATGGCCAGGGCCCACCAGCGCCGGTACTAGTGGGGCCAGTCGATCAGCTAGCACCTTAGCCAGTTTTTTGTAGTCTGTGTTTAGCAAAGCCAATGGGGGGTATGAACCGGGTTCGTACGGGCCTTAGTCCGGTTTGGGCCGGGGGACCAGCAGTGCATCCCGCATTGAGGGAGGAAGAGTGCCCGTGCCAAGTGCCATATTGAATAACAGCTGTAGGTGTGGTGTTACCGTATGGGCGTAGGCTTTGTCATAGTTGGAGGGGAGGCCGTCCGTGCCCGGAGCTTTGCCTGTGGCTAGGGCCCATATCGCCGCTCCAATCTCCATAGGGGTGATGGGTTCCTCAAGCTCTAATAGCTGCGCCCGATCTATGAATGGGTGAGTGATTTGGGAGAGAATAACAGCTAATTGTGTGTCACTGACTGTGCTTCGTGATGTGTATAAGGCCTTATAGTAGCGGGTCAATTCTGCATGTATTGCAGCTTGCGCGTAAAGTAGCCGACCAACATCGTTTCGGAATACTCGTATGGGGTGCGATACCTGATCTTGTCGTATTAGCCATACTAGGAGGCGGCTTGCACTGTCCGATTGTGCATGTTCTCTGGCAGAGTGTGCTACGTCATTTACGCATCTAAGTCGTTCAAAGTATTCAGCCGTGGCAGTGCCTACCTCTTCCCGAAATGGTGCGTCCTCCAAGGCAGATGGCTGGAGGCGCCATATGGGTATCACTGGGTGTGGTGTCTCCCACTTCAGACATAATAGTAGGGGGTTATGGTCAGAGTGTGTGCGACCAAGGTATACTATGTGGTCTATCATGAGGTGGAATGTCGGAATGCCCACTATCCGGTCAATGCGCATATAGAGTCCATGTAGTGCCGAGTAGTAATAGTATATTCTTGTGCTAGGGTTCCGTGCCCGCCATAGTTCAGTCAGCGACCAGTGTTGAACAGGTAGTCTTTCAGCGCTCAGGCGTTTGTCAGGGAGTGTGTGCTAGACTGCAGGGGAAAGGAACGATCTAGTGTCATGTCAATAATTGCATTGTAATCTCCCCCTAACAACCACGGGATCCCGCTCCAGCCCGCCAAAACAGTCGACAGAGATCGGAGGAATAACACCTGCTCCGCATTACACATATCTCGTATTTGGGTCTGTTTTGACCTCTTCTGTCGCAAAGGGAGTCCCCGCCCACACCCAGATCAGTGCCCCTCTCGTGTAGAAGGAGTAGCCAGCAGCAAAGATCTGTCCACGCCAACGGCGACTCAGGCTGTCAGCGTCCAAGGCAGTCAGGTGGGTCTCCTGGAGAAGGGCTATGTGGGTGGATCTACATTTAAGGTAGGAGTAGATGGAGTAGCGATGCGTAGGTGTGTGCATGCCCCTCACGTTCCATGTTATTATATTTGTGTGTGCCATTGTCGCTATGGTATTGTGTGGCCCGTGCCACCCTGTACCCCTGCGCAATAACTGCTCGCACGCCTACCTATGCTATGTATGAGGAGGTGATCACAGTGTACACGGCCATATTGCTCAGTAACTGGGTAGTTATAACAACAATTATTAGAACTTAACTTATAGAACAATAGCAGGGCAGATATGTAGCAGTGATCTGCCCAAACTGGTGCACCAACCAGGGGTGTGGAATTTAATAAAATATCTACATGTCCATGGGGCAGGTTGCTTCATAAATCTACTTGTCCTGTAACAAAATCCACTTGTCCCTTTGGTGCCATGTAGTGCGGTGACAAATTATAGCAGAAATCTCATTATATAAGAACTCTGATATAGCCTCTCTGATTATGCCAGGGCTCATACCATAGTAGTGTTTGAATACTTGCAATCCCCTTATGTTGCCACGTTTCCGCATATCTACATACTGGGGCTGAAGGTAGTGAATAGCAATAGTACCAGGGTTAGCATGCCCTTTTGAGTCTGTGCAAACCTACTAACTTGCATGTTTTAAGGGTTTTCAACAACTCTTCTCCAATCTTTTCCCATTCTGAGAAATGTTGGAAATTTACTCCTGACAGTGCCAGACGTAACTTCTTCCACAGTTGGGAAAAAAGTGGTTGGAGGGAAAGTGCTCATGCTAAAAGGCAGTTCACAAATATTTTCTAGGAGTACTATTTCTTGTCCTACTTCTGTAAATTCTTGGGAATTCACGAAAGCCATGTAGCTGCACTTAATGCAAGGACATATACCACGGGTGCACTTTTGAGACTTACTCTAATAATTGGGCCCCTAATTTGGTCTGGCGTTGACCATGACCTTTTACGTTTATTAAAATTCTGTCTCTCGCTCTCTCTCTCTCTCTCTCTCTCTCTCTCTCTGTATCGGCTGGCTTCACTGTGAGTGACTGTATTCTGCTCTTTCACAAGGAGCATATCGGCACACAGAGTAGTTTGGTTCAGTGTCAGTAACTACTGTGGCAGTGTGTGCTTTTTGAGACCAAAATTTTTTTTTTGCTTTTGCCAATGTTTGTTATAATGGCGAGGGCATGGCAGCTCCCACACCAATAAGGTTTTACAAAAACCATGTCAAAACAAGTCACACATTGATAAAACTTAAAAGCTGACCACCAATTTCAGACCTACTGGCTTTGCCAATGCTTGTTTATTTTTGTTTCCCATAATCTTATTGAAACTGGTTACACTGATTTTCCATTATGAATATTTTTGGGAACTACTAGCATGCATCAACACATGTTACTGAATGATGCTGTAAAGAAATGGCACCTGAAATTGTACAGTAGTTTAGCAAAATGTTTTTATTCCTGCTTTCATTTTTTTATGAACATTTTATTTTGAAAGCAAAGAATCATCAATCTTGCTTTCAAGCTTCTGCAAATATTTGCATCAAATCAGAGAGCATTCTGGGAGCATTATACATAGCCTCATATTGCTAAACTTTGAAAACGTGTGTGCACATTTTTATTCCGGGACCACTATCCGTAGTGTAGTCAGAGCTTACAACATTTACTTAGAGCGCTCACTCTAATAATAAAGGCTTTCAATTATTGAACCATAAATACAAGTTTGAACAGCATTAACATATGACAAAATATTACCTTAACTGCAGATTGTGCTGCAGGGGGTTGGGCCTACTTGTCCCAAGGACAAAATACACTTGAAAACTTGTTGTCCTTGACCCCAAACAATATGTCCTGGGCGTCGGGCTATAGGAATTCCACAGGGCCTGATGGCCACTTCCGGTGGAGGTTGGGGGCGAGGTCACCTTTTTCCCCTGCACCCATTTGACTACATGTGCTGTTAGCCTGTTAAGTTGCTTGTGCTCCCATATAATGGTACAGTGCCATTGTGGGTTTCCATCTTAACCATTTCCTACATGCAATGTACAGCACACCTTGGCTGCGGGGTGGGGGGGTTCGGGGGTCATTGTAGAATGGGAGTCTGAAGTTAGCTATGTCCTAGGGATGCCAACTGTATTTGTCTTGTGAGGTCAGATGATGTGATCTGCTGTTTGTGGCATCACTTCTGGTGGCGTCGGTGTATCAGAGTCTGACGTGTGTCCAATTATGGATTCTTCTTCGCTAGTGGATTTCGCTCTATCATTATCTGGGTCCGAGGCACGGGTCTCTGTGTGCAGTGCTGCCACCATTCGTAAGGCGTTCCGTCGCTCTGAGATCATTTGTTCTAGGTTAGGTACTGCCACCAGCTGACCAGTCCGGTTGGCTCATCCACGCCTACTGCTGTAGCGCCGCTGTGCTGTGCCGGGAGTTCTCTCCACTGCAGCAGGTTGTGTTGCCGCTATCGCATGGCCCGCCGACTACCTGCAGTCCCACGCATCCTCTGGAGCATCAAAAAAGCGAGTATTGCCATTGTCCACCACTTGAAGGCGCACAGGAAAGAGCAGTGAATATCGTATATTCAGTTCACGCAGGTGCTTTTTAACAGCCAGGAAAGAGTGCCGGTGTTTCTGGACCGCCAAGGTGTAATCTTGGAATAACATCAAGACAGCACTGTTCACTTTAATCTCCTGCCGCCGGCAGGCTTCACGGAGGACACTGTCACGATCCCTGTAGTTAAGTAGATGGAACAGGGACTGGCCCCCGGCTGCGGTTTCCGTGCAAGATCTCGATGCGCCCGCTCCACCACAAATTGTGCAGATAGTTCTTTTTGGGGCATACATTTGTGCATCCAGTTCTCAGTGAAGTTCACAGCATCCTGGCCATCAGCACCTTCTGGTAGTCCAATTGCGTATATTGTTGCTGCGTGATCTGCCTTCCGCATCTTCCAACCTGTCTTATAAAGCAGATATGCGCGCCATGAGTGCTTGCAGCATAGATGTGTTTTCTTGCGTAACTGGCTGAAACTCTTCCAATTGTTGTTCAGTTGTGCGCTGCTTATCTGCTAATTTACGCTGGTCGGCACGCAGTTGGTTACAATCCTATAGTTTTATTTTGTCTATTTTGCTTTCGAGTGGTGTCCTCTTATTTTCTAGAGCTGCGCAGATTTTCTCCACTGCAGATAACACAGTGTCTATCTTGTAGTTTAGTGCCATGTCTTTATGCATTGACCTCACCTGTGAGTCACCCTCCGGGGGTTTCCCTGATGACTGGGGGGGTTAGAGCAAAGGTGTCCCATGACCAGCTGCTGAGCTGTGGGCATCTGTCAGTCAGCAGGGAGCTCTGAATTGCCGTGCGCGTGGCACAATATGTGATGCCCAAGATCAACACCCCAGTCTCCAAGGGTCCAGTGCTATAGGGTGTTATCACTGCCCTCTCTTTCGACCCAGTGATGCCACTCAGTAGGCCTACAGGGAATAGGTATTGACCCCCTGCTACTCCAGAGTACCGAGTCCCACCCAGCGTGGCCCCTGCGTGTCCCAGATGGGCGGGGCAATCAACCCACTTCCCGATATGCCTCTCTAGTGCACGTGCTTAGTAGCAGGGCACCCCAATAGATCAATGTCAGGCAGCAGTAGACAGTATCCTCCTTTACCAGCCGCCCCAGTTTGGACAGAGTTTCCTCAAGTGTAACTGTCCTCCACTTCCCCCCCAAAACCCCCCACCCAGGTGCGCAACGCCCATTGGGCTCAAAGGGCTTCAGCCCCCCCGTCGTGTGTGTCAGCCCGGCTGAGACAGCTTCCCGGGCACACACACAGCCGCACCTGAGTACTTCGCAGGTCTTTAAAAGACCATTTACTTGCTAACGAGGCTTTGTTCTGTTTTCACCCCTTCTGAGAGCCCCTGCATCTCCACTCTGCATATTGCTGGAAGAATCAGCCCCCCCCAAAATTTTTGGTAGCCCCCTCCCCCCCCCGAAATTTGGCTCTAGTTGCGCCTCTGCCCCCACCCCAGCATGCATCTGTGGCTGCCCACTCACTGCCATTGCAGTCTGATTTAGTGCTCGGAGGGCCCCAATCCTCCGCTCCCTTTGTAGTTGGTGCGCTCCCCTCAAGCTGCACGGGCGTGTTCGTGGTCAGGGATGGCCGTACCCCGCATCGCCTTCCAAGCCCGTCCGAGTATACATGTCGGCTCCGGGGCCTACCGGAGCGACGAGGGAAGGGCAAGACATCAGTTCTCTCACAGCTGTGATGATCGGGGGGGGCCTCCCTCCCGATGCTAAGGCTTGCGCTGGGCCTAATTAGCACGCCGGGTAATGAGGACACTCACACAGCATTATGGTGTGGCGCGGACTGCCTCGCGGCTCCGCCCATCTTTATTTTATACACGCGCTCACGCCGGCCGGCGTGAGCGCAGGGGCGGTGTTTATTTAGCGCGCACCAGCGATAAACGCTGGTGCGCTAACTGTCAGATCCCATCTCAACTCAGTCCTTGACTGGATCTCAAAAGTCTCATGGTCCACTCACTTGGCAGGCAAAATCCCTCAGGCGAGTGCTCGGTGGAGGAATTCCCCTTAGTGCGTACCTGGCGGGGCCCCGGCCGGTGGTGGGGACAGGGACTGGTGTGCTGGGTCCTGGAGGTAGGCTGGGGGTTTCACCGGGGGCTTCCGGACTTGCCGGCATCGGGGTCACCTCCGGACGGTGGTCGTCAGCTGCTTGGGGTTCACCTTGTCTGGCCTCAGGCTCCTCGGCGTGGTCTGCGACAGCAGGGGTGGGGTGGGGCCTGTCCACCCGTTTGAACCTCGAGATGTTGCGGGTCACTGTTTCTCCTGCCTTCTCGACAGTCACCATCGTCCCTTGTGTGTTGATCACTGTCCAGTACCCTTGTTCATACCTGGTCCGGAATTTCACCCCGGGTCTCCTGTCTTTCATGATGACAGTGTCTCCTTGCTGTAATTGGCGAAATGCAGCTCTTCGAGCTTGGCTGGCAGTGTTGCGCTGTTCCCTCCTCCGGAAGGCGCCTCTTTCGTCAAATGGGGGGGGAGACCACCCGGGCGCAGTGGGTAGGCCGTCTCGGCGGGTGCCGTGAAACATTAGCGCCCAGGGCGCTTGGCGTGTTGAGCAGTGTGGCGTGCTTCGGTACTCCCGCAGGAACCTTTGCAGTTCATGTTCTGGGTTACCTTGCTCTGCCAAGGCGATGCGGAGTGTTTTGTTTATTGTCCTCATGAGGCGTTCAATCTCCCCATTGGCTTGGGGCCATTGTGGGGTGATGCACCGGTGCCGGATGCCGTGGTGGTGCATGAACTCACGGAACTCGTGTCCTTGAAACGGGGGCCCATTGTCACTGCGGAGTTCATCTGGACATCCGAACAGGCCGAATATTTTCTCTAGAGCAGGGCCGACATGCAAGAAGGCGGTTGACTGTACAACCTCCACTGCTGGGTACTTTGAGTAGCTGTCAATGAGAGCTAGCGAGACACGCCCGTCAGGGAAGCTCCCAAAATTCACGCTTACTTTTTCCTATGGGCGTCGGCCGTGTTCCTCAGTGAGTATGGGTGCTGGTTGTTCTGGTCCACTCGTTAGTTGGCAGGATGGGCACCTCCGGACTGTCTCTTCTACTTGAGTGTCCATCCCTGGGAACCAGACCTTCTCTCTCATGCGAGCTTTCATTTTCTCCACTCCTTGATGTCCCCCGTGGGCGAGTTGCGTTGCACGTAGCTGTAGGGATGCCGGGATGACGATGCGAGGACCTCTGAGGAGAATACCCCCCTGGGTGAGGCTTAGTTCGTTTCGGACTCTCCACATGTTCATCAGTCTCTCTTTCTCTGGGCTTGACCAAGTGTTTGCAGCTTGTAGAAATTGGCGCCACAGCCCTCTTTGGATGGTTTCTCGGACTTTGATTATAACTGGGTCTTGCTCCGCGGCGGTAGCCACTTCTTCGAGCGTCAGTGCTCGGGGACACGTCAGTGTCGCGATCATGTCTAGGTGTGCCTCCGTATCGTTGTTGCTGGGTTCTTCTTCGCTTTCTCCTGTTGTGTCTGGGTGTTGGGACAGGAAATCAGCCGGGTTCTTGGCGCCGGGCCGGTATATGACATCCATGTTGTAGTGCTGGAGCCCGATGGCCCACCTTTCGATGCGTGGCGGCGGGTGGGGCGCTGAGCCTTTGAAGAACGGTACTAGTGGTTGGTGATCCGTGACCACAGTGAAGGGGTGTCCGCATATGTATAGGTGGAAGTGTCTGCATCCCCATCGGATGGCCAGGGCCTCTCTCTCGATTTGAGAGTATCGCTTTTCAGTCGGGGATAGCGCTTTGCTGGCGTACGCTAGGGCAGCCCATCGTCCTGGCTCTTGTTCCTGGGTGAGGACAGCCCCTAGGCCTACGGGGCTGGCGTCTACTAATATTTCCGTCTTCTTTGTCGGGTCGAAGTATACCAGTGTGGTATGGTCGAGGAGGGCTTTCTTGACGGCTTGGAACGCTGTCTCTTCAGCCGGACCCCACTGCCACATGGCGTCTGCCCTGGTGAGGTTTCGGAGAGGCTCTGCAAGAGTTGCTAGGTCCGGAATGAAACGTCCACAGTACGTGGCCATTCCCAGGAAGCTGCGTACTTCCGCCACGGAGAGTGGGGCAGCTGCGGTCTTGATCGCTTGGGATTTCCGTGGGTCAACCTGTATACCTTCTTGGGTGAAAGTGTATCCGAAGAATTCTATCTTTTGTTGGAACAGCAGACACTTCTCTCTGTGGAGGGTGACGCTGTGGTCTAGGAGTCTCTTTAGTGTGGCTCTCACATGCCGGTAGTGTTCTTCCGCTGTCTTGGAGTGGATGAATATGTCATCACTTACGTTGAGGACGCCAGGTAGCCCTACCAGGATTTCTTTGACAGCGTTCTGGAATATTTCCGCGGCAGAGGATATTCCGAAATTCAGCCGTTTGTACCTCCGGAGACCTAGGTGCGTGCTGAACGTTGTGATGTACCGACTGTCTTTGGCAAGGGCTAGTTGGTGATAGCCCGCGTTCAGGTCCAGCTTCGAAAACCACCTGGATCCGTTCAGGTCGGCCACGATGTCGTCCATGGTCGGCGTTATGTGGCGCTCACGCCGAATGGCCTTGTTGGGAAGGCGCATGTCAATGCAGAGTCTGATCTTCCCTGGTTGGCGAGGCTTTTCCGCAATCACCATGGGTGATACCCACGGCGTGGGCCCAGATACTTTCTCTATGACCCCTTGGTCTTCGAGTTTCTGCAATTCTTCCTCTACCAGAGGCCGTAGGTGGAACGGGATTCTCCGGTGTCGTAGGGCTGTTGGCGGGACGGTAGGGTCTATGTGCAGGCGGATGGGGGCTCTCTTTATCTTCCCTAGTCCTTTGAACAGGTCTCCGAACTGGCTCAGTAGTTCTTCCGTCTGGTCTGCTTGTATCTTTTTAGCAAACATCACCAGACCCAGGTCTTCAGCTGCGTGGCTACTGAGCAGCGTGTCCACTTCCTGGTTGATGACATGAATATCAATGGTGATCTCGATGTCTTCTGACCGCACTGGCACGGTCATTTTACCTCGGAGGGGTAGTGGCGAGTCGCTTCCATACGCGAAGATCTGTGCCTTCGACGGTCTCAGCTCAGGTCTGGGTCTTAACTTGTTATACTGCTGGACTCCCATTACCGTTACTGAGGCACCGGTGTCGATTACCGCATTGACTTCTGTCCCTGCAACCTGTATTGTGCAGCGAGGTTGGGGTCGCCTCCGGCTCTTCAGGGCCCGGGTAAACGAGATTAGGTATGTCTCTCCTTCGTCCTCTGACGTGGATTCGTCTTGTTGGTAGGTTGTCGGTTCCTTCTTCTTCTCTCCAGGGTGTGATGCAAGCGAGACCTGTGATAGTTGCCTGACCATCTTCCTCATGTGTTTTGGTCTTTTCCCTTCCCTGCGCTGCGTTTTCCTTTTGCATACTGACGCGAAGTGGTTCGCGATGCCGCAGTTGGTGCAGGTTTTTCCTTGTGCCGGGCATGCCTGCGCGGGATGGTCTTCATACCCACAGTACACACATTGGTTCTTTGGGGGTTGCGGTTGGCGATCACGAGGTCTGTAGGCCCTGTCTCGTGTCCTGACTGCGTCGGTTTTCTCCGTTTTGACTATGACGCCTTTTCCCGCTCCTCGCACTAGCGCCATGTCCATTTCCTCCGCTCGCGCCGCCGACAGATCGTGGGATCTCGCCAGTACAAGGATGTCATTCATCAGGATGTTCGGTTGCCTGAGTATGAGGCCACGTAGAACTTTGCTGCGAATTCCAAGGATCAACTGGGCTCTGATTTCCTCTGTGGCCCTGTCTCCCACGAGGTGGGTGGCGGCTACTTCCCTGAGTCGTGCGTGAAAAGCGTCTACTGACTCGCCTTCTCTCTGCTTGGCCTGCCTGAGCTTAAAGTGTTCGAAGTCCGGGTTCATTTGCGGGTCGAAGTGGGCATTTAGGGCTGTGACAGCTGTCTCTTAGTCGTCAGGGGGTCCTGTGTTCGGTAGATGCTTGAACAAGAGGTAGATTTCCTCCCCCGCATAGTGGAGTAGCAACAAGCGTTTCACTGCGCCATCCTTCTCCCTCGTGGCGATGAAGTAATTCTCCAGGCGGCCTAGCCAGGTCTGCCACTGCGGGGCAGCCGTGGAGGGGTCTGACGACTCACTGAATGGAGGCAGGACTCCTGAGGGCGGGTGGTGGGGAGCTGCTGGCGCAGGGGCCTGGGCGGCGTTATCCTGATCCCCCATTGCGCCAAGCGTAGGTGCAGAGAAGTGGTTTGACGACGATGCTGGTGTCTTGTGGTGGGCCTAGGCGTAGAGGCGCTGGCGCACAATATGGGTATCGTGAGGGCTGCGTGCTTTCAGTGGTGCGCCACTCACCGGGCTGGCATGGGCCAGTGCTGTGTCCTTTGGCTCCCCCTGGGTGTCCACGATTCACCCCCCGTAGCGTGGGGCCGGAGACTTCTTTGGCCGGTGTGGTTTGGCAGGGGGGGCAGCTGTGCCTGATGCTGTGGCCAGGTGGCTGCTCGTGAAAGGCTGAGGCGAGGCAAAGTGTAGGCCTGCTACACCCTGGAGCAGGGCAGGAGCAGCGTGTGTTGCTCCCCGCCCTCGTCGCCAATGTGATGATCGGGGGGGGCCTCCCTCCCGATGCTAAGGCTCGCGCTGGGCCTAATTAGCGCGCCGGGTAATGAGGACACTCACACAGTATTATGGTGTGGCGCGGACTGCCTCGCGGCTCCGCCCATCTTTATTTTATACACACGCTCACGCCGGCCGGCGTGAGCGCAGGGGCGGTGTTTATTTAGCGCGCGCCAGCGATAAACGCTGGTGCGCTAACCGTCACAACAGCCAGGGGGGAGCCCTCAGGGCACGTCCTCCGCCGGGACTCCGTCCAGGCGAGACAGTCCACACTTGTCAATACACTGGTCGTCTGGGCCAGCTCCACACACTCTCAGCGTCGAGGCCCTGATCTGGCTTCAGCACAGAACCTCAGTTCTAATCCAGGCGGCATTATTGAGGCAGAGTCCTTGTCAGACGCTTGTGCTGTACTAGGCAGCAGACATGAGGGCCTTATTCAGGCCCAGGCTAATCTTTGTGTGTCCAGAGCTACTCCCCCGCAGCCAGTCACTGCACCCCGGACTTTAGTACCGTCCTCCTCTACTTTGATGCAGCACAGTCTAGGCCCAGGACAGGTCACAGATCCTCGCAGGCCCCACCCCGCAAGGGAGAGAGGCTCCCTGTGGACAGATGTCAAGCAGGCACCATATTGCCCGCATCCTCACACCCTCCGGCCTGTGCCTGATCCGGGTCCGCCCAGGCCCCAGCAGAGAAGGAACCCGACAGGCGAGCATTAGGTGAACGTCCCGACTCTCCCCCCTATGCGCCGCGTGACCTAGCCTGATCCGGCCCCCGGGTCTACTCGGTCGCAGTTTCATGGGGGCGGAGGCGTCCCCCAGATGCTCGGCGGAGAACTGCCTCCCTATTTTGGGTCTTTTTCAGCGGGCGCAGCACTGTGGAGGGGAAGATCCCCAGCAACCAGATGGCAGACTGCCACTACGCTGTCCCTGTCTCCACATTACACGGCCTGGGCCCGATACGGCCCTCCTGGCCGCCCCTGCCCCGGAGGGGGCACCCGCCAGGTGGATGGCACGAGGATGTCCCACCACCCCGGCCTGTGCACCTCGCAGCATAGGCCCGATCCGGCCCCCGTGCTCGCTCAGCTGCGGAAGCATAGGGGGGGATCGCAGACAATAAATGGGGCCGGGGGTCCACCAGATAGCACTCACCTCTAGTGCTTCTGCAGGCCGGTGCAGCCCCCACGGCTCAGCACAGCATGTCGTGGGATGTATACGTCCCGAGAGCAGCTTCCATGTCATCGTTGCTCCACATCCCCTGCCGGCTCCCACCCAGGTGGGAGACAGCCGGCGGGCGGTGAGTTGTCCATGCAGCAGGCCCCGCAATCAATTTCGATCAGCCCAGTTGGTCACTACGTCCTCTTTCACAGGGCCACCAGATCGGATCTCGGTGAGTGCACGGACTCGTGTCAGAGCCGAGAAACACCAGGGCCCTGAAGTGTTCCCAGGGACAGCGTGGGTGTCCACCCCATGTGGCGTTCGCGATTCCAGTATAGTACCCGTCTACACAGACGAGTGGTGGCTAGCCCAGGCGTGGGTCGTGCCCGTTACCAGCTCTCAGCAGCGCTGAGCAGAGCGGGCCCAGGCCTGACGCACTGTTCTGGCTTTTTCTGTTGCGATCTCACATTGCTCTGCACCGCAGATAGCCAGTGATGTTCTCTGAGGGGTGTAAGGCTTTGTGCAACCTCCAGGATGGCGTCGTAGAGCACTGCAGGCTAGGATATATGCCGAATATAATAATAAGCAACAGAAAGGTGACCAGTCAACAATTACGAAGGGCCTTCCAATGCGCTGCAACAATTGCAGGGATTTTGAGCTTCAAGCTGAAGCTTCCGCCATCTTCGTCCGTTGGCCATGCCCCCCCATTAGGTCACACTTATAAGACATCTTTTAGCTGTCTGTAGAAAGAAGCTTATTGTGGACCACTGTGCCTTAACTGAGATGAAAAAGGTGGGTGGGTCTCTAAAAGTGGCCTGGCCCAAGTAAGGGTGTAGCTAAAACATGTGAACTACAATGCTGTGTTTTCCATCCAAACATATAAAAAAAAATATATATATATATGCCTAAAACAATCCAGATCTATTGCCTTTATATGCTTGTTAGTAATTTGATATAAGTAACAACAATGCTTTTGTTATAAATAATTAAAATTGGTAATTACAAGTGGCACAAACATGATCATCACCATGTGCACACTAGAGAGGTCGGGGACTGGATGAGCATGTAATCTGAACAATGTTATGGCCCACTGACTCACACGGCCTTCAGCCTCCGCTCCAGATTTCTCAATTTTGTCCCATTATAAACACCTTCCCACAACCAGAAATCACCCGAACATCTAAATGCAACTCAGGTCACATGTAGCATGCAAGCATTGGAAAACCCAATAGCTCAGCCTTTAAGAGCTATGACCTCTTGTCTTGCCAATACTTAGTAAATTACAATTTCAAGACTAAATTGCACTAAACCAAAGAAAGTTTATATATATTAACAAATTCAAAGTCTATACTTTTGGAAAATATGCAATGTATATACAGTAATCAGGCCACTGCAATTATGAGACTTATTTGCCACATTATCCACCATCTGCTGCACAATCTTCAGATTTTAACAAAAAAATGCAGTTTTTAGCTCATAGATCGAAAGTTACTATTAATGCGGCAGCAATTGTTGCAGCGCATTGGAAGGCCCTTCGTAATTGTTGACTGGTCACCTTTCTGTTGCTTATTATTATATTTGGTAGTTAAACTGATACTAATGAGGTGGAACCTATGTCCATGCACTGATAAGTGTAAAAATCACAAAATAATGTCAAAATGCTATCACAAAATGTGCTGCATTGCGCCACATATCTTGCCTTTTCTTGTTGCATATTTTAATCAACTCGCAAATCACAAAAAGGTAGGGTGCCAGTAGGAACAGAGAAGGTACAGAGACCCTATTCAGAATCAATCAACTCCAACTGTATGTAGTGTGGGACCGCTTAAAGCGGGAAGGCCATCCTTAATGGAAGAGGATGCCTCAGACTCATAATAGTGTCATGCTTCATCATCGGCATCCTCTTCCCACCCTAGTAAGGTGGTACTACCAGAGCAGACTCAACCTCCGCGAAGACTCACAGTTAGAGGGAGTTCTTACATAAAACTACTGGACAAGAGCGGGATCCAGACAATCTAAATATACCTTAGGGTTCCTCGGTTATCACCTTTATTCGAGGACTCTAGGTATCTTAAAAACACTTCTTTTGACGGGTATTATAGAGTACAATGGCTCAGGCCCGTCTCTTATTCACCAACATGTTTCTGCCCTCATTGATTAGCCTTATAGGTCTGAGGCGTTCTTCAGGACTAGTGGATCCCTATAGTGTTAGCCTAAGTGTCAAGTAGACCCTATGTGGTGATGCGAGTGCAACCCACACTACGTATACCCAGGTGAGTCCTACCTGGGCTTCTAACTTCCTGGATTTCGTTGATAACCCTAGGCTTTAGGGGATACCGGTGGACTGGTCAGGGAGTGGGTGGTAACCTTTGTAGTCACACTTTCATCAAAAGGATCACCACTTGTGTGAACCTGGCATATTCCACTCCTGCCGCTGGGCATATTTTAATCAACCCTGCTGCATAATTTGGTCCTCCCCTGCTGCATAATTCTAGTGGCCCTGACTGTAACAAAGTGCTAAAACAATTGGCAAAGCCAAAAGGTACCAAAGACGAGACCTATTGCCAATGCTTTTTTTAAAATTACAATTGTCAGCATACAAACTCCAGTCAGCTAAAAAGGCATAAGTTGCAAATGGTTTCATGAAAGACATGAAGCCACATGGACATGACTGCTGAGCCTGAGCTCAGTGGTGAGACTGAACACACTTGGCCATGTTGCATTTTGAAAGCACCGCCAATATTGCAGCCACACGACTGTCAAAGTAGCATGTAATATGCATCTGCGGTGTATACAGATCTCAGGGATTCTAGGTTTCATCTGCATGGTTTGAAAATTAAATAATGTAGGAAAAAATCCTTTCTCAGCCCAAAATATCTAGGTTTCTCATCCCAGCAAGAAGACCATGGCACAGACTCAGTGTCTGCATCTTTTTTCTAGGCCCCGGCAAAATTTTAATTTTGACGATGTCATTTTGAGAATTTCATGTTATGCTTTTTATGTGAAATTCCTAAAATGTCACCATTTATGCCACCGTGCATAATTTCATTACATTTGCAGAAACAATTTACAGCGGATGTGCCATTAGCTGTATAAATGCATGGGAAGAACAGCGAGTATCTGTCGTTCAGAGTTCTTTTGCTTTTTTGCATTTGTTTTTAGCGCGAAATGCATCCTTGCATGAGATGTTGACACAAGGACACATTATGGCTAAATATAGTGTGAAATTATGAATTTGTCTTCCGCTTAATTATGTGTAATTTTGCAAAATTTCACTGGAATTTTGTATAATTACGCAAAAGCGAATAATGCATATATCGCACACACCTCTGTTTTTCTCTCAGTAACCCATTGACCCTTAGGGCCCGATTACGAGTCTGGCGCTCTGAGAACCGCCACACTCGTGGTGGCGCAGCGGTGGCTGTCCAGCCACCACTACACCGGTGGTCCAACCGCCCCATTACGACTTCGGTGGTCGGACCTCCATGGGACCACCGATGCCACCAGGGTCCCGCCAAGCATATTATGCGTTTCCTCTCTGCCACGCTTTTCATGGCTGTTCCACCGCCATGAAAACTGTGGTGGAGAGGAAACAAAGGGTGCCCTATAGGGCCCCTACCTCTAGTGCCTCACGCCATGTTGATGCACACAGGGGGGGCACAACATATGTCCCTCTGTGTGAATGCACACCAGTTCCTGCACTGCATGGACTTTACAGTCCATGCCGTGCAGGAACTGTTTTTGACGTTCCTATTGCGGTGTCCATTTTTAGAGACATCACCATGAGAATGCCAAAAACCAGCCTGCCAGACAGGAGAAAACTCCTAATCTGGCGGGCGGGACCGCGACTTTGGCGCTGTGGGAATGTGGCGGTGGCTTACTGGCCACTCTCGCTGCACAAAAAGTTGTCATAGGGCCCTCAGTAGGATTGCTGGAGTCCACACTTTTTATAATAAACTGTCCCTCATCACAAGTGCAATAGCATCTAAATATTTATTGTGTATGTATGTGGTATTTGTGTAGCGCACACTTATCAAAAGGGCTGTGGAGTGCTGAACAGGGTCAAAGGCAAGTATGAATGATTGATTGGAGAGGTAGCTGGGTTCTGGAAGCAGAAGTGGACTGTTAATGCATTGTGATGCAGTGTTCTTTAGAGAGCAGAGTCTTCAGCTCTTTCCTAACGTGGAGTGACGTTGGTGCAGTCCTGATGGATATTGGGATGTTTTTCCAGATCCTGGGTGCATAGATAGAAAAGGCCTGCCACCTTGTTTTTTTTAATTTTTAACACATCTTAGGGCCTGATTGCAAGTTTGGTTGTCTTGGTGCGGGCCGCCACGCCAGCGCCCCGCTTCAAGACCACCAAACCTGTAGTCTGGCCGTCCGCCGTATTCCGATTGAAATACAGGTCGGGCGGTCCTCCGGCGATGGTCCCATGGCGGTGCCTTTCAAAGGTTCATATCAGAGCCTTAGAAAGGCACCACAATGGGAACACCACAGCACGTTCCTGCACGGCATGGACTGTTAAATCCATGCAATGCAGAAGCTGGGGGTGCATGCATACAGGGGGGCACAACATGTGTCCCCCTGCATGCATCCCCTGACCCTGAGGCAATAGGTTTCCTCACCGCCACACTTTTCATGGCGGGCTCACCACCATGAAAACTGTGGCGGTTAGGAAACTCGTAATAGAACCAGGGCCGGGTAGGCAAAGCCGGACCCAATGGGGGCCCGGGTAAAACGCCGTCCGGAGGCGGAAGGCTCCCCCCCCCCCCCGGCTCCTATTTGCATGCCGGCTAAGCCGGCGGGGGCCAGGATTGGCCGCCCCCCCACACAAGGCGAACCTCCCAATCAGGGGGCGAGCCGGGTAGGGCGAGGGGGGGATAAAAATGGGCCAACGGCCCGAAACAAACACATACACCCCTCCCTCGCATTTCAAGGAAGGAGAAGAATTACCTGCTGGTCGATGGGGATGCTAGACGCTGCTCCCGTGGACGACGACTGAGGCGGCGGATAGACGACGGCGGTGTTTGAGTTTCGCGCCCTTTCCTTTCGAAAGTGTCCGCGCATTCCACGGACCAATGGACAGTTTCGGCCCCCGGGCTTGCTTCGCCCCATCCAGCAGGATCAACAGGACCTTGGCCGAAAGCAGCGGGAGCAGCGTGAGCGGAGCCTCCACCCCCGCTAGCTCCTACAGGCAACCTCTGCCAGCCGGGACGGCGTGAGAAGAGCCCCCAGCCCCGCCTCCTCCAACAGCTGACCGGCGGGAAAGAGCCGCGGCGGGGGTAGCGTGAGCGGAGCTTCTACCTCCGCCTCTGCCGAGGCCGCCGACGGGACCGGGGTGAGCGGCAGGGATTACCGGCGGGAGCGGATCGGCGGAAGACTTCGAAGTGGGGGCAGAGTGAGCATAACCTCCACCCCCACAGGTGCTTCACTGCAAGCAGAGATTCCTCTGCGCACCCTCATTAGCGGCGACAGCAGGACCGGACAGGCAAGGCAAGCACCGCAGCACGGAACGAGGCAACACAGGGGGCGGCGCCTGGGAGCACTCGGCTCTTAAAGTGAAACGAACGCTACTCACAGCGTGCTGGACCAGGTCAACAAAGAAGAGCAACTTTGCCCTAGCTCTCCCCCAACTTTGTGGGGATATTTGCTGGTGCACGGGAAGAACGGTTAAGCAGACTCCAACCTCCAACACAAGGGAGGGCAAGGATGGCCGGCAGGAGCAGAGCGGCCGGGAGGAAAACAGCCCCCGGTCCGCTTCAGAGAAGACCAGGAAGGGCCAGCACCACCGAAGAAAGGCCGGAAACGACGCGGTGAGGGATCGGGACCAGAGCTGGATGATGACCTACAGGTCATGCTGGAACAAGCCAGGGCCCTGGTAGCGCTGAAGGGATGGAGCTGGATGGACCAGCAAATCAAGGAGGGGGCACAAAGAAAGGGAAAAAGGCAGCGGCAGGCACCCCCAGCGCCACCGCCCCCTGAGAAAACTGCGAGAAAGGGGTCTGCAGCCAAAACGGCGGCCCCTAACAAGACCAGAAAGGGGGCAGGCAACAAAAGAAAGAGCAAAAAAGCGGCAACGCCAGAGCAAATGTCTAGCTCGGAGTCAGAAGAGAGCAGCGACGAGGAGGGGTCTGTGGCCAGCACGGCGGCCCCTCAGGGGAGTCACGAGAGAGAAAGCAGCGCAGGCGGCAAAGGACATGGTAAGCATGGCACGCGGAACAGCGAGCGCAGGAGAGGGCAGAAGGCCCAAAACAGCCTGGGGTAAATGTTAATAAGGGAACCCAACTAAGGGGGGACAATGTGGCAATACAAGGAGCATGGCCCATGCACCTGCCGTGGCACACAGGGTCAGGCCAGGGGCAACCAGAATTCCACGGGGAGGCCTGGACCGAGGGGGCAGCGCAACCAACAGCATGGATGCCCTGGTGGCAATGGCCAGGGATGGGGGCTCCATTCCCTGGGAACACGGCATGGGGCGCAGGGGGCCAAGGGCTCAGCTCAGCGTCACACAAGAAGGCAGGCAAAGGGGGCCACACCGAAAGTGCAACAAGCAAGGAGGCGGGCAGGGCAGGCCAGGTGCGGCAGGGCGAGAAGACACGAACCAAGGCGGCGCCAGTGGGGGAGAGCCCAGACACGAACAAGACGGGGGAGAGTCAGGACATTAACGGGAAGCCAGCCAAGGAGTACCTGCGTCCCTCCCCGAGCGACCCTCCCACAACAACTAAGATGTTAGGGCTGGCCAACCTCATCCCACTTACAGTGAAGGAGAGGATTTGGATAAAAGAATTCATAGACATCTTTTCCCTGTTGGAAGTGCGTCAGGCGGGGTTAGACCTGACGGCGCAAGATAAAAAGATGAGGACAGGAGAACCCCGCGGAAACCTAGGGTAGAAAGATCAATAGAAAACTGGCTGAAGGCATTCCGAACACTAGCTTGCGTGTTTATTGAAAAATTCCCACAGAGCGCAGCGGCACTGATCCTTTATGAGCAAAAGGTACACGAGGCACAACAACAGTATCAGGGCGATGCCTGGCTGCAATACGATGAGGGCTTTAGAGAGAAAATGCAGGTGTGGCCCATAATAAGCTGGGACTGCCAAGACATGGAAGGTTTCTCAAAACACATGGTGGCAGCCAGGGAGGGCGTGGGCGCAAAAGAAAGCATGTTTCGTCCCTACGGGAGTAAGGGCAAATTCGATGGCCAGGGAAAAGATTTCAAAGGGAAAAGCCAGGAGGGGAACAGAACAAGCTATGCTGGAAATTTGAAAAGGATGAATGCAAATGGGGAGCGTCATGCAGGTTCAAACACGCCTGTGGGTCGTGCGGGGGAAACCACCCAACCATACGCTGCCGAAGGGGCGCAGGACCAGGGGCAGACAAAGGCAAACCAGGCGCAAAGAAATGAGGCGCAGACCCCTACGGGCGGGCTCAGTGGGGATGGGGGCGGAGGACAGACGCTACCAACACCCATAAAGGCAAGCAGGCTTTTACATCTGCTGAAGGGATATCACAAACTAACAGACAGACAACTGCTAGCGGAGGGTTTCACACAGGGTTTCCCAATCCCATACAAAGGGCCCAAGAGGGCACGGGAAAGCTTAAACTTAAAATCAGTTAGAGACAACCCCGGGGTGGCAAAGCAAAAGGTGGGGAAAGAAGTACTGCTGGGGCGGGTAGCCGGCCCTTTCCCCTCCCCCCCATTAAAGGACATGGTGGTATCACCGCTCGGCATAGTGCCCAAAAAGGAGCTAGGAAAATTCCGGCTGATACATCACCTGTCCCACCCTGCAGGGGAGTCCATTAACGACGGGTTGGAACAGGGAGCCTGCACGGTGGCCTACGCTTCAGTGGATGATGCGGTGGACCTGATTAGACAGGAGGGAAAGGGGGCCTTAATGGCAAAATCTGACATAGAATCAGCTTTCAGACTACTGCCGGTGCATCCAGACAGCTACCACCTGTTAGGTTTCAAACTAGAAGGACAATACTACTACGACAAATGTTTACCTATGGGGTGCTCAATATCATGCGCACACTTCGAGGCCTTCAGTAGTTTTCTAGAATGGGAATTGGGGGCGCGCGCACCAAGGGGCGGGCGCGTCCACTACCTGGATGACTTCCTTTTCATTGGGAGGGCAGGCACAGAGGATTGCATCAACCTACTAAACAATTTCATAAGTCTGGCACACGAATTAGGCATCCCTCTGGCGCAGGACAAAACAGAGGGCCCCACTACTAAACTGGCTTTCCTAGGAATAGAGTTGGACTCAGTAGCCGGGACATGCAAGTTGCCACCTGAGAAGGTAGCCGAGCTGCTTAGCAGCATAAAGAAGCTGAGGCAACAAAGAAAAGCCACACTGAGAGAAATACAGCAGCTGCTAGGAAAATTGAACTTTGCCACACGAGTGATCCCCGCAGGACGCACATTCGCAAGGCGATTGGCATGGCTAACTAGGGGAATGACACAGAAACACCACAGGGTCCGCATCACACAAGGGGTGAAGGAGGACCTGGGGCAATGGGAAAGTTTTCTGGCAAATTTCAACGGCACCCTAATATGGAGAGAGCCATGGGTACAGGCAAGCGAACTGAAACTTTACACTGACTCGGCAGGGGGTACGGCTTTGGAGCAATATTAGGGACCGCATGGTCGGCAGGGGGCTGGCCAGAAGCTTGGCACAAGGCAGGACTGACCGCAAATATCTCACTGCTAGAGTTGTTCCCCATAGCGGTAGCCTTCCACATTTGGGCCCCACAGCTAGCGAATAGACAGATTACACTGTGGTCCGACAACCACGCAGTGGTACAAGCAATTAACACTGGGTCTACACAATGCCCAGCAGTAGCAACCCTGCTGCGCAGACTGGTGGGCTGCCAGCTGAAAGGCAACATCGCGCTCAGGGCGAGACACATTCCGGGAATAGACAACTCAGTTGCGGATGCCATTTTTCGTTTTCAGTGGGACAGATTCAGAGAACTTGCCCCAGAAGCAGACAAAAGGATGACCCCGTTGCCAGAGGAGGCGTGGTCCTGGGTGGAGACGGGTTGAAGACATTACTAAACAGTGCGTTGGCCCCAAAGACAAGCACCCGCTACAGTAAGTGCTGGGAAACGTTCAGGGCTAGAACAGGGCTAGGAAAGGGGCAGCAGGCCACACAGAAGGAGGTCTTGGACTTCATCGAGTGGGCTTTTATGGCTGGGAAAAAGAGAACCTGGGCACAGGCACACTTAAACGCAGTGGCATATTACGCAAAAATGACAGAGCAGGAAGACCCAACCAAGACATTCAGAGGCAGAATGGCAATGAAGGGCTGGGGCAGGCTGCAACAGACAAAGAAAGACTCAAGGCGCCCCATCCACTACGGCATGCTGCGGGGGATGCTAGGGGCGCTAGCAGGAATCTGCTCCTCAAGGCAGGAAGAAGTGCTCTTTAGTGCAGCCTTCACGATGGCATTCTTCGGGGCATACAGGGTCAGCGAGTTAGTAGCCCCATCAGTGGTAGACCCAGGATCCGCATGCATCCACAGAGGGGACGTAGAAATACGTGAGGGCTACATGGACATACTGCTGCGGCGGTCCAAGTCAGACCAGGCAGGCAAGGGAAAATGGACCAGGATACATTGCATTAGGGACGCAGCATGCTGCCCGGTGTGCTTACTGCAAGAACACCTGGGAGAAGGGGAAGGGAACGTTGGGCCACTTCTCAGGCACAGGAACGGGTCTTTCCTCAGCCGCTTTCAGTTCATAGCAGTAATGAGAAAAACCCTGGAAGCAATGGGTCTCCCCGCACAGGAGTATGGCTCTCACTCGTTCAGAATAGGGGCAGCCACCACGGCAGCGGGGCTGGGGTTGGGAAGCGGGCTGATTAAGGGAATAGGGCGCTGGGCGTCCAGCGCGTTTAAGCGGTACATACGCCCGACGATGCACTGAGCCCGACTTCTCCCGCCCCGTCTAGGTCCGGACGTCTCGCGGAAGAAGGTGTGGATCATGGGGCACTCATACGTGACGCGGGCCCAACGATGGGCGGCAGCCAGACGCGACTTCGGCGGTATATGGCTGCACGACACCGAAATAAACTGGTGGGGACGCTCAGGAATGAAGTGGGACCAACTGCTACCCGCAGTACGGGAAGCAACACAACAAGGTGGCAAACCAGACGCGGTAGTGGTCCACCTGGGGGGCAATGACCTGGCAGCATTGGGAAGACGTACGCTACTGGAGGACATGCAGAAAAGCCTCACGGCTTTGGCACGCCTTATCCGCCTTGCGGAAGTAATCTTTTCAGAGATCATAGTGCGGAAGGCATGGCGGGGGGCAGTGGACCTGGGGGCAGTGGAAAAGTCCAGACGGAAGCTTAACATCACCATGGCCAAAGTGTGTAGGGCCAATGGATGGGGCTTCGTGAGACATGGGTTCATAAACCTGAGGTCCCCGGGGTATCATATGGAGGATGGGGTACACCTCACAGGGGTGGGAATGGACATGTTCCTTCTGAACATTGTGGGGGTACTGGAGCAGATGGGCTTCAAGTAAGAGCGAAGGCAAGGCCGGGGAAAGGGGGAGCTCCCTCCGATCGGGAAAACCGTAGGTAGCGTGGCGGAGCAAACACAACAAAGTTAGGAAAAAGAGAAAAATTTACTAGAAGGGAGATGGAAGGCCCTCACAGTGTCCTTGGGATGCCTCACGGCAGGGGCACTGAGGGGGCCGAGGGGCGGCGTGCCGCCAGAGAAAAATAGATATGATGCTCCCGCCGGACCCTTGGGATGCCTCACGGCAGGGGTACCAAAGGGGAAGAGGGCAAGGACTCAGCCTCAGGAAAGGTAGAGTAGATGCTCAAGTATGGTCCTTGGGATGCCACACGGCAGGGACCCCTGGGAGAAGGGAGGGCCCACGACAGGGTTACAGGGCGAGCGGGACGGCACTTGCAGCCCGGGCAGGTCCGGAAGGTCACCCTCCAAATTGGTAGCAAGCTGAAGCCTAGACCCGTGAATCGGAAGCCCAATGAAAGGGGTCCCTTCCCTCCCCGGATATTGAGGAGGCTGGGTCCATAATGCCAGGAAAAGGCTTAAAGAGCAATGAAGTAAATATATAACATGAACAATGAATGTAGTTATGACCATCAACGGTTTGCAATGTATAAATCATGTGGATGAATAAACTGCGACCTTTTCAGGCACCAAAGAACGTGGTCAGTGGTGATTTTGGGAAAAGCGGGCAAAGGGGAAGGGGAGGAGCGAATCGCCGCCTGGTTAATATGCTTGGCGGTGCCTCTGCGGCACTGCCAGCATATTGCGGGCCTCAGACTGCTGCAAGACTGCCAGGGATACCGGATCCCTGGCAGTAGCAGCAGTCCTATGGCTGTGTGACCGCCCAACTCAGAATACGGCGGTCAGACCGCCACCACGGGTTTGGCGGACCATACCACCAAACTCGTAATCAGCCCCCAAGTCTGCAGTCGTATGGTGTCCTGAGAGCCAGTAGACATGGTGAGCTTGTCTGCAAGATACGCAGGAGTGCTGGGCATGACAGCATCTAAAACGCACAGCTGGTTTTGAAGATGGTGCCGCCGGCAAGAGGAACCAGTAGAGTTCCATCCTGATGGATGGTCCTTGAGGTTAAATAATTTGCACAGAATCACAGGATGTTGAGTTTACGGTGAGACCCAAAACTGGTTCTCATGTTACAAAATTGGTAGCTCTGGTCGTTAGCCTACGTCTCTCTATATGGAGTGTCTCTCAGCGAAGCACTTTAAAATCTGTGCGACAAAAAGAAATCGGACACTAGAAAGAGGTGTAAAATCTATGGGACCCTTCAAAGTTCCACCTTTGCTATTAAGAGACTATCTCTTAGATTGGCAACGCCAAGAAACAGGCACGCGTATGCACATTGAGATCAGTGAGGACCGACCACCATCTAGGGGAAGTTCAGAATCATGGCGCACGTGACAACTACATATTGGACAATTTAACCATAGATTGGCCGATAACAAATGCATACAACATTTTTCTACGGACATGAACCATTCTCTCCATTCAGTTTCTAAAGTATGTTTTGCGTCCTGCTGGTATTTGTTTTTTTGCACTAGGCATCGCAAAAACTGTGCATAACCACGTTAAGGACATTACAAGCCTCCGTAGGCAACTACAATTTGGCTAATACACGGTTATATGGAGCGATACTTACTCCCTTGCGAATGTCTGAATGCAGTTGCCAGATCACTCTGCAAACTAAAGCTGTGACGCATCCACCTCAAGTGCACCTTTTCCACTGAATGAAGCGAGAGGGGTTAACAGACAGTGAAGTTGAATTTACAGCACATGCTAAAGCTTTTTCTTCCTTTGCATAAATGTAGTCCAATGAATTACACCCACATGTTTTTAAAATATTTTAAGGCGGAAACTCTGAACATTGCCCTCCCCTAAAGTAGTTCTTTCAAGTCCCCTATAAATGAGGAAGATGGGTATCCCTCAAAGTTATTCATCAATCACAGAAACGTTTGCCTTGTTTGCTGTGGCCGTCCTGTTTGAAAGTACTAAAGTCTCGACAGCTGTTTAATTCCTAACGGGTTAAACGAGGTTGTGAGAAAGATGCTGGGGAATTAAATTCGATGTTGCGCGCCCAATAAATCTCGTGTGATGGCGACATTCCTAATATAAAATAATCTAAACTACACGTTCCACAATCCCACCCTGCGTGTAGGAATTTCACCCAAACACACGCAGAGTCTCTTCTACTCTGTGTTTTTCTTAAAATTCACTTGAGCTAAACTGTGGCTGGTTTCTGTGAGAATCAGAAATGTTTGGTAGGGATTGATCCAAGCCTGATTGCAAGAATGAATATCCAAAGTCTATGTAAAAAAAAATCTCCTTTAGATTTATTTTAAGTAAATCTATTGTAGGTGGATATGCTAAATGTTTGGCATTGGTCCAGCCTTCGTAGAAAAATGTTGGACCGCCTTGGGTTAATTTAATACCCCTTCTTTGCTTCGGTAATAATCAAGTGCATATTCTTACAATGCTGCCAGAGATGTGCATAATTATATTTCCAACGGCCAGATTCGGTATACATAAAAAGCCAAGCATTTTTTACAATTTAGAGAATTTACAGTACATTTTGCTCCTTCACTGCTAGTTCTAGTTCAAGGTGTTTTTTTTTTGCAAATTCCCTCACGAAAAATGTTACCTGAAGGTTTGTTTTACTACAAAGAAAAATGATATAAGCAATACCTAGCAAAGAACATCGAACTCTTACTTTTATATATATATATATGTCTCGCCCTGCACTCTCGATTACCAAAGATTAAATTAAACAGCACTGCTAAATATAGTTCTGCTTTTCATTGCTGCATGAATCGCTGATGTGAGAGCCTTGCGCCACCCTGTGGCAAAATCGTAAACTTCAATCTTGTTTTTAAAAGATGCCAGTCACGGTACAAGCAAGAATTCAAGACAACATGAAATGAGCACCACTTGAGAAATTGGTGAGGGTCCCTAAACGTTCATTTAAGCTGGCTGCCTTACACATATACATAAGTCTAGGGCTGATCCGAGAACACATGTAGGTAAACCCAATACGTGTTATCGTCCAGGAAAGGCCTCCACTTTCAAGGATCCGCCTACCCTACCAATTGACACCCTGAATATTGATGTCCTGGCTTTGCTTCTTTTCCCTTGAAACACATTCTTTATCCTGCTTTTAGTATGGTTTTCTAAACTCGCCTTTTCTCATATTTTGAACCAGAGATTTCCACTGGCGTATCCCAACTTGAAAATCCCCTTTTCCCAGTACCATTTTTGTTTGGTGTCTTTGTTGAAGGGATTGGCACCGTAGATGAGAAGGAACAGGTCAGTCACAGATTAGCAAGATATTCATTTACACAGGAAATTCTGCATAAATGAGTTCTGTTTAGGTTCACTGCATGTAAATATATTTTATGTGGATAGCATGACAATCTGGTCTGAATCTGTCCTTCTTGGATCTACTTCAGGCACCCCTGCTTTAAAGCATTGAAATCACCTCTTCCATTGCCTACACCTCCTTTCAGTTCATCTTCAGTCGTCATTGCTATCTCTTCCGGTGTCACTGTCTTCTCTGTTATACATCACATTTTTCCTGTTTCGTAATTACCCAAAACGCTTTGGAATGCCGTCCTCCTCATTAGATGTAAAAATAAAAAAGAATCTTATCTACTTTCCAAAGTTTAGTCTTATCTTTGGTTTTGAAGTAAGGTCAGCAATTTTTCTTTGGATTCAGAATCATTTGTTTTTGGGCATTCTACGATTTATCACAACTGGCTGATGGGTAGGATCATATGCAAAATATGTTAATAACAGGGGCGGCTGGTACACTTTGAAAGTGGTGAGGCGAGTGAAGTGCCCCACCACTTCACAAAAAAACAAAATAAAGCACCCCCTCCAAAACCCCAAAGTAAACCAGCACTCCCTCCAAAACCCCAAAGTAAACCAGCACTCCCTCCAAAAGCTCAAAATAAAACACTCCCTCTCCCCAAAAGCTCAAAACAAAACACCCCTCCCCCCCAAAGTGAAAAAACCCACTAGAAAACATTTTTAATAAATAAAATAAATAGTACTTACCCACGGCAGCATGTCCTCAGCGGCATTCCACTTCTGAATCTGCAGTCGAGTTCCCCTAACCAATCCAGACGCTGCTCTCATGTTGTTAACCAGCATGAGAGAAGTGCCTGGATTGGATGGAGCAGGCTGGCTGGATGCTCCTTCAGGCCCTGTAGTCCTGTGCTTGGTCTCCACCCAGCTGTCTAAGACAGCTGAGTGGAGAGCTTCAAAGTGTGCATGCCACTTTGACCAGTGCAAGGCAGCTGGCCAGCCAAAGTGACATGCGCACTTTGATGCATCCACTGCTGAGGACATGCCCCATATGTCCCTTGGCTCTGGGTCGGCTGGCTGCTGCAGTGTTCATGTCGGAAAAATAAAATGGCAATGAAATCTTTTCATTGCCATTTTATTTTTCCTGCATGGCTGGCAGCAGACGGAGGGGCGATGCTCCCCCGCCCTCGTGCAGAGATCAGCGGCA
The DNA here is from genome assembly GCA_963921515.1 of Calotriton arnoldi. Classification (NCBI taxonomy): domain Eukaryota; kingdom Metazoa; phylum Chordata; class Amphibia; order Caudata; family Salamandridae; genus Calotriton; species Calotriton arnoldi. The sequence goes on along the minus strand of CAWUFW010006407.1, from coordinate 925,276 downwards.
GCTGGTACCCTTCGAAAGTGGTGGGGTGAGTGAAGTGCTCCACTGCTGCGCAAAAACCCCCAAAATAAAACACCCCCTCCCTCCAAAACCCCAAAGTTAACCACCCCTCCCTCCAAAAGTTCTAAATAAAACACCCCTCCCTCATTAAATTAAAAAAAAAAATACAATAACATTTTAAATAAATAGTAGTTACCCTTGGCAGCATGTTCTCCATCCTCTTAAGTGTTCCACTTCTGAATCTGCAGTCGAGTTCCCCTAACCAATCCAGATGCTGCTCTCATGCTGTTAACCAATATGAGGGAAGTGCCTGGATTGGATGGAGCGGGCTGGCTGGGTGTTGTTTCAGGCTCTGTAGGCCTGTGCTCGGTCTCCACTGAGCTGTATGGAGCGCTTCAAAGTGCGCATGTCACTTTGGGCAGCCGTTAATAAGTATGATACTTTTTTACGCAAATGAGGCCATAATGGTTTTCAGGATGATTAAATAGCATACGTTTGCCCTGATTATGCAGTGGAGGTTAACTCCGATCCCAGTGCAAACAAGAGTTTGTACAGGATCAATATTTCATGATGTGCATTTATTATCACATCCCTATTGTTTTTCCCTGCCAGATTTCTGCAACTCAAATTTTGTCAAAATGTATCAAGAGAAAAGGCTTAGAAAAAGGCAATACTTGGGATGTTATAGTTAGGCTCAGATTTCACTTGTACCAAACCAGTGAAATTCAGCAGTTCTAGTTAGGTGAGCTAACTATAACTTACGCCCCGCATTGCACTGCTTTTGACCTCACATATTACATCACTCATGACCTGGTCATTGACATCACTGATGACATCTCAAGCGACATCAGTGATGACATCATCCACAGAAAAACTCGCACACCGTCTTACACCCCATACAACTTCTTGTATGCCCACTCACACATCCACACAACCACTCACATACCCATTCACAGACCCATACCAGTACTCACACACCCACTCACTCCTCCATTGAGCCACTCGCACACCCACTCACTCACTCATACAGCCACTCACACAACCGTTCAATCACCCATACAGCTACTCATACAACCAGTCACTCACCCACACAGTCCCTCACACAGCCACACACTCAACCATACAGCTACTCACACACCCACTTATTCACCTACATAGTCACTCACACACACACACTCACTCACCCATACAGTCATTCACACAAACACCCAGTCTCCAATATAGCCACTCATACAGTGAACTAAAGAACGATGATCGATTCAACCCAGATCTGTGACTGGGGGTGAGTGTCTGAAAAGTTGCAGTGCTCCATCCATCATTTCCTTGTGTTTGCTTAATTCGCCCTAAGTTGGCAGGGTATGCCCAAACATTGGCCCCTTGCTCACTTTGCCACTGGATTCAAGCTAGCCGGGCTGATGTAGGGTGTTACCCCGAAACCGTTTCCCGGATGCTTGTTTTCTGTCCAGGTAAGGCCTGGCTTGGCAGTTCCGGCTGGACTGTTCCCATGAGGAACATGGTCAAGACTGTTTTGCATATTGCAGAATCTGAACTGGGGTGGCAAAGTGAGCTAAAGAACAATGATGGATTCAACCCAGAACTGGGACTGGGGGTGAGTGTATGAAACGTTTCAGCGCTCCGTCCATCATCTCCTTGTGTTTGTGCTTTTCTGGAAACGTCATTCAACTAATTTGTCTGAAGCCCTCCTCAGGAATCCCAACTCCATCGTGATAATGTATCATCCTTTAATATTAGGCATTTTGGTAGTTCTTAATTAAATAGACATTTCAAACTGCCAGGTGCTGCTGGTGAGTCACTTTAAAGCACCACAAAAGAAGTCAGAGAAATTGTGGGTATGGAAAGAAAATGTGAAAGGATAAAAAAAAGAAGAAGCTCAGTCTCCTGCTTTAGGTAGTGGGCAGAGGTGCTGGAAGTGGGGGTGCTGCAGCACCTCCAGAAATAACCATACTGGAGTTCAGAAGGTGAATGAGCAATAAAGATGCCTTAAATTTTGTTTTGTTGCATTTGTTGTGGTTCAAAGACGGAGGTCAAATATCAGACTGTCTTCTGAAAAATGGCAGTTTATTCGTTTTACATGAAGATTGGCGTTTACTTTTATTATTCTCTAACTTCAAAGTGAGAGGGTTTTGTAAAGTGAACTATCTGACAGTCTTGCTGGACTACAGGGAGTGTGAAAGTAAAGGTTGCAGGATGATGTTTGTTTCCTAACACAACAACATTTAAATACCTGTAAATAGACTGTACAAATATTTCCAAATATATCAGCAATTAGAAAAGCACAAATCAAGCACTTATTTTAAAATTCTGAAGCGTGATGGAAACTCACCTTTTTAACAGGATCAAAACAAATCAAGACACTTTACCTAATTATGTGCAAATGAAATTATTCACTGAAACACTATTTCCACACATTGTTGCGCACTCTATAGTATTATCAGTAAAACTTAATCAATTTAGTGCCCATTTCAATTAAAAATGTGCTCAATGACAGTGCACTACTACACCATGCTGTAGTAATATATGTGATAGTATTCTCTAAAACTCACCACCAGCTACATGCCACACCCTTACCACTCTCTTGCTGAACAGGCATGGCTCATTTGCTGCACTAGTTCTTTGTGAGATGCTTAGATTTTTCACAATCCCTGTGAGTTGGGTGATGTAACATTGATGGCAGCACACCCACTCTGAAAATTGTTCCAGCACCACTGGTAGGCTTGGTTTGCGTAGGTTCTCATTCTGTTATTGTATAATTAGAAGCAGAAAAACCTAAAAGAAAAGAGTAGTTTCCATCACTATTATGAACCTTTTGTGGTGGTCTTGTAATTTTAGTGCACAGCTTAGCTTATTTGAAGCTGTATGACTCGGTCTCCTAGGATTTTTCCTCTAGTGTGTTTTTTTTTTAATGATATTGTTGCTAATCAGTTGTCGGTTACAGATCTCAAATTGTGATCTAAACTATTGGGAAGACCAACGTGGCAAGCTTTTTTTCTGCCTCAGACCTAGAACCCTTGTGGGCAGTTCACCATATTTTGAAGTTATTTTTCCCCATTATTAATCAGTGTAAGAAGAACTAGGTGATTATTTGGAGGTCTGATATTTTCAGCTAGTTTTGGTGCTTTGTTTTGACCAAGTTGGATCCGTTTTTGACCTTTTTTAGGAAACCAATAAATGTTAATTTGCAGTAGTCCAGCCAAGAAAGCAGCAACACTTTCACTAGATCCATCTTGTGTTATGTGGTATGACTTTGCTCTGCATGTGAAGGTGGAGATCAGCAATATTCTTACTGCTTTCACTTACAGAACAAAGATAGTGACTTGAGTCAAAGATATCTCTCCGATTTCTCACTTTTGTGTGTGGAATGGCGACGTGATCCAATATTTTTGACTGTTGAAATTGTAGGTGGTTGTCACTCACTTCAGTTTTTTGTCTGTAATGGAGAAAAAACCTCACTCATCAATCCATTCAGATGCGAATGCGGCAGGCTTGGATGTCAAATGGTAGAAAACTGTTGGCGGAAGCATAACTGATCTACTAAATGTAGAATAAAAAACAAGCCGAAAGCACTTTGTCCCACAAGTTTTAAGGTTGAATTCGCAATATTGCATCATGTTCTGGAGCATTTCCTTGGCTAGATTTGCTACATTTAAATGCAATGTTTTCAAACAAAAATGTCAACTAAAAGCATTAAAAAACATAAAAGTTACATTTTCCATCCAACGTTTTTGACCAAAAGATTTCTTGAGACAGACACAAAATGCAAATCCTTTAAGTAAGTACAGGTGCTCTAAAGCAAACCCTTTTTCCGGATTCCAGTTGCGTTACCAAAAGATATGTGAGACAGGGCAAATTCAATGTAAACAACATTGAAAACATTTAGACCGCATTGAGCTCGAGTATCTTCATTCTCACAGTTCACATCATAAACATAATTCTCTCTTGCCACTGTTGACAGACATACTGATGGAGCAAGGACTCACAAATGAGACTTGCTCGGATACAATCTCCTCACAGTATTAATTTATTAATCTTGTATTTTGTATATTAACTTTGCATACACTACATGAATAGCAAGGAAGCTTGCCTATGTGTTCTAACTAACAAGTAACGCTTGTCTTTTCCTAAAATGGCCGCTAAATCGCAGGAACCTTACTGCGCATGTCTCAACCATATCACGTGTTGTGATGTCTTTCTTTGCTTGGTGGGAAATTTCTGCTTCTGCGCAGTGTGCTTTAAAATGGCTGCTTGATGTTTTCACATGCTTCAGCTTGCTCTTGTGTTATTATTAATTTGTCGTTTTCTTAACGCTACTAATGCGGGATAGATTTATAAGTAAATGGGGATAGAGTAGAAAGAGTGGGTATACAGTGAAACATTATTTGTGATTTTAATATTTTCTTCTTTGACTTTTATTAGTTCGTAAACTTGGGCCTGGGGTTGGTGATCTGAAACTCGAGAGACAATGATTCTGCGCATGTGTCCTGCTTGGCTGCCAAAGAATAAAGATGAAGTCAACCTGGACGCCGTCCAAGGCCACGACCTAATGGCCGATATTGATATATTCATGTGTTCTTGCCAAACTTGCAACTATGTATATGAAAAATGAATAAACTTTGTCGTGAGACGGGTGGGAAATAAAGCAAATGTATTAAAATTGATGGGCGGTAGTTTAAAGACAAAGGTCTTCAGAATTCGAACCAAATCAATATGGTGTGAGGATCAACCCCCTGTCCCTGTCCAATCAGAAGTAGTGGTCCCATATTTTAGCAACATTAATGGGAGGTACATGGGCGTAGAAGGGTATAATAGATATAGAATTAGTTAATTAGTTTAGCTCAGACTGCAGAGTGCGCACAGGAGACTAGAGCTTACTCTCAGGACGCACAGAAGAGCTCCAGACCGCCAAGCTGATCGATTGCAGACTGAATCCCTGTCCAGAAGAGGTCCTGAGGAGGGGGCGGCGGAGTCCATGAGAAGGGAGACACGGGAGAATCGAGGAGAAGTCGAGTATCGGAGAGGGGAACGACGCAGGCGTCGTTGTAGAGAGGTCACCGGTCCTGTCCTGATCCTGGAGGAGGTCTTTGCTCTTCATCCTTCCTGGGTCCTATTCTTTCCAACTCCTTGGCCAAGGGGTTTGGTTCTCGCACTTAGGTAAATATAAATGCAACCTTAGTTGCGCTGCTGTCTCTATCTTCTCCTTTCTGAGGGACCGTCATTAATCAATAATTATTATTCTATGCTTCATCCGTGATATGCGATTAAGTACTATGTGGTTATGTAATTTACTCTGCTAATTCTTTAGATAAACATTTTAAAACTTCCTGACTCAGTGGTTATTTCAGGATTATGTACTATAATGAATGTCACTCATTTTAAACTTCCCAATTAGCAAAGGATTCATTGGTAAGTCATTACTCTTCAATCGGAAGGTAATGCTAGCAGGGATTTTTGATAAAGAGTACAACTGATAACCCCAGCGTAAGTATTAGCGTAGTATGAATGTATGGGCCCAAGTGAGTATCTGGTGTATGAATGCTGTTTGCTAATATCGCGCTGGATCAGTTTTCTGGTAATCAGAGGATGGTTACTCTTTGTTAATTGGGTAATGAGAATTTTATTTTTATGAACTAACATCCGTGTATTCAAAGTTTGTTTTATGTTGTCTAGAATCCCCGGGGAAAATTGAATAAGCGGTTGGTAAGTGGAAGCCATACTGCAGTGAGGTTATCTGTCAGGCAGAAATAGTACTGAAAAGTTAAGCAGGACTATCAGTACTGGTTAGGGAATCTATGCGTGTGAGTAATAGCAAAAGAGTACGCTGGTAAAAATTTGATGTTATATCACCTAGAAAGGGTAACATTGAAGAAGTAACAGATACTTCTGGAGCTTGTGTGAAGAGTAAACGGAAGGGTTTTACTCGTAGTGTATGTTTAGTAAACGGAAAGGTTTTACTAAGTGTGGGAGGAAACTATCTTTTCTATTTTTAGAGAAACTGGCACGATAGCGAATGTTTTATGTTGTTACTGAAATTTAATTAAAGATTTATAGAGAAAATAAAGTTTGCGTAAGATTTTGTAAAGGGAGGGTCAGCTGCCGGAGAGGGAGCTGACGTCACAAACGCCGCGCTGGGATTGGTTGAAACAGCGGGTGTGGAAAGACTCTTGTAAAGGAGGGGTCAGTAGTCAGGAGCAGTATTGACGTCACAGGTGCCGCGCTGGGATTGGTTGAAACAGCGAGGGACAGAGAAGCGCAGATTGTAAAGGAGGGGTTGACAGACTAACGTCACAGAAAGGCCGCGCTAGGATTGGTTCAGAAATAAAAGTTAGCAGACATTTGATTGGTTGATATTCTAGAAGCTAAAATCTTAGTGGATAGAGATTGCATGTTAAAACGCGATCCGACTTTAACAGGAACTCGTCCGGATAGGAGATTCCTAGGTTTTGCAGAATATAATTTTATACACCGAAGATTAGATAGAATGATGGAATATTAGCATTTCCCGAGAATGGTACCTTCAATGGGAGAATTCTTCAAAATCTGAGATTGAGAATGAATGATTTGGAACCTAGACCTAGATTAACTCAATACGAAGCCTTAGAGGAATGGGAAACAGAGGCATTTGAGCGTGACCGATCCAGGAGTAATAGGGGTTATCGAGGATTTTTCCCAAGAAACCAACACGAGAATAGGGACGGTCAGATGAAACAGTGGAGGAGAGCAATGCTTACAGAAGGATTATATCCAATATTTACGGCAGAAGAACTGTTAGGGAAGAAATGCACAGAAAAGACAAAACACTTAATGAGAAATGGAGATTCCGAAGATGAATTTATAGAAGAAATATTAAGGAACCCCCACCATATCAGGAAGGGACAGGTGGATGCACCCCAAGTGCACCCCTGTTAAAAACTCCATTAGTACCACAGGTAATGCATGATTTCACCCCCAGTAGGATACTTCACGATAAAGAAAAAGAAGCCCTAGAGAAGACCAGAGCAGAATTAATACAGAAAATAACACAGATAAAAGTGCATCCTGACTCTTTGACCATACCTGTAACAATTGGTCCAGTAGTCCCATTATATGGTAATCAGGGAAACTGTCCTCCACCGTTAGTTATGCCTACTCCTGTGAATATTCCTAAACCTGAAGCAACAGTAGTGGTTGAGGATCACTTTAGCGATTGTGAATCTACGATATCACTAATGGATTTACCAATTCGGGATTCTGTCAATAGTACTCCCAGAAGAACTACACCTGGGTGCTCGAAAGAGATAAACTTGATAACCTCATCAGGAGCAAAAAGTGTCACTGTAGTTAGTCCAGAAGACTTAGAAAGGTGGGCACAAGGATCAGAACAGCAGTGTACACCTCCAAAAATTTTGGATATTTATAAATTAAAAGTCGAATTAGAAGAGATAATAGCAGGAAATGTAGGGCTAGATCGCCTAAATGCTTACGATGAAGAAGAATTATTGTTCGTATGCAGAAGTATTACCAGAAATGTAAAAATATTCCATGAAAAATTATCAGATTTGGCTCTGCAGATGGGAATTGAAATAAGGAGATCAAAGGTGTTGCAGAAACCCTATAGAGCAGATTTTTCAGACAAAGATTTAGAAAATTTGAATGCCTCTGGAAGAAAGTTACAAGTAGAAGAATTAATGACAGTCTTGCAAAAATGGGGAGACCTAGATAAATGGAGAGTTCGATGGGCAAAGAAAAAGGAAGAGGTACGATCCAGTAGAACAGCCTCTGAATATTTAATGAAGGAAACAGGGAAGACAGATCAAATGTATCCGATGCGAGAAGTTCCAGGAGGGGGCTATGTACACGTCCCATGGAGTAGACAGGATATTTTGTCATTTACTAATGATTTTCCAAAGTTGAGAGAAAAACCAATTGAATGGTACAAGCAGGTTGAGAGGTTTGTGAAGGTGTCAAAGGTATTGTTGAAAGATTTAGATGGTTTGTTTGACATAGTGGTACCTGCCGATTTGTGGACAGATTGTAAAATTACAGTTGATTGGCCAAGTGAAGAGTATCCTAGAGATCCAAAAACAGGTGCCCCGTCAAATGATGTAATGAAAAAGTATCAGCAGGTGATAACTTACCTGAAAGGCAAAATACCACCGAAAGAAACAGATTGGGTGAAAATAGACCGAACCACCCAAAAAGCTAGTGAATCGGTACACGCCTATTATGAGCGTTTATTGCAGGTATTTAAGCAGTATAGTGGATTTGAGGACATTGGAGACAAGAACATGAGTCAGTTTGTTTATCGATTTGTTTATGGTCTGAAGCCAGAAATTTGTCAGATGATTAAGCAGCACATGTTGTGTTGGGAAGGCAAGCCCATAGACGAGATTCTGAAATATGCAAATACTGTGGAGATGATATTGAGGATAGGCACAAGAAATTGCAGGAAAAAGTAATGTGGGCACAGGTGAAAATGGCTGAGAAACAGGGAATTAATTTGGATAATCCAAGCGAAAATCAAGGAAAGGATTCTGGAACAAATGGCGATACTGGGAATGGTGGAAAAGTGAGAGGACGAATGAGTAGAGCAGAAGCTAAAAAGAAATTTCCTTGTCATGGATGCGGAAAATTGGGGCATTGGAAGGATGAATGTAAAAAGATTCGGAATAATAATGGCCCAAATCAAAATTTAAATCCACAGACGCAGAATGACTCACAGCAGGGTGTAAATCCTCAGAGTCAGTTGCCACCTGCACCTATTCAGGGTAATGTAAGCAGAGCAAACCACGGTACAGACGTCGGATATCAAGGAGGAAGTGGTAAGAATGATTATGTAACATCACAGTTTCTTTTACAGGACGATTTCTGTCAATACAGTTCATGACGGTGCCTAGGAGAGGGGGAGAAGGAGTGCGTACTTGGCGCATCCTTATCGGTAGATCAGTCAGGTCCATATGTTGAAGGGAATGTGAAAGGTAATGATATTACTTTCCTTTTGGACACTGGTGCTACCGGGTCTACTGTGAGAACAGCAGACATTCCAGACCTTCCTCTCTCTGGAGAAGCTATCCAAGTAGTGGGAGTAGCTAATAGAAAGATTAGAACACCTCTTACCGAACCAATGGAAGTTAAAATTGGAAATTTCAGAGAAATGCATCAATTTGTAGTGTGTGATTCTAGTCCAGTAAATTTATTAGGTCGTGATTTACTATGCAAGATGAATTGCACAATTTTCTGCACCCCGGATGGTGTGGCAGTTCAGACCCCAGATGAAGATCATGTATATAAGTTTATGATTGCAAAACAAGGTACAGAGGTAGATGAGATGTTTTCTTTGATAACAAAAGATGAGTTGCCAGAAGAATTAAAACCTACAGTAAACCCCACAGTATGGGATTTCACAGGAAAGGAAGTAGGACTTATGGCCAAAATAGACCCGGTTAAAATTACCGTAAAGGAAGGTGCGATTTTCCCAAATACTAGACAGTACAAAATGAGTGCAGAAGTAAAGACAGGAGTCATTGAAGAAATCAATCGAATGGTTGAACAAAACATACTAAGAGAAGTAATGAGTAGCCCATGTAATTCACCAATAATGGGTTTAAAGAAACCTAGCGGAAAATATAGGATTGTTCAGGACCTGCGGAAAATAAATAAGATTGTGGAACCTTGTTGTCCTAGAGTACCCAATCCTGCAGTAATCCTATACCAGATTCCTTGGAGTGCAGGATGTTTCACAGTGATTGATTTATGCCAAGCGTTCTTTTCAATACCATTGCACCCAGACAGCCAGTATCTTTTTTCATTTAAATTTGAGAACAAAGTCTATGTATGGAATCGTGTTCCTCAGGGGTACACGGAAAGTCCTTCCATCTTTAATCAGATATTGAAAAAGTGCCTTGAGAAACTAGTGATGCCAGGTAGCTCAGTCCTAGTGCAATATATCGACGACTTACTGGTGGCATCGAACACCAGAGAGGACTGTGTTGTTGATTCCATAGCACTATTAAATCATTTGGCTGAAGAAGGGCATAAAGTCTCACCAGAAAAATTGCAGTTCTGTACAACAGCTGTTAAATATCTGGGACACCAAATTGAGAGGGGAAAAGAAGAATAACCTCGGAAAGAGTACAATTGATTAAGAAAATGCAAATGCCTGTAACCCAAAGAGAAGTGAGAATGTTCCTAGGAATAGTAGGTTACTGTCGGTAATGGATACTAGGATTTTCCTTGTTAGCAAAGCCCCTAATTCAAATGACAAAAAAGAAAGCCAAGGACCCAGTTGAATGGGATGATGAGAGTGTAGGAGCTTTTGTAAAATTGAGAAATGCTCTGTGTTCAGCACCGGCCCTAGGCATGCCCGACTATAAGAGAAGCTTCGCATTATTCTGTCATGAGAGAGAAAATTGTGCACTTTCAGTCTTAACACAAAGACATGGTCTAGACAGACGTCCTATAGCATATTTTTCTGCTACATTGGATCCAGTGGCAGCCGCATTGCCAGGCTGTTTAAAAGCAGTAGCGGCTACCTGTTTAAGTATTGAACAAAGTGAGTCAATTGTGATGGGACACCCAGTAAAGGTGTTTGTTCCACATGTGGTTGTAATTCTTTTGACAAGAACTCGAACTCAGCATCTTACTCCTAGTCGGCTGACTAAATATGAGAGAATAATAATGGGTGCTGAAAATGTGAACATAGTGAGGTGTACAATAGTAAATCCCGCTACCTTACTACCAGACCCATATCATGAGGAAATTAATGACGAAGAAGAAGAACATGATTGTTTACAAGTCACAGAGTTATGCACAAAACCACGTCCTGATATTGAAGAACAGCCCCTTAGAAAGCCAGACAGGGAGCTGTTTGTTGATGGTTCATGCCAAAGACATGAAGACAGTAAACTAACTGCTGCCTATGCGGTGTGTGAATTAACTGGAATAGTTGAAGCATCCTATTTACCAGGAGTAAAATCTGCACAAGTAGCTGAATTGATTGCTTTGATAAAAGCGTGCAAAATTGGGAGGAATCAAAAAGTAACTATATTTACAGATAGCCAATATGGTTACGGGGTTGTGCATGATTTTGGCCAACTATGGATGCAGAGGGATTTCATGACTTCTTCAGGATCCCCCATTAAAAATGGACAATTTGTAAGGGAATTGCTGGAAGCAATACAATCACCAAAAGAATTGGCTGTGGTGAAATGTGCCGCACACCAGTCAGGAGATGACTGGGTGGTAATTGGCAATCGATATGCAGATCTTGTGGCTCAACATTGTGCCAGAAATAGATTATCAGTCAATAAAAGGGTGGAAAGAATGGGAATCAGCTGCCAACTTATGCTGTATATGCCACCTGAAACATGGAATGAGGTTAGAAGATTACAAGATGGTGCTGATGAAAATGAGAAGAAAACATGGGTCAAAGTGGGTTGTTCCCAAAGGAGAGATGATGAAGTGTGGATTTGTGCTGATGGCAGACCAGTCATGCCTGACTGTCTGCTCTCTCAAATGGCCAGGATGTATCATGGAGACACACACATAGGGAGAGATGCAATGATTAGGCTTTTTAGACAAAACTGGTACAATCCCAAATTCAGAGCTGTTGCAGAGAGTATTTGCCAGAGATGTTTAACCTGCCAGATGCACAATCCAGGGAGGAAGACAATAATCGGGTTTGGGAAGATTGGAAAGGCAGAAGGTCCATTTATAAGACTCCAGTTCGACTTTATACAGTTACCACCATGCAGAGGGTTGAAATATGTACTAGTCATAGTATGTCTGTTTTCAAAGTGGGTGGAGGCTTACCCTACCAGAAGGAGTGACAGCATTACAGTCGCAAAGCTGTTACTACGAGAACTCATTCCTAGGTTTGGTTTCCCAGTAACTTTGGAATCAGATAGAGGAAAACATTTTAACAGTGAAGTGATTCAAATAATTTGCGGAGCATTCCAAATTGAACAAAAATTGCACTGTGCATATCGTCCAGAGGCTTCTGGAGTGGTTGAACAATTGAATGGCACTATAAAATCCAGACTGGGAAAAATGTGTGCATCAACATCATTAGAGTGGCCGGATGCATTGCCACTTGTTTTAATGGGACTCAGAAGCATTCCTGATAGAAATACCGGATTGAGCCCACACGAGTTAATGATGGGAAGAGCAATGAGACAAGCACATGTTCCCATAAACAAACTGCTGAATATATCTGATGATATGGTTCTGGATTATTGCAAACGATTGGCTGACCTAGTGCGTTCTGTCTCTCATCAGGTCGGAGAAGACGCAGTTTCAAGGCAGCCTGAACAAGAACATGATCTGAATCCTGGTGACTGGGTGGTAGTGAAGAATCACACTAGAGAGACGTGTCTTTCACCTAGATGGGGAAAACCTTGTCAAGTCATACTGACTACCAACACAGCAGTGAAGTGTGCAGGATTTCCTAATTGGATTCATGTAAGCCACACCAAAAGAGTACCAGACCCTGAAGAAGAAAATCCTCAGTCAGCATCAATCACTGAGGAAGCTGAAGGTTGCCCAGCTGAAGAATCTCAGGCTCGAGATTCAAGAGAAGCTGCAGAAGAACAACCGAGCACAAGTCAGGACTGGATACCGGTGGTAGAAATTCCTGAAGTTTACTACAGAACAAGAAGTCAAACAAAATTGGAAGAAATTGAAGAAGATCAGATAGGCGAAGAAGAAGCAGCTCAGGGAAAAGAAGAACATACAATAAAAGAACCTGAGCAGGACCAGATAGGGAAAGGAAACTGGGCTCAAAATAATGAAGAACCAACAAGTTTTGAGCAGGGACAGACAGGTTTAGAAGAATCCGGTCAGGCTGCAGAAGTACAAAGTGCAATAAGCCCTGATCAGAACCAGTTAGATCAAGAAAATCACACAGAAGAAAAAGATCTCGAGAAATATAAATATGAAGAATTAAACAAAGAACAAGGTCAATTATTGGAAACTCACGGAGGAGCTGCAGAAGAAAAACAAATAAGGCCTGAAAAAGAGCAAGAAAGAAAAACAGTAATTGCAGAAAACGAAAAGGTGTCAGAAAATGAAAATAAAGAGATTGCTGAAGACAAAAATAAAGAAAAAGTGCAAACAAAGAAAACAAGAAAAGGTGATCATTGGCCTAGTGTCATTAAAAGAGTAAAATACCACATAACAACCAGAAGTGAAGATCCAGATCAAGTAAATGAAGTAACAAGTCAAACCGAACAAGAAAACAGAACTAAGAAAAGAAGAAGCAAGAGACTGAAACTTGTGAATAACAAATTCAAGGGTCCTGATTGGACTTGCATTATTCTTGAAGATTACGAAAGTTCAGAGTCAAGTGAAAGTGGTGACGAAGGAACAAGTGCAGAACTGACGTACGAGAAAGAAACAAGACCACCTTGACTACGCAAAAGAGTCATATAAAGAAAAGCGAAAATAGATAAGAAGAGAAATCTTCCTTGTCGAAATGCCTGATGATAGAATTGCTGGGAGACCAAAACAGAGATGTTGTAGAAGATGCTGTGCAATATGCATATGTAGTCTAGTAATGGTGCTTATAGTATGGTTAGTCCTGATCGTAGCAGTCCCTTACCTTATGATAATGGATAAAAAGATTAATAACGGAACTAAAGGAAGGACAGCACACATGAAGGGAAATAGAGTACAACTAATGGCAGAAAATGAACCAGAATTTCATCATGAAATAACTGATAACGACACTAGTTTAAATGTTTTCACAAAGTTATTATTTCAATATGTAGATACCATGGAAGTTAGTAATTGTTATGTCTGTATGAAGTTACCCGAATCAGTAGCAGAAGGATTAACATATCATCACTTACCATTGACATATGGCATATCATGTAGTGTATTGTCTAGTTTATTTTATAGAACAGGGAGACTTCAGTATTATTATTCAAACATAGATGTGATATTTTCTGAGGTTCCGATTCGAAAGAGTATGAACCCAGTGCTTAGTAGTCAAGACGCACAGTTTATGGGAGAATTTTTCTTAACAATGAAATCAATAGACATAACACATGCACATAGACACAATCTAACATGTTCTTTACACGAAGAAGAAAAGATATTTTTGAATTTAGTAGAAGATAGAAGACAAGATTTTCAAAAGAAAGCTTCTGAGCATAAGGCTCATTTGCCACCTTGGTACACAAAAGATAGTCACAGTGGAAATTATTCACAATGTATCTGCAACCAATACATGGTCTATATACAAGGAATATGACAACACCAAATGGCTCATTCAATAAATGATTATGATTTGATAAATATCACAAAAATTGTCATCATAGATCATAGACTCAAAAATTGTGAACTGAATATCACATTTAACATTTAGTAAAAACAGGTGCATACAGCGTGAAGTGATATGTGCGTAGTTAGGATAAGTGAAAGTGATGTGCAGGGGGAAAGGTGGTGCATATATATACATCAATATACAATAATGATAACCTAACCTGCCAAATTACTGGCAAAACATACAAATGCAAAATCATAAACAAAAGATGCAGATATAGATCCTCTGTCATCCAGGTTTGATAAGTGAAGGGAAGGAGATGTCGACGTTTGACCCTATAAAAACCAGCAGATTTGACGTCTTGGAGGTGGGGTCTTCATCAGGACCAACGGGGAAGGGGAAGGAAGCGAAGGGTATATGTTGCACCAGTGACAGCACAGGTGTCTTCAGGCTGAAAGATAGTGATGTGGGCCAGCAAGGCTCTCACGATAGGTACAGCAGTCCGAATAGGAATAAACCAAAGGTACGCAATAACCTAAGGCTCTGGGAAGCGTCGAGACTTCTGACAGCTGTCAGAAGTCTCGACGCTTCCCAGAGCTATGGGTTACGTTTGAACCCTTGCTCTTTCTATACGGATACATCCGCGGCCTTAGGTTATTGCGTACCTTTGGTTTATTCCTATTCGGACTGCTGTACCTATCGTGAGAGCCTTGCTGGCCCACATCACTATCTTTCAGCCTGAAGACACCTGTGCTGTCACTGGTGCAACATATACCCTTCGCATCCCTTCCCCTTCCCCGTTGGTCCTGATGAAGACCCCACCTCCAAGACGTCAAATCTGCTGGTTTTATAGGGGTCGAAACGTCGACATCTCCTTCCCTTCACTTATGAAACCTGGATGACAGAGGATCTATATCTGCATCTTTTGTTTATGATTTTGCATTTGTATGTTTTGCCAGTAATTTGGCAGGTTAGGTTATCATTATTGTATATTGATGTATATATATGCACCACCTTTCCCCTGCACATCACTTTCACTTATCCTAACTACGCACCTATCACTTCACGCTGTATGCACCTGTTTTTACTAAATGTTAAATGTGATATTCAGTTCACAATTTTTGAGTCTATGATCTATGATGACAATTTTTGTGATATTTATTAAATCATAATCATTTATTGAATGAGCCATTTGGTGTTGTCATATTCCTTGTATATAGACCATGTATTGGTTGCAGATACATTGTGAATAATTTCCACTGTGACTATCTTTTGTGTACCACTATTTACCCGAGTCCAGTGGTCTTTCGGGTTACCCCATTGATACGAAACTCATTTACCACCTTGGGCTGAGAAAGAAGGGAGTTACACACCTGGCAAGGCTCAAGCTGCTATGGCTCTGGATTTTGTAAAAACAGGAAAAATTTGTCTACATAGATTAAAGACTGATTATAACAATGTTTTCATCGGTACCAGTGAATGTGAACACAATTTCTTAATTCTTGGAGGTTGGGGAATCAAAGGAGGAACAGATTCAGTTTTTCCTGGGATCTATTATGTATGCGGGAATAAGGCTTACTTTAGGCTTCCTGCACGGTGGTATGGAAGTTATTTTGGAATAGTATTTCCAAAAATATACCACGTAAAAAGAAACACTGGGAGCAATGAAAACAATGGCGAATTAACACGTAGTAAAAGAGCTAGTTTTTCTGAAATTGTAGGTGATATATTTGGTGCATTGATACCTTCAGTGGGAATAATTCTGAACTCAAGGAAAATATGTAAATTGTCTACAGTGGTTGATCGTTTATCAACGGATACTGCTGGAGGATTTCTAATGATTAATGCAGAGATGGTTGCGATTAGATCTATAGTTATGCAAAATCGACTTGCTCTTGATATTTTATTGGCAAAAGAGGGCGGAGTCTGTAAATTACTGAAGACGAAACATTGTTGCACTTACATTCCTGATAAAAGTGCAGAAATTGGAACGTATATACAGACTATAACTAAACTTGAGAAGGAACTTAAACCACTGGAAGTTGATAGTGTATGGGAAAGATTGACAAGTAGTATTGCGTCAATTGGTACCTGGTTTTCTAATGTAGGAAAAGGGCTTATAGGTCAAATATTAGTACGCTTAGCAGGAATAGCAATAATAGTACTGACGATAATAATATGGTGCAAATGTTGTAGAAAGAATGAATCGTATAGTGTAACAGGAAGAGGAAAGAAGAGAAAGGTTGATGAAATTGAACTTGAGGATTTGAGAAGTGAATTATACAAGAAATTGAAAGGGGATGTTAAAAATAGAAAATGTAAAAATGAGAATGAAACTATTTGCTAAGAAGTTGGCATCTGATTGAGGGTAGTATTTTGATGGCTCTTAAACGCCATCAGAGAGGGGATTGATGGAGCAAGGACTCACAAATGAGACTTGCTCGGATACAATCTCCTCACAGTATTAATTTATTAATCTTGTATTTTGTATATTAACTTTGCATACACTACATGAATAGCAAGGAAGCTTGCCTATGTGTTCTAACTAACAAGTAACGCTTGTCTTTTCCTAAAATGGCCGCTAAAGCGCGGGAACCTTACTGCGCATGTCTCAACCATATCACGTGTTGTGACGTCTTTTTTTGCTTGGTGGGAAATTTCTGCTTCTGCGCAGTGTGCTTTAACATGGCTGCTTGATGTTTTCACATGCTTCAGCTTGCTCTTGTGTTATTATTAATTTGTCGTTTTCTTAACGCTAGTAATGCGGGATAGATTTATAAGTAAATGGGGATAGAGTAGAAAGAGTGGGTATACAGTGAAACATATTTGTGATTTTAATATTTTCTTCTTTGACTTTCATTAGTTCGTAAACTTGGGCCTGGGGTTGGTGATCTGAAACTCGAGAGACAATGATTCTGCGCATGTGTCCTGCTTGGCTGCCAAAGAATAAAGATGAAGTCAACCTGGACGTCGTCCAAGGCCATGACCTAATGGCCGATATTGATATATTCATGTGTTCTTGCCAAACTTGCAACTATGTATATGAAAAATGAATAAACTTTGTCGTGAGACGGGTGGGAAATAAAGCAAATGTATTAAAATTGATGGGCGGTAGTTTAAAGACAAAGGTCTTCAGAATTCGAACCAAATCAATATGGTGTGAGGATCAACCCCCTGTCCCTGTCCAATCAGAAGTAGTGGTCCCATATTTTAGCAACATTAATGGGAGGTACATGGGCGTAGAAGGGTATAATAGATATAGAATTAGTTAATTAGCTTAGCTCAGACCGCAGAGTGCGCACAGGAGACTAGAGCTTACTCTCAGGACGCACAGAAGAGCTCCAGACCGCCAAGCTGATCGATTGCAGACTGAATCCCTGTCCAGAAGAGGTCCTGAGGAGGGGGCGGCGGAGTCCATGAGAAGGGAGACACGGGAGAATCGAGGAGAAGTCGAGTATCGGAGAGGGGAACGACGCAGGCGTCGTTGTAGAGAGGTCACCGGTCCTGTCCTGATCCTGGAGGAGGTCTTTGCTCTTCATCCTTCCTGGGTCCTATTCTTTCCAACTCCTTGGCCAAGGGGTTTGGTTCTCGCACTTAGGTAAATATAAATGCAACCTTAGTTGCGCTGCTGTCTCTATCTTCTCCTTTCTGAGGGACCGTCATTAATCAATAATTATTATTCTATGCTTCATCCGTGATATGCGATTATGTACCATGTGGTTATGTAATTTACTCTGCTAATTCTTTAGATAAACATTTTAAAACTTCCTGACTCAGTGGTTATTTCAGGATTATGTACTATAATGAATGTCACTCATTTTAAACTTCCCAATTAGCAAAGGATTCATTGGTAAGTCATTTTAATAAAGAGTACAACTGATAACCCCAGCGTAAGTATTAGCGTAGTATGAATGTATGGGCCCAAGTGAGTATCTGGTGTATGAATGCTGTTTGCTAATATCGCGCTGGATCAATACATTGACTGCATTTGGCTGTTACAAATATGTAAAATATTTTTTCCAAAGGTCCAGCTGCTGTACTTTGATTAAAAAAAATTCAGAGAGGACCACAGCCTTCATTGAAAGGATAAAAATCACTTTTTATTGTGACCCTAATGAGTAGAATTGTTTAGTGGTTGTTGTCTGATAGGCTAAAGAGGCCTGGGCCAGGTTTACTTTGTCATAAAGTTTTGTTGCCAAAATATTTGTTCATGACAGTGAACAGAGTATGGTCTGGAAGTCAATCCACCACACAACAGCTGCTCTTATTATCTTACGTGAATGCCTCGAAAGTGCTTAAACTTGCAAAGCGGTCTCCCAGTACTTTTAGAAATAGATAACACCACAGGGTTTTGAATATGGTTTGTTGAGAAAATGATCTGCACCCCTGTATTTGTGATGTGTGTAGCAGTGTTTTGCATTTACAGGAAACCAATGCACAAAGATTCAAGCAGGAGTATTTGGATCTTTAGAGTTGGTTGCACTCCTAGTATGTGTCAGTATTTGGATCTTTGTGTATCACACGCTTTATGTAGCAGTGTTTGGGGATGTTTTGAAGTCAAACATCTTGTGTTTTGTGTAACAGGTGTCAGAAGTAGCATGTTTTCTGAAGCATTTGCCTATCTAGCAGTGTTTTGGGTAATCAGTCGTCTAGTGTTTGGTGATTCATGTAGCAGTGTTTTGAATTGTCAGGAGTATAATGTTCATGAATGATCAAGTAGTGCATTGGATCATCATGAGTGCAGAATTCAGTGATCCGTGTAGGAGCGTTTTGTAATAGCAGACGTCCAGTGTTCAACTTTCGTATATCACTGCTTTGGCTCATCAGGAGTTTAGTGTTCATGAATCGACAAGCCCTGCTTTAGATTGTTGGCAGTGTAGTGTTCATTGATTTATGTAGCAGTGTTTTGGATTGTCAGGAATCTCATATTCAGTGAATCTTCTAGTAGTGTTTTGGGTAGATAAGATTCTAGTGCTCAGTGAATAATGCACCATTGTTTAGATCATCAGCAGTCTAGCTGTTTGAAGATTTGTGTGGCATTGCTGTAGATCTTCAGATGTCTACGACGTGTTCATTCAGTTACGTAGCAGTGTTTTGGATCCTCAGAAGTTTACAGTTTGCTGAATCATCTAGCAGTGTTTTATATAATTGGTAGTGGAGTGTAGGTGATTCATGTAGCAGTATTTTGACTCTTCACTGATCTAGTATTCAGTTAATCATTTATTAGTGTTTTTGATTATTAGAAATCTAGTGTTCATTGAGTCACGTGGCAGTGTTTTGGATCATTAAGAGTTAACATTTGAAAAGTTGTGTAGTAGTCTTTTGGATATTAATAGGTCTAGTTTTTAGTGATTTGTGTAGAAGTGAATTGGGTCATCATAAGCTTATTCTGCTGTGATTTTATGAAGCAATGTTTTGGACTGTCGGGAATCTAGTGTTTGTTGATTTGAGTAGTAATGCTTCTGATTGTCAGGAGTCTAATGTTCAATATTTCAAGTGGCAGTATTTTGGACCTTCACAGTTGAATGTTTAGTGGTTCATTTAGAAGTATTTTTGAGTATTCAGGAGACAAATGAATATACCTTTTGATCAACAGAATCTCAGATAATTGTAAACCTTGCTATATGAATGATCAAACAGTTGACTCAGAAAATCATAGCTGGGGAAATCACAAAACACTAGATTCCTGACAACCACAATACTACTACACATTTAACCAAAAATGAATCTCTTGAATAGCCAAATGTACATCTCCACCAATCACCATACACTTTCAGAAGCTTAACTGCAGACCAGAGGCCTGTTGAGTCTCATTTGACCCATCACCAAAGAGTGCATTAATATGCACCTTTTGTAACTTCTCATTATATCCCAAAACTATTCAGGTGCTCTGCACCACAGGGTGTGCTCCCTCGCGAGACGTGCTAGGGAGCAATGAGAAACCAGTGTTGCATCCCTGTTCTAACAGCAAGTTTTGTTTTTACAGCCTCAATGTGCTCTCTCTACCCAGACATCAGCAACATCTCTATGATTTTGTGATGGACCGCAAGCCAAATGCCACGTTTCTTACAAAAACGTGGCTCCATGAGGCCTCTATGCCGGATGTGATAACGGCCCTTCCCGAAGGCTACTCCATTATGAGGAGGAGTAGACCCAAAATATTAGTAGGGGGGATTGCCATTATGTTTAAAAACATATATAAATGCAAAATTCAAGAACTGTCTGCCTCAGCCTGAGAAGCAGTCTCCTTCTAGCTGGAATGGACTTCAAAATTTACTATATCCAGTGCCCTAATATATCGCCCCCCAGGGTATGCAGGGAATTGGAGCACACTGCTGCCTGACATATTGCCCCCCCCCTCTAATTCTTAAATCTGCTAACTTTATTCTTTTAGGTGTCTGAATATTCACCTAGAAGATATTCTCTGTAGCGTTTAGAGCTCTGGACTTGGTACTTATTAACTTCACCCCAACTCATACAGCAGGCCACCTTTTGGACCCAATCATTTCACACTGTACAGTTCACTGTCTCAACTGGATGGTCCCTTGTAGAGACAGGGTTAGACCTTTGGTCAGGACTAGAGCCTGGTCGTGGCTGGATACCTCAACTCTTAATCTCCAACTGAGGAACACAATGCCTAATTTAACCCATGTGGCCATGTGTGATCAGCCTAGAATTGAAGCCTGGCTGCAGGACTCATTGGACACTGTCCTGCCTTTTAAACTCACCCATCCTGCCAAGACTTACCCTCTGGCACCTTGGTTTACTGAGGTGCTCCACGCTGAGAAAACCAGATGTAAAGGCTTAGAGAGAGCCTGGAGGCTCAAGTATGATGCAGAAGCAAAATTGAACTATAAAAGTGCATTGAAAAACAACCATGGGCTTTGCAGAACTGCTCGTGCCACCTTTTATTTGGACCAAATTACCTCTGCACAGAACTGCTAAAAAACTGTTTAGGATAGTACAAGTACTCACTGACCCCTTTAAGGCTTCTCCTCCCCCCAGACTCCTCCAGACTCAATGCAATGAAGTGGCCCTTGTCTTTGTTAAAAATGTGGAAGATATTCAGCTCTTATTAAAATCCGGGGGGGGGGGTCTGCCTCAGCTGTGCCTTAATACTACACCCTTGACTATGGAGGACCCCACCTTTCTCCCACCACTGCTCCTCATATCCCCACCACGCAGAAACTTAACACATGGGACATGCTGGACCTGCCGTTACTTAGATCACTGATACAGTCTATAACATTGAGCTCCCATATAGCCCCTCTTCCTCCAGCTAAACTTCACATTCTGGATCCTGATATTTTGCAGCTACTGTTGGACCTTCTGAATTCCTCCTTACTGGCAGGGTGCATTCACCAGCCTTGGAAACATTCCATGGTTTTGCCTTTCCTGAAGAAGTCTTACCTGGATCCTCTGAATTGGTCCAATTATAGACCTATCTCCATGCTTCCCATCATGGCTAAAATCCTGGAAAAGCATGTCAACAGACAACTTTTTGTTTTTGTGAAGACCCATAACCGGCTACACCCCTCGCATTTGGGGTTTAGAGCAGGTCACAGTATGGAATCTTCCCTTCTAGGAGTCTTAGAACACCTTAGACAGCTCCTGGATAATGGCGAGATGGCAGCGCGGATTTTACTAGATCTAACCGCTGCTTTTGATACTGGTTCACACGCTACGCTGTTTGAAAGTCATGTTACCATAGGTTTACAAGGTACGGCCTTATCCTGGATGACAACTTTCCTGAGTGACCGTACCTTTCAGGTCTCCTTAGCAAAAGCCTCCTCCACACGACACGCCCTTACATCAGGGGTTCCTCAAGGTTCAGCCTTAAGTCTGGCCTTATTTAATACCTATGTACAACCTTTGGCTGACCTGGTTGAAAGCTTAGGCCTGACCATATTCTCCTATGTGGATGACACACAAATTATCTTCTCTCTGTCTGCACAGGATCATACCTCTGAGGCCCTGAATTCCTGCCTGGTTAGGGTTGCCTCTTGGATGAACTTGAATTCCCTGAAACTGAAAGGGGAAACGACTGAGGAATTGGTATTGGGAAAGAACCCGGCCTTATGGGGACTTCATCACTGGCCTCAAAACTTATGACGCACTTCCTGTGCCGGCCCAAAAGGTGAAGAACCTTGGGTTCCTGCTGGACGACAAATTGTCCTTAAAGCCTCAGGTTGCAAAGGTGGCAGCCACCTGCTTTGGTGTCCTGAAATGGCTGCAGCTAATCCTTTGGATTCTTCCTTTCTCAGCCCAAAGCACAGTCGTTCAGGCCCTGATTCTGTCCAGACTGGACTATGGCAATGTCCTCTATCTAGGAGCAGAAAAAGCCTCTCAAAGAAGGCAGCAAGTAGTCCAGAACTCGGTGGCAAGGCTACTCTACAGACTCCCAAAAAGTGCTTCTGCTTCTTCTCTCCTGAGGTAGTTGCACTTGCTCAAGGTGGAGAAGTGAATCCAATTTAAAGCCCTGTGCTATGTGCACCGAGCTAGATCAGGAGTTGTCCTTTGCTATCTCCATGGACTTGTGATATCTTATCTACTGACTTGCACATTACGGTCCAGTGATCTTTCCTTATGCGCGTTTCTGAGAGTCAAACAGATTGCATGGAAGGACGGTCCTTTGCTTGCCAAGGCTCCAAGCTTTGGAACAACCTCAGCAGATTTTGAGATGTTTTACCTCACTGTCTTCTTTTCGGAAACTGTTGAAGACCTGGTTGTTCTGAATTCGCGAGCTCTGAGTCTACCCTATCGGTCTCTAAGAGCGGGGAAACCCCGTTGCGGTTAGCTATTGCACTACATAAGCTCTCTTAAAAATAAAAATCTTAAAATACACTACTACTGTATGAATCACTAAATACTCAATTGTGGAAGAACCAAAATACTGCTATGTGAATCAATAAAACCTAGTTTCCTGAAAAGTGTCATATTTGATGAATCGTTTAGCAGCATTTATTTATTTATTTATTTAATTTGTAAGGCGCAGCAGCTACCCAAAAAGGGTTTCCCGGCGCCAAGCAGAAACAAAGACCAGATATTGAGACTTAGTAGCAAAATCATTTGTTAAAGAGCCAGGTCTTTAATGCTTTACGAAATTGAACGTAGACTGTTTCGTTCCGGATGGCAGTGGGAAGGGCATTCTAGAGTGAAGGACCAAGGAAGGAGAAAGAGCGCCCACCCATTCGAGAAAGCCTAAATCTGGGAACGGAGAACCTACCCTGAGAAGATGAGCGTAGGCAGCGGGATGGGACATACAGTTTAGCTAGGGAACATAAGTAGTGTGGTGCAGTGCCAGTTTTGATCTTGAACATATAGGTCAGAGCTTTGAATCGAATTCGATTTTCCACCCTGAGCCAGTGCAAGACTCGCAAATGGTTAGAAACAGAGGTGGTCCTAGGTAATTGGAGGAGAAGTCGGGCTGCGGAGTTTTGTACCATCTGCAGCTTGCGTGTCACCTCTTTGTTAGCACCGAGATAGAGAACGTTGCCATAGTCCAGTCTTGATGTAATTAGAGCTTGGACTACCGTTCTTTTGGTGGTTTTAAGATCTTCAATAGCTGATTGTTTAGTGATTCATTTAGCAGTGTATTTAGAGCCTTCAGAAGTAAATGTTTGGTAGCATGTTGGATCATTGAGAATTCAGTCTTCTGTGGTTTGTGTAGTCGCCTTATGGATCTTTTAGATAGGAATGTTTAGTGATTCATGTAGTACAATTTTGGATCTTCTAGGTTGGAAACTTTGGTAATGTGTGCAACTATAATTTTGCTCTTCCAGAGTCAAATGCTTAGTTAGTTATTTGTGTAGCAGTGCTTTGTCCCTTACAGAGCAGAATGTTTGAGGGCTGGTGTAACATTGTAACTGCATATTCAGAAGTCTCTTAATGAGATTATGCAACAAAAAAGGAGATAAAAACTTTGCAATTCAGCCAAGTCTGATATGGACTCTAAGCCTACTTCACCTGACGGGCTTTCACCTGACGGGTATTCCCAGACGGGCTTCCAACCTGGTACTAACCAAGCCCGACCCTGCTTAACTTCTGAAATCAGATGAGATCAAGTGCTTTAAAGGGTGGTATGGCTGTAGAAGCTACTTTAGGTTCAGTTGGGCCACAATTGTTCCCTGCATGGTTTTGCGTGCATGCATGCATGCTATGAGTCACTCAACTATAAGTCTTTATGGCACATTGGCATTTTTGTCTCTTGTGTGTATGACAGCCATATGTGTGCACTGGGACAAGGTTTAGTGCATGGCACTCAAGGCCCACAGCTGGGTTCTGTGGTAAACAGAAATGCAGAAAGTGTACCTTACATGGACATGGACATCTGTCCTCGTGCCAAGTCTCACAAGTTTGGCTTCCTATCTTTTTATGAGACTTGATTCGATAATATGACTTTTAATGCTTTTGATTTTAGGGCCTGATTGTGAGTTTGGCGGTCTTGGAGCGGGCCACCACGCCAGCGCCCCTCTTCAAGACTGCCAAACTCGTAGTCAATCCTCCTGCTGGATTAAGAGTTGTTATTCTGGTGGGCGGTCCTGCGGCGGCGGTTGTGCATTTCTTCCTGTGCAGGAACTGGGGGTCCAAACATGCAAGGGGCACAATATGTGCCCTCCTGCATGCACCCCCCTGCACAGAGGCGACAGGGGGGCCTTAGTTGCCTCTCCACCACCCTTTCCATAGCAGGCTCACCGCCATAGATAGGGTTGCAGTGAGGCAACTCGTAATATGCTCGGCAATGCCGCATCGGCATCGCCAGCATATTGCGGCCTCTGACCACTGCAACATGATCCCTGGCGGTTGCAGCGATCCTGTGGCAGTCCGACTGCCAAACTCGGAATACAGCGGTTGGACCGCCAGTGTGGTGGTGGCCGGACCGCCAAACTCGTAATTACGCCCTTAGGGCATCATTACGATGGCGGGCGGACAAAGTCCACCCGCCACCGCTACGGCAAACGGGACCGCCCGCAAGAGGTGCGGCGGTCCCACCATGTCAATTAGGATGCCACTGCCACCGTGGCGGTGGCATCCCCTATTCCCAGCATTGTGGCGGGCGGTGCTCAAAGCACCACCCGCCACAATGCTGGGAATGCACGTTGTGCATTGACATGCACAAGGTGATAGGCACCGCGCGGTGCCTGCCGCTTTGTCCATGCCAATGCAGGGGGGTAACAGCGAAGACCACATGCCTTTCCATGGCGGCAACGCCCAACAGCGAAGACCACATGCCTTTCCATGGCGGCAACGCCGCCATGGAAGGGCTGCTTTCCGCCATCATCATAATATGGATGGCGGTGTCTTGCAGACACTGCCACCATATTATGCATGTTTTCTGCCCGGTCGACGAGTCGACTGGCGGAAAAGCGGCGGACGGTCTTTCCGTCCGCTGCGGACCCCCCAGCCATCATAATATGGCGGGGTGTCTTTCTGGTGTGGATGGCGAGCGGTTCGCCCCCACCGGGCCGGCGGTGGCTACCCCCGGCCCGGCAGGGGCGAACCGCCCGCCATCCTAATGGGCCCCTTAGTGTCTTGCTAAATATTTTGCCTTGATCTTCATAAAATGTTTAACTTTATTGGGCTTTTATGGCATTATTGCCGAATAAAGTTTATGATGATGATGATGATGATCATATGGTGCTCTGGAGCTGGCAGTCAAGGGCATTGCTAGAATGTCATAGAATAAAAAAAAATGGATGACTTAACAGACAGTGATAAATACACCAAAGGACACCCCCAACAGAGGCAAATAGGCCGGCCCTCTACAATATTTAAAATATTTTCATTTCCACGTGGCCTTGTGCCTCTTAATAGCTGGTTGGGCCGGAGAAGATGAATCATAAGGTGGACAAGAACTAACACGCCCAAGCCAAGTGGGATGATTATCAATCTTCTACACAAAGTTGTTTTTCAAGTTGTGTCTAACATCCAAATCAACACCTGGAAGGCAAATTTATGTCTGTCTGGAGACTTTTCCTCCCCTTTTCCCTGTTTTATGTGAATATCCTTTCCATCGTTCATTGATTTTTTGTGGTCGCTGTCTCTCAGAACTTGTCAAGAGGGATTACTAAAGGTGTGATACATCTAACACGTGTAGCATCTTGATGGTATGTAGTGTAACAAGCAAAAAGCACACTTTGATATCATGCTAACTAGATTGAAATCGCTTTTCAAAGGGCGATGCCCATACATAGTCACTGCTTGTTTAATATTCTAAATGGATGTTATATGTAAACAACTAAACTGTATTTTCAATCTGCACATGGGTAAGACAAGATAGTGATACTTAGGAAACGTGCTTAAAGGTTTGCATCTTCGTTAAAGTAAATGTCCTTCATATCCACTAACACACCTGAAATTCAAGCAGTGGTATTTCTGAGTTGGCTTGCACATTGGTGGATTTACCTTTGCATCTGTCTTTGTTTTAATTTTCTCACAGGGATGGCATTTGCTCTGTTAACTTCAGTGGCACCCATTTATGGCCTCTATACTTCCTTCTTTCCCGTGGTGCTATACATGATCTTCGGAACTGGACGACACGTGTCCACTGGTAAGTGTACATTTTCATCCATTCAGCCTTAAAGAGCACAGTAGATTTCCTACGACTTGGAAAGTGGATCCTAGAATTCTCAATTACATTTTCCATGTCTTTTTGCAAGCAGCAAGTTCACAGTTTTATGATCCTTAAGCAGGGCCACTGGAATTATGCGATTGTGTGGCGATATTCGCATAATTGTATATTTTCCGCAATTGCCACATAATCCACCATTTGCAGCATAATTGGCAGTATTTGACAACAAAAATTTAGTTTCCTGCTCAAATGCTTCAAAAGTTAGCAAAAATTCAATGACAGGTGTTGCTGCGCAGTGGAAGGACCTTTGCAGAGGTTGACTGGTCATCTTTCTGCAGCTTTTTGCTATATTTGGGTGTTAAACTGGTACTAATGAGGTACAACTAATCCTCAGACAGAGTTAACAAGTTTAAAAAATATTAAATAATGAAGTAATACTATAACAAAATGTGCTGCATAATGCCTCATGATTTGCATTTTCTTGCAGCATAATTTACCCAACCCTGCCGCTGCTGCATAATTCCAGTGGCCCTGTCCCTAAGTGAGACCCACTTTCATTGAGAAGGGTGCTCATCCATGGAGAATGGAACCCCACACCAGTATACTATTCTATCTCTTTTCTTAATAGTCACTCTAATGATGGCTAATGAGTTTGAGAATGTAAGTAATGCATGGTTCAATATATAGGAACAGGTGGGCTTGTGAAGCTTTATGCAGCGGTTGCAGTGCCAGTGCTAAGTGAAATGGTGATACAAAAATAATTGCTCTTGGGGAAAAGATATAATAGAGAGCAAGTGAGTGAAAGTATTGTGAATGCAGACTGAGTAGTATTGAAGGGTACACAGATGATTCCACAAACATAACCCCTCAGATGTGCTGGACCTTTTTATGTGTGCACAAACTGTTCAGGTTTACCGTATCAATACCCAATTTCAAAATTGAAATTCATGCTCAAGAGGAGCCATGAAAGAGCACTCTGTCTACATGGTTCATCTGTAGGGTGGCCTAGCACCAACATTCTGAGAAGATATCTTTCCTCTCAGGATTTGGCCAATAATGTCCTGTTGAATTAAAGACTCCTTTCTCCTGGATTCTACTCAGATGCAACAGTCCCCTCATGCGCCCCGTTTTATTGTGCCCTCAGGTACGTTTGCCATTTTGAGTTTGATGACAGGCTCGGTGGTTGAGCGCCTGGTCCCTAGACCTGTTGATCTAAACTACACCAGCGGTCTCCTGGAGGCATTAGAGGAGCGGCGCATTGGGGTGGCTGCAGGCATCGCCTTCCTTGTTGGGCTCATCATGGTGAGTATTTCATATCTAATCCAACAATGCCTAAATCAAATACACCTCATTGCCTCAATCTGGGGATCTTTAGCTGAGTGTTCTACCAGTCAGGGTTCAAAAACGGTCCGTGGTTGAAAAAAGACGTCTGATCCTGAGACGGATTCTAAATCTGTGTCTAACGCCCAAAGACTGAGAATTCCCCAGAGGTAGTGCAGGACAGGAACCTCTGCATTTCAAAGAAAGTGTTTCGTTGTAAATCATTTCAACAAAAGGCATATTTTGATTTGTCTTGGACTGACATTTCCATTTCACTGAAAACTGCTTGCAAGAAATGTTTAAATAATCTTCTCCCCTATTTTTAAAAATATATTTGTTTATTCTTCTAAAATATTAAAAGAATACCTGAATATATGTGCCTTAATGCCTATGCCAAACTGTGATTCTATCCTGGGATCCTGACCCAAATCTTAAAATCTAACCTAACTGTTAACTCAGCCAGACTTTATTCCTAACTCTATAATTGACCCTAACTCTGATGATAACTAATTTTAGACACTGACCTGAACTGTTAACACCAGTTGTGACCCTAATCCTCCCTGATTAATACCATGCCCCCAACATATTGATAGCATAATCTTGATATTCACCCTTATCCTAATAATAAACATAGCCAGACAGAGACCCTAATCTTGGTCATTACCCTAACACTAAATCTCACTTTAACCCTGTGCATACCTTGACCTTAATTTAACTCATACCAGTACCCCAAGTTTATCATGAAACTAATATTTACCCTAAATCCGACGTAAATCCGAGCCCGTTTCTAATCTTATCATTGTCCTATCCATTGTTTTATAATAAAAATGGGTGTTACTGTTGTGTAGTTCCTATATTGCCCATACAGGACCTGCACGCTCGGATAACATAAACTGTGGGTTTGGTGGCAGACTGATTCTGAGCACCCCCACCGAGAAATGTTAGCCTGTTTGCATAAACTAGCTCACAGTGTCACTAGTGTCTCCTCTTATCGGGGAGAGATTAGTTTCTGGCAACCTCAGAACATGACAACCCTGATCCCTCAAGATCGTGGAAACAATGTACTACTTTTCGCTCAGTCACTCGTGCTTATTTATCTTGTCTCAGAGATACACAGAATAAACAGCCTGGGCGTTTCAATAAGGGTTTATTGAACAGTTGTTATTCTCGTGTAGAATATATGAGCTGCAACAACCATTAGACAGTAGCAGAGATATGCGATTAGCAGTAATATGAATATAAATGGATAGTACAGTTCTACCATCTTGTAATAAGCATGAATAAATACATGAATATAAAATGCATTGATAAAAGGAAGTGCGTACTCCTACGATGCCTATCTAGATGTACCTGAGTGTACCTAGCATGTGAGTAGGTGTAAAGCCAAGAATCCCTCTAGGATTTAGTCGAACCCCATTATCTGAAGTGTG
Organism: Calotriton arnoldi; assembly: GCA_963921515.1. NCBI lineage: Eukaryota > Metazoa > Chordata > Amphibia > Caudata > Salamandridae > Calotriton > Calotriton arnoldi. The sequence continues at coordinate 895,701 of CAWUFW010006407.1, read as the reverse complement.
AGACTGTAGGAGCCCTTCTTGGTCTCGAGTTGGACAGTCAGTTGGAGCGTCTGCATGCAGGAGCCTCAGCGTCTCTGGTCAGTGTGTCGGCCTGGAAGTCTCGGTTCCCTCTGCTTAACATTTGCAAGAGGTGCTATATTTATACAGAAAGTATCTAGGGCTCCTTTGTCCTTTGTTGCTTGTATTAGCCATTGTTGGATTTGAGGATGATGTATGGGATGAACGGTGTACGTAGATATGGGGAGGAAGGTGGTGTAGCCCCAGCCTGGTTTCTAAGAACCCTTATGAATATCCATTCATACTGTGTGAGTCTATTGATGGAGTTGTAAGACTCTATTGTTTAGGAGAAACCCTCCTTCTGCGCCCAGGACTAGAACTAGGTAAAGGTTCAATCCTAAAAGGCTCGTTACAGTGTAGTGTAGGGGAGGTAATGTAGGTGAAGGGGTATGATGTTACCCGGGCCTATATTAGGGTACCTATATGAAACATAACATTACAAAGGTGAAGATATGTTGTGTAGGTCCAACTCAAGTAATATTTATTCAAATCAATCTATAACTTTTTGAGATTCAAGACTTCACTCATTCTGATACAAACGGAACTGCAAGCAGCAGAACACAAATTCCTTCCCACCTCCAGGTTTCCCGTTCCCAATTTGAAGCCCCTGGGAGTCTTGTTTCTGAAGCATTGTAGGACACCATCCTTGCCTGCTGGGTTAGCACTGTGCTCCCCTGCAATGTCTGGCGGGCATTCTCCACTGCTGGAAATGCATGGATGCGTAGAGAGCTGAACTGATTGCTGGTTCCACTTCTCTTCTCAGGTGGCCATGTTCATCCTGCAGCTCGGCTTTCTTTCCACCTACCTGTCGGAGCCCATTGTGAAGGCCTTCACCAACGCCGCCGCTTTCCACGTGATGATATCTCAGATCCAAAACATGCTCGGACTCCCCCTGCCTCGCTTCACTGGCTCATTCACCATATTTAAGGTACGTCACCAAAACATCAGTGCCCAAGTTCCAACAAAAAGACAGAGATTCTTTATAGTTTCAAATAAAGAACTGCTTAATTTCTCTGTTTTAATTGTTCATGATTTTTTTCCCTTCACCATAAAATGCAAATGGGTGCCAATCTCACATATTGTGCATGTTACATTATGGTATGGGAATGGCATTCGTATAGTGCCCAGTCTGCCGCTGGTATTGACTTGTAGCACTAACAGGAGTTCAATTGTCTGCCAAGCTTAGTTTTAAGGAATCCATCGCCGACTTGAGTCCAAATCTTCTTGCGTTGATGTGCCATCAGTTACGTGCTTGGGTCTGTTATATTAGATAAAGTTGTCATATTCAGAGGGTTGTTTGTGAAAGTCCTTGGTGTTTGATGGGTGAGACTGGAGGGCTGTACTCAATTGCTTTTGCATCATCCCGATGCCAAAGAAACCTAAGGCAGATTTATCTGATCCCAACAACTACAGACCTATTTCTACTATCATGACTCTATCCAAATTTCTCGAGAAATATGTACATACTCAACTCTGTAATCACATTGATCATTTTCTACTCCTCAACCAATACCAGTCTGGCTTCAGATCGGGTCACAGTACAGAAACCACCTTAACACACATTGTAGACGATGCCCTAAGTCTACTAGACCAGAATGATCCTTGCCTACTTATACTATTGGATCTCTCCGCAGCTTTTGATACGGTCAAACACGACAAATTGCACCTACATGAAGCTAGGATGGGGATTTCAGGTACAGTGTTAAATTGGTTTATCTCGTTCCTTCAAGGTAGAACTCAAAGATTCAAAGTAAACAATGACCTTTCCAACAGTGTTCCTGTTTCAATTGGCGTCCCACATGGATCCGCACTATCACATACTCTTTTCAACCTGTATCTGGAGCCCTCACCAAAATTCTGAAACGATCTAACATTCATTGCCAGATGCATGCGGATGATACCCAACTATATATGAAAGTTTCTTCTCCGGAAGACATTGCTACTCTCAACCTTGCACTCTTAAAAACCCACCAATGGTTATCGCACAGCCACCTTTTGCTAAATTCACTCAAAACAGAATTCCTCTTGCTCGCCCCTCACAATCATAATGTGCTCAGTCAGGACTTGCTCAAACAGCTAACAGCCCTCAACTGCACTCCACATGTAGTTAACTCCACCAGATCTCTAGGCCTAATTCTGGACAAATGCCTAAATATGCAGGATCACAATAGTGCTACTACAAGAGGAGCCAATTACCAACCCTGCACATTAAGGAAAATCAAAAAGTTCCTGCCGCCCTCTGACCTGCAACAAGCTGTCCAGTCCCTTGTGATCTTCCGTTTAGTCTACGAAATTGAGACCTTGGCTTCACTCCCCAAAACTAACCTGGTCCCTTTAAGAGCCACTCTGAACTCTGCTGCCAGACTCATCACCGGCTCAAGAAAGCATGACCACATCACACCTGATCTATGCCAAATGAACTGGCTGTGCATTGACGCAAAGATCAAGTATAAGATAGATTGCTTGACTCACAACGCACTGCGCCATACCAAGCCCACTTACCTAGCAAATAAACTAGAACTATCGGGTGAGGATCGGGCACTAAGAAGTACTAACACTCTACTGCTGAAACCCCCAAAGTTCAAAAAGATGAGTACTTACAACCGTTCCTTCTCCGGTCTTGCTCCGAGGATATGGAACGCTCTCCCTCCAGAAATCAGAACAATCCCTTCATCCTCCTCTTTTAAAAAGAAGTCAAATGCCTGCTCATGAAAAGCCACTGGAGACAATAGTTCTGTAACTTCTTAAACTTTTTGAAATGACCCTACATCCTTGACCTCTCATACCTGTGATGCAATCCGCTTACTGTTCAGGATGCTGATTTTCATTACCATTTGCCTTTATTATGCCTGTATTGTTTTTGCATAGTATTCAATGGTTTTCTGCTCGCTCAAGTCCAACCAGCAGACGACGTTGTACATTGCTCTGTTACCTGCTGGGTCAGTAATCAAAGGCTCGATCATGAACAGGCATGTGAGTCAATAGTTCTATAACCTCACATGCCATATGAAATGACCTCACAGCTTTGACCTACCCAACCTTCGTTGCAATCTACCTATTGCTCAAGATGCTGATGTCTATTTTCCTTTGTCTGTAATCTGCTTCTACTGTTTATACGTAGGTTTTCAGTTATGCTTTCCCGCTCAAGCTTAACTAGCGGGCAATGATGTACAGCGCTCTGATACCCTGCCGGGTCATGTTCACTCTTTATAAAACTTTTCAAATAAATAAATCTTCTAGGTTGGTAGGCATGCCCATCGCCCAGCAAATGAATATGTGTGTAAGGCTCCTGGAGAAGGTGAGTGTTGTTGGGTACAGTAGTAGCCAGTTATTGGCATATTTGAGCCGTGTTTGATGTATGTTTTATGAGATCTCTGTTAATGTGGTCTGTTGTAGAATAGTTATGCTGGGGCGTACTCTGAAGGTGAGTGCTGCCCAGCTACATGGCATTTCTGTACCACACTGAGTATGTTTGCAGTGTTCTACATAATGTGCACTGTTGGATGTTATGAGTGTCAAATGTGTTAGAAATGTTCTGGGGGAACTGCACAATAGGTTGCTTTATGGCATACATGAGCTATGTTGGGTGTATGAATCATCTTCTGTATAGTGTGTTCCCTGGTTAAAGGCTTTTGGGAGCTTTGAGATAGCCAACCATAGACATGTAAGGGAAAAGTTGGATGTCTGTGATATTCTTAGTCTGCTATGCTATGCTAGGTGCTGGGTGTCCAGAGTTAATGATGTGGACAGCACTAAACTATGACAGCACTTAGTTGAGATTGCAAACATTAATGGCCTGTTTGCGATGGCGGTTTAGGATGCATGCATCCTTTGCTCAGACGGAACGCTGAAAGACCGCCGACTTCGACAGCTTTTCTCAGACCGCTGAAAGGACATTCAGGGAAAAATAGCAGCCTTAGGGCAGTACAGGGTCTTCCGACCGCTGTCCAGATTACGATGAGGCTTTTTAATTATTTTTAATTAATTTACTATAATTATATTACTTTTTGTTGTTAGTATTGTTAGTATAATTGTTATTTATTTTACTGTAGTTTAAAATTTTAAATGTGTAATTTTGTTTTTAATTTAATTAGTAATGTATACTTTAACAGTGGGTTGTTGGGTTTGTATGGCAATAGGTTAGGTAGGTAATTAAATGATTAACTATTTTTTGTTAATGTTAACTCATTTTTTAATGGAAATTAAATATTTGATTGGGTATAATTTATGTAAATTTTTTAATTGATTAAGTGTTATTTTATTTTTTAAGCTAAAGTTGCCTTTTTAATGTATATTATATTTTTGTATAGTTTAATTAGTAATTTATATTTTTGTAGCAAGTTGTTTGTAGCAGATTAGGGTGAAAAGGTATTTAAATTGTCATTGCTTTTGTAATTATTTTTTATGTTAATTAAATATTTAATTGGTAATTAATTATGTCAACTTTTAATTGGTTATTTGTAACTTAAATTATTTGTTTTACTGGAATTATTTATTAATTGATTGATAAGTGTACTTAATAATCAACTTTGTAAAATGTATTATATTTTCATTATTATGTTTAATTCTATTTGTTTTATTTAAGTATTTAAATTACATTTTTGTTTAATTTATATTTTAATTTATTTTTTGGGATGTTTTTAGTTTTTTGGGTGGTAGGGAGGGAGGTGAATTTATTTTACATGTATTTATTTATACATGTATTTTTAATTTTTATAGTACATATATTTTAATATTTAATTTTATGTTGTTAGATATTTAGATGCTTTAAAAAAAAAAAATAGGAGTTGGAATGGTACATGTAACCCTTCTGAAGTCCAGCACATTCCCTACTGTTGCTTAAATTGGAGTGTGAATAGTAAATCTAACCCCTCCAAAGTCCAACAGTTTACATGATTTTGGTTATGTTCCAGGGGAAGAGTAAATCTAATTCCACAGAAATCCAACACTTTTCCTGATTTTGGTAGTGTTGCAGTGCAAATAGTAAACCTAACTTTTCCAAATCCCCACACTTTCCCTGCCGTTGCGTAGATTGTATTGGGAATAGCAACCCTAACTTCTCTGAAGTCCAACACTTTCCCTGCTTTTTGTTACAGTGGAGTAGGAATAGTAGAGGGAATCATTCCATAGAAAAACACTTTTTCTAGTTTTTTTTTAAAAATTGGAGTTAGTTTTCTTATTTTTGTTACCGTAGTTTATTCTTAATTGTTTTTTTTCTTCATATTTTCTATATTTTAATGTTTTCATAATTTTTCTTAAGCATACTTCTATTTTGAAATAAATTTTTGATATTGATTTTATCTATCTAATTGCGATATATCTTTTTGTGAATATATGCTTTACATTTTTCTGTTACTGTTAATAATGATAATGTATTTTTTTAATTGTTAAAAAAAATGGTTTTTTAAAATATATATTATATTTGATTTTTTATCTGTATACTTAGTTTACAATATTAATTAAAACAATTTTATATATATTAATTTTCATATATAAATTAGGTTGCATATTTCTGTTGGTTAGATATGTTTGCACATTTTTACTTTAATGAGATTGTTACTATTTTAAATATAATGCATTTAAAAATTGCTTAATTTTGTTTTCATATATTTCTTAAAAATTATATAATTGTATATATATATGTGTGTATTTATATATATATATTTATATTTATATATATATATATATGCATTATAGATAGATAGATATTACTATTAATAAAGCTTTTTATTTTAAATTATATTTTACTAATTTAATACTGTAAATGCATTACTTATAATTTGATATATATTAAAAATCAATATTCTTATCTTTATATGGTGATAACCTGTTCCACAATATTTTTGACATAATATTTCTGTAGTTTACTTACAAAGGGGCTTACGATGTCGGTCGGAGTTGCCTCCGACCGACACTGTCTCCGACTCGGGACCGACCGACCTCCGGTCGGCGGTTTCGACCGCCTGATTACGATGTGACCAAACACTGTTCGCTCGCATACTCACTTTTCTCAATGGGAGCCTCTGTCACTGCCATAAACCAGCCATAATACAGGCTCCTATAGAGACATGGGTGTGTGTGTAAAACCCTGCACTGTACCTGCAACACAGTGCATGGTTTTACAGGGGGGGTACCCTAGGTACCCCCTCGACCACCAACCATAGACCGCGGAGGCAAGGGGGCCCTGCTAGGGGCCCCCAAAGTTGCTTTCTGACAGCCTTTCCATGTCGGAAAGGCCGTCACGGAAAGGCTGTGGGAAACCGACATTGTAATCTCGACGGGGATTACGGTGCGGTTCCGACCAGCTGTAAGACTCCGAGAGCCGGTTGGAACCGAGTCGGAATAACCGGCCGGTTTACGTTCCCAATGCCGACATCATAATCGGGCGGTCGAACCACAAACTGACTGCGGCGGTTGGAAAGCCTCCGACCGCGGTCGGAAAGCTTCCGACTAGCAGTTGGAGGCTTTCCAACCGTCATCATAATCAGCCCCTAGGTATGTAAACTCATTATTTTTGTTGATGATATTTTTAACACTATATTGTAGTCACTCGCTATTGTTGTTCTCGATATATGTGCCATACAGCCATAATTGTGTATATCAACTGGCGGTCCTAAGGCCAGTTCTAGACATTTCTGGTCCTTTTACTTATTCCAGGCAAGGGTATTGTTGCAAGATGCTAGCAGGAAGGTGGGGTAGAACCAGGCGCCTTCTGTCAGGGGAGATCCCAAAAAAGGGTACAGAAGTTAAGAAGACTGTTCCACTTAACTACCTGTAAACCTCTAAGAGATAAACTTTTATCTGAACAATGGAAACTATTGGCAGTGACAACACCAATTGGATTTATTCCATAACTATCTCAAATATATTTATAAACTACATATGGAAATGATGGTTCCCCGCATTTACATAACCACTCCTCTTGCCTAACTTAGCTTCAGCCCGATGTTTGTCTCTAAGTATTTTGCACCACTTTGTTCTTTTTTCTTTTAAGCCAAACTATTTTCTTCTCACCTAGTCACACTTATCACTGAATAATTATTGCAGAATTTATTTCACGTTTGCTGTGGCACTTGTTAAGTCACTAATGAACATGGCAATTATAGCAGTTTAAGCAAACACTGTAATTAATGCTGAGTATCTCCAAAACTATTCAGTAACAGCCATGAAAAAGCCCCTGGCCTGCGAGCCCACAGAGGGCGAAACACGTGTTAGCTGACCTTTCATCAGTGAAGCACAAAGAATGTCTTTAATATAGAATGAATAATAACCCTGATTACCAAATAGCTGAATGAATGCTCTTCTCTGGAATCACCTACAAACGTTTTGCTACCTTCGATCCATTTATGTATTGATGAACTCTTAATATATTAAAGTATCTTTCAACTGATAGAGAAGAATTTGTACCACAATCACAACCTTTAGTCTTGTACTTAATTTATTTACATAAATTCAATTGGTTCGCATATGGGATACTATAGATAATGCAACAATAACTTACATAAAAAAGAGGAGATTTCTAAGTGTTGACACCCTCCTCTATTTGTTTCTGTTACCTATCGTCTGGGATAGAGGGTACACTCAGCACGGGTAACTATCAAAGACACCACTAAACTTGTTTATATTAATCCTCAGGCCACTGGAGTTTCCAAGGGCTGTGAGGCCCACCCTCCAATGCATACACATTTTCTGCCCCATTGATATTGTAGAAGAAGGGAGGAAGTGGTCTACCCGACCAGGTTTCCCTGTTTCCTAGGATGGAAGTGTGGTGTGTTCTGGGTCAGGAGTAGGCGTATGTGAAATTCACGTACTTTGGTTTTGCGTACTTACGCTTAGCTATGCAAAATTACATTTAGCTATGCAAAATGCAAATCTGTCATTTTGTGCTATATTTTGGCATCACATGTTTCTTCACATCAATTTTTGATGTGAGGATGCATTGTTATGTAAACAAAAGTGGCATTAAAAGCACAAATGTCACGAGCAACAGCTGTTTGCATTCTATCTGTTTCCATTGTTCCCATTAACTTGATGGTACAATTTTGCTGCGAAAGCTGCGTAACTATGCAATGTGGCATAATTTTGTGAATTTTGTGCAGCAAACATAAAACGAAATTCTCCAAATTAAACGAGTTAAGCTGCCATCATTTATAATTCACCCAAGCGTATTTTTGAAATGGTGTAGCCAGAAAAATGTCGAAGCATACCTGAATCGTGCATACAATAAACAAGTAAATTAAAATATTAATCAGTTGTATAGATGATCGTGGGTGCTTAGAAAGTAGGGGGAGCAGCTACTCCCTTACTCTCCAAGTTAGAGAATATTTTCCAATAAGTGATAAAATATCTGCCGTATACCACTCTTCAAACCTGAATCGTGCATACAATAAACAAGTAAATTAAAATATTAATCAGTTGTATAGATGATCGTGGGTGCTTAGAAAGTAGGGGGAGCAGCTACTCCCTTACTCTCCAAGTTAGAGAATATTTTCCAATAAGTGATAAAATATCTGCCCGTATACCACTCTTCAAACAACAGTGTCAACAGTCCTTCATTCAAATCTTCTTTTATTCAGTGTTTCTTTTTAAAAAAAAATCTTTTTATTTGTTTTCAGGTTACATATTAAAAGGCAAACAACAATAGGAATAACTGTGATGTAACGAACCCGAACCTCACGATACCTAGCTGAAGGAGTTACAAGAATATCTCGCTTAAGAGCTAAATCACAGATGATAGAAATCCTGAGTATGCCAGCCATTTACCCCATACGTTTTGGTGCTTCGCTGGGCATCCCATAGATTTGTAAACAATTCTATCTGCAGAAGCGGCAAAATCCATCCCCTGTGCCATTCAGGAAATGGCGGGGTCAGTCTTGAAAACCAGTGTCGGGCAATATCCCTTTTTGCAATGTTGAGGCCAAGCCCCACCAGTCATCTGGTATGGCAATTCCACCCCCCCCATTAGTTCAACAGGCCCAAGAAAACCAACTTCTGGTCAGAAGGATCTCTTCTGCTTACAATCTGGAAAAGGTAGTACAGATTAGTTTCCAGTATGCTTGGATAATCGAGCATTCACAGACCATGTGGAAGAAGGTGCTCACTGGGTATCGGCACTGCAAGCATTGCGATGGCAGGGCGCCTCTCGTCCTGTGTAGCTGTGACTGACTGTAGTATACACAATGTAAGCATTTCAACTGAATGAGGCGACGTTTCATCAATATTGCCAGTGTCCTAGGGGCCATTTTAGCCTCCACCCATCATCCTCATCCAAGGGGTCCAAATCTTCCTCCCACTTCGCCCTCAGTGTAGTAATGGGGTCTGGAGGTTTATTTTACTAATGAGCAATAGAGGCAAGAGTTGCCCTTTCTAATTAGGCGCGATCCCAGCAGGTGTGCCTCCAGGGGGTTATATTGGGGAAGGGGTTCTGAGGAGTCGAAAGAGGCTTCAAGGGCATGTTGCAGCAGTAAGAAGTGATAAAACTGTGTCTTATGAATGGTGTACATTTCTACAAGGTGGTGAAAAGTGCACATAGACCTACCTGTCCAGATGTCCCCCGGAGTTGATATGCCTATGGAGTCCCACGCCCAGAAGCCCTCCAAGGTGGCTGTTTGACTAAGCCAGGACCTGACCCAAAGCAGCGTCATTGCAGTTGGCACCCCATGCCACCCGATCCATCGCACCGACTGATCCCAGCCAAGCAGAGTCACCTGGGAAGCAGTCGGTAGGTTTGCGGGGATGGTATGTCCATAAAGAAGACTGAGTGTGCCATGACGCCGAGTCTGCCCCTATGGAGGGGTCATCTCAATCTGCAAAAAAACATTCAGTGAGGGAGAGAAGGTGGCTGGCTTAGTAGTATAACTGAAGGTCTGAAAACCCCATCCCACCATTGTATGGGTTCAGCACGCATTTACGGAAGGAGATTCATGGCTGGCCACCGGCCCAAAGAAAGCGCATCACGTCAGATTGTAGTGTGCAGAAGAAGGTGGGTGGAATGGGGTAAGTATAGTTCTGCAAGGTGTAAAGAAACCACGGCAGCGCTACCATTTTGAACAGTGCCTCCCCTACCTGCCATGTTAAGCATGAGTGTTGCCCAGAGGGCCATGTTCCTCTTGACCACGGAAACAAGAGGTGTTACATTGAAGTCCTAGGCCTGTTGTTGGGAGATGGAGACATGCATCCCTAAGTATCTAAAGTGGCTGGAGGACCATTGGAGTGAGGTTGTGGCCCTGATGTCCTTGTGAAAGCCTCGGAGGGGAATGTATGTGGATTTGGGCCAGTTCACCATGAGGCCTGAGGCCTGGACATAGATCTGTAAAAAGCGCAAGAGGCGTGGGACAGAAGTCTTGGATTTGCTTATATAGACCAAGACCAGCAGGGCATCTGTGTATAGCGAGACTTGATCCTCGCGTCCATTTGGCCAGCAGAATCCAAGAGTTGCACGTCTTGTCATATCCATTCCGCCTGATGCTCAATGGCAAGCGCAAATAAAAGGGGTGACAGTGGGCAGCCCTGCCTTGTGCCTCTTGCCACTGGGATGATCTAGGAGGTTATCCCATTTACGTGGACTTTTGCCCAGGGCCCGGAGTAAAGCATCCAGACCCAGGGGCAGAAGAGGGAGCCAATGTTCATGCGTTTCAACAGGTGGAATTGGAACTGCCAGCGAAACGGGTCAAAGGCCTTCTCAAAGTCAATCGAGATGAGGGCTAGACGGTCTGTGCTGTCCTCAGACAGGGCAATCGCATTATGTACCCGTCGGAGGCAATGGTGTGTGCTGTGTCCCGGCATGAATCAGTTCTGATCCAGGTGAATTAGGGAAGTGAGGACTTTTACCAACCGGCTCGCCAATACTTTGGCTAGAATTTTGGATTCCATGTTTAGGATGGAAATAACCTATACCACCCACAGTCTCGAGGGTTTCTGCAGTTTGAGAATAACAGACATAGTGGCCCCCCGAGGTCGTAGGGGAGCTGTCCCACCTTCAATGATTCCTCATACATTGCAAGCAAGGGAGCGGTTAAAAGGCAGGTCTATTTTTTATAGACTTTCAGTCAGAAGACGTTAGGTCCTGGCAACTTCCCGGGGGGGAGTGCCCCGATGGCCTCCGCAATTTCGGGCGCTATAATGGGTTCCTCTAGTTTCTGTTTGTTGGTGTCAGACAGGCTGGGGAGGAGCAAGTCCTCTACAATGGGATTGAGACGCTGGGCTTCAGGCACTGGGCAGCTGGATTAGAGGTGTGCGAAGTAGCGTGCAAATTCCTGGGCAATCAGTTGAGGGTCTGACACCTCTAGGCCTGCCTCCATCTTTCAGCCTCATCCCCGATCTCGCAAGTCCTGCCTGATGAGGCAAGGTGTGTGAAGGTTGCAATGTCTAGCTGCTTCTGGCGAAGCACCAGCCTCTTCAGGTCTGTCACATGTCTCAGCTGGCCGGTAGGATGCGCAGCATGGGCCTCTTCGGCCGAGCGCAGTTCATGTTTGAGGGACACAACCTCCTTGAATCTTCGGGTCCGGGCAGCTGATTTGTAAGATATTATCTGGCCGCAGAGGGTTGCCTAGAGGACCGGAGGGCCAGGGTGATTGAAGCATGATCTGTCAGCACACGTGGGAGGATCTATGGAGGGTATAAAAAGATAATCATGCTGGGCAGAGGAGCTATGATAGTGGGAATAGAAAGTATACTCTTTAGCCTGGGGTGGAGCAGGCCATGTGTCGGACAGAGCCAAGGAGGAGGCCCATTGTAGGAAAGTAGGATCTGCTTTCATGGTCACCCCCACTTTTTGCTGGTGTCATTATGTTTTACTGACTAGTCTGACTGGGATCTTCCAAATCAGGACCCCAGTCTCCGTCCTTCTTCCTTAAATTGGACATGGTGAGTACTTAGGTGCACTCCAGATCGGCTACTGGTGTACCCTGATAAGTCCCTAGTATATGGTACCAAGGTACCCAGGGCATAGGTACACCAGGGGTCTCCCATTGGCTGAAGCATGCATTATGCCACCCATGGGAGACAACTCAAATTGTGACTACAGGCCTGCCATTGCACATTGTAACCTGTGTAAGCTGGTGCTAGCATCACTTACGACAGATATAGGTTTCCTTATATCTGAGGTCACTGCACTTAAAACCTATAAGTCACCCCTAAGGCAGGCCTTTCAATCCTTAAGGCAGGGTGCTCAGTTCTAAGTGTGAGGGTGACCCTGCATGAGCAGGACACCCCTACAACCTTCGGAGTCCATTCTCCCGGGTTGTAAGTGCATCAGCCATTAAAATACATAGAGTGGCCATGTGTCATTTTGCGATGACCATCTCTAAACTGGCTGTAACGAACCCTGTTGTGTTTGTTATCAAACATGTTGGAATCATACCCTCACACCGTAAACGGTGTGGGAGGTATGATGCCAAGCACTGTAAAGCTCCTCTGTGATGCCGTCAGTGCTCCAGATACCAGTCTTCTAGACCCAGACAGCAAACTATGGCTGCTGCCGACCAGAGACACGATTCTGCCCTCCTGCTGCTGAGCCAAGCTCGAGCAGAGGAAGGCAGGACAATAGGTATCCTGTCCCAGGGAGGTGTGACCACCTCCCACATAGGACTTAGTGTATTGGGACAAGGTGGGAGCACTTGCCAGCGCCACTCAGACTGCTTGGAGGGCACATTTGGGGCCCTCCTTCCATACTCCAGTCCAAACAAGTTCAGGGAGCCGTTGGCTCCCGCTCTGGCTCGAAACTGGACAAAGGACATGGAAGTATCGTCCCCTCTGTCCAGCCCCTTCTCTGGGAGGGACCCCTGAATAGTTCCAACCATTTCCTTAGTGTACTTAAGGGATTACATGTGGGTGGGTCCTTAGATTTGTTGTGGGACAAGATTCAGATCACATACCACTTAAACTTCAACCATCTGGGCACTCTGGGCCTCGCTGGACTTCGTGTTGGGACCCGAGACTGCACCTGGGAAGACTCCTGCTGCTCCTGGTCTCGTCGTCCTGCAAGTCTGCTGCAACATCTGAGCCTGTGCTCCATACAGGTTCTTCACAAGGCCTGTGGACATCCAAGACACTCGAAGGAATCTCCCTTGGAGTGAAGGAGTCACTCCCCTGCATCTGCAGGCAACACAACGCAGCTGACCTGTCTGCTGATCCTGGGCTCCCACGGACACCGAATGGTTCAGCAACACAGGTGGTGGTTCTGCAAGTCCCTCGAGGCCTGCACTGTCTTCTCACTGAGTTTGAGGCCAGTATCCCTCGTCTGAACCGCTGGAACAGAACCCCTGTGCACTGCGTCGACTTGCCGTTGCCAACGCTTATTGACTCTCTCATCCAGAGGTCTTCGGGCTCCAAGAAGCTCCAACCTCAAGCATTTCCTGCAGCCAAGATCTTCACCTGCATTGCATACTTTGCACCGTGGGCCTGCATCCTTTGTTGAGCTGCTCGAGGTCCTCTTGCGACTTCTGTGCCTTCGGCCCGTGGGTCCTCTCGAGGGTCTTCTTTGGCTCCAGGGGGCTCCTCTGCTTGCTCGGGGCCTGCTCTGACTTACCTGCTCGTGGTGAGTCACTTGGACCGTGCTGGTGCTGACACCGCACCTTTTTCTTCACCTTCGTTGATTGCCGTTGCCAAGGCTTGTTGGTGCCCCGGCCGGACACTGACATCTTGGCTCTTGACATCCGCGTGGGACAGCTCGTGCACGGATCCTGGTCCTCCTCTGCGTCGCCTGGTCCGTACAGCTGCAACTTCAAGGGCACCGTCAACTCTCCTGCATCTCCAACATCAGTGGGCATTTGTCTTCCAGGAGGGGGTAGTAACGAGAGGAAGGGTGAAGCCCGAAATACCCACCAGCACTGAGGATTCCGGCCGATTCGGTGAGAAGGTCAGGAGCTCAGCAAAGAGTGTCCACCGTCTTAACTTGATTGACCACGCCCCCTATTCTGTGCTTCTTAACAGTACATAATGTTCCAGCCTGCCAACACTTGTGGCGTCAAGTGGGATTAACTCAATGACATCATCAGGTCTAGGGAAGATACATACAAGTGATACAATAAGTCTTTGGTTACATACCCTTGCAAACATGTATATTTTAGTGATTGCCATCACCACAAAGCGCAGAAAATCTTGAAATCCCCAAGGTGTTTATTAAGTGCTTCATCAAGTGTAATGGAGTGTGGTTATTCCACCCAGGTGTTAAAAGGTAATACAACATCTATATATTAGACGTCTGGTGAGGACTTTATAAGGTGAGCACACAGTGCTTGGCCTCCATTTTGGGTGTTTGTTTTATGTGTTACATAGCACACACATCTGCTCAGTTAGCACTTTCCTCTCCCTGCTAAGATACAGCAAAAAACAAACCACATAATCAGATTTATTACTTCCTGGATATTATTGAAAGATGATCTTTGGGCACTCTGTGTATTTTCGTGACTAAAGTTTGATCTAAACAGAGAAAAACAACAAGCATAATCTAAAAAGAGTTATGTGAACATATTCACTGAATGGAGCATTCTAAAGTATTATTCAACATGCTTTCAGATAACAAGAATAGCTTTTTGTGCTTTGTGCTGCAAATAATATCATATAAATGTATTATTTAAGTAGATATTTCAGACAGAGCCCATTTCTACTACACAATATCTTAAGGGTAAATTCTGTAACCTACTAATCTGAGTGATTGAAGTGGGCTCAAAAATAGAAGAATAGTACCATAATGTTGCCAAGAGGGCTCAGTGAGTTAAACATTGGCCACACGCTACTTTTATGAACTATAGTTCATGCATGTGTATCTTGACAAGGTCAGCTCATCCTTTCAATTTTTATACAATAGGTAATATTGAAACCAGCTATTTGCAATGCCTAGAAATGGCAGAAGTGTGGTGTGAAGTGGTTCATAACACTTTACTTCCACAGTGGCTCGAAGTTTGATACTGACCCAGGTCTGTCGTCACACATATTTCCGTATTACACTCGTAATTCTAGTTGAACACATCTATGGGATGGCACATAATTTATTTTTAGCTGCAGACATCTAGTACATTTGGCACTTTTAGTATATATGATGCTTTAGATAAATTCCTACGTTGAATATCAGACCATTGTAAGTTGTAACAAACAATTAAGGCTTGTCTGGTTTGTAAGCAATTAATGTAGCTCTCATGGGGTTGTTACTTGTGGATTTTTAGCATCTAAAGACGATTTCACTGAGGATTGTGCTCAATACTGAAGTGAGTAAACCAGTGCCTGGCGCCTGACACACCTTTCAAACACCACATAAATTGCAATTCCCACTGATACAATAGCTTAACTGCCAGCAGCAAAGCTGCAGGGCTGAGGCGGCCCTCGCCTCTTGATGACAAGCGGATCTGGACTGAACAAGTACTGGAGAATGAGCGCAGCCCTAACACTGGCTTCCAATATTGGCATTTCTCTCGGAGACTGTCTCAATCTGCTGTGCCTCATCGACAAGTAGGTCTCCCCCTCACGCACTTGATGCTGATTAGCCTTCATTTGGATGCTGAATGTACAGGAGGACAACAGAGGGACGCCGCTACACGAGTGGTGCTAGTTAAGACTTACATGAAGACCTTTGGAGTTTATGTATAATATTTATATTGATTACTTCCGGTCTCATTTGCCTCCACCATATGTAGTGGTGTCTTACTGAGCTCCCCCGCCTCCCTCAGGTGAAAATGTTGTAAATTTCGGAATCAAGGAACCAGAATGCCTACATCCATAGTATCTAACTCGCTCTCTCTCTCTCTTTTTCCAGACCTTGGCCTCGGTCTTCAAGGCGCTATCCATGACAAACATAGCAGAGCTCGTCATTTCCTGCCTCTGCCTGGCAGTGTTGTTACCCATCAAGGAAATCAACTCAAGGTTCCGGAGCAAGCTGCGGACACCCATCCCAGGGGAGATTGCAATGGTGGGTGCCACAGCCGCGCTCAAAGCTGCACTTCTATCTAGGATCTCAGAAACAGCTAGGATCTGTATATCCTATACTAGGAACAGCACTGCAGATAAGTTAATACTGGCCCTTTCTTTATGCACTCTAAAACCAGACCTATGCTCCCAACCAAAACATTATGTATTACCAATAAATCTAGTGTTTAACTATTCTCCTTGGAGGAATGAAGAAGCTGCTTGTTTGACTCCTTGCTTTAAGCTGCATAAATCCACTAATTTGTTCATAGTAGTAAAATCAGCAGCGTTGTGAAAAAGAAGTGATGGTTGGAATGCTTGAATCATTCTCAGTAAATGGGGATTACCCTGGGCCGCATTCAAGTCTATCGTTTTTTGGTCACTGCCATCATTAAGACTACCCTTATGAAAGTCACAGTTGGCCGAATCCCAAAAGTGACCATCCAGCCCCGGTGGCTGGACCATGACCCCTTTGAACAGGATAACATACCAGTGAGTTGGAGCTTGTGAGCTACCTGCTGCCCGTACCTGTCCAAATCCCTGTCTACAAACATTGGTAGACAGGAATTTGTGCCAAAATGTTATGTCAATCAATCAGGGGGATTGTAAGCGCTCTACTCACCCATGAGGGTCCCAAGGCGCTGAGGGGGAGGGTGGGGGGGAGAGGGGTGTTGTGCAGCTCCGTTCAGTCCAAGAGCCAGGTCTTGAGCGTCTTCCTGAAGATGTTCAGGGAGGGGGAGCGCCTGTTGTCAATCAGGAGCTCGTTCCAGGTCTTGGCCGCGATGTAGGTGAAGGTTCTTCCACCTGTCCTGGCTCTGCGGATGCGAGGGGTTTCGGCGAGGGCGAGGTCGGCGGATCGGAGGTTTCTCTTGGGTACGTGGAATGAGATTCTCTCGTTGAGGTAATGGGGGCCAGTGTTGTGGAGGCATTTGTAGGCGTGGGTGAGTATCTTGAAAGTGATACTCTTCTCGACGGGGAGCCAGTGTAGGTTCCGCAGATGTTGGGTGATGTGTTGGTGTCGAGGGATGCCGAGTACGAGTCTGGCTGCGGTGTTCTGTATGGTTTGGAGTTTGCGAAGCAGAGACTTGTTGATCCCGGCGTAGAGGGCGTTTCCGTAGTCTAGTCTGCTGGTTATGAGTGCGTGGGTAACTGCCTTCCTTGATTCAGGGGGGATCCATTTGAAGGTCTTTCGGAGGATGCAGAGGGTGTTGAAACAGCTGGAGGTGATGGCGTTGACCTGGCGGGTCATGGAGAGGGAGGAGTCGAGTATGATGCCGAGGTTTCGGGCGTGGTCCGTGGGGGTCGGGGGCTGCCGAGGGAGGATGGCCACCAGTTGTTGTCCCATGCAGAGGGGGAGGGTCCGAGGATGAGGACCTCTGTCTTCTCCGAATTGCGCTTCAGGCAGCTGCTGCTCATCCAGGATGCGACGTCCTTCATTACTTCCTGGAAGTTGAGTCTGGTGGTGACAGGGTCCTTGGTGAGGGAGAGGATGAGCTGGGTGTCATCGGCGTAGGATACTATGCTGAGTCCGTGCTGTCTGACGATGGCGGCGAGAGGGGCCATGTAGATGTTGAAAAGCGTGGGGCTGAGCGACGATCCTTGGGGTACTCCACAGTTGATTTCCGTGTTTTTCGGAGAGGAAGGGTGGCAGTCTGATTCTTTGGGTTCTGCCGGTGAGGAAGGAGCGGATCCAGTCGAGGGCTGTACCTTGTATGCCGGCGCCGCGGAGTCTGGCTGTGAGTGTGCGGTGGGAGACGGTGTTGAATGCTGCCGAGAGGTCGAATAGGATGAGGGCCGTGGTGTGACCTTGGTCGAGGAGGGTGCGGATGTCGTCCTTGGCGGCGAGTAAAGCGGTCTCGTCTCCTTGAGGCAGTCGTAACAAGGAAAACATTTTCATTTCTCCTTGTTTTCCCAACTTTGCATCTATACTGCGTTGTACAGCACACATGCAAAGTGAGAAAAGCCTTAAAGCATAGTTTTGTGCTGGAAGGAACCCCTTCCAGTGCAAAACCTACGCTTCAGAGAATGCACATACCCTTGCACTATGGGCCAATGGTGTGAGCGTTGGTGCACGGCTGCCAAAAGTGCACCAGCGCACGGCGAGAGAAAAAAGGCACAATATCTTTTTAGAAAAGTGCACTTTTCCTCTTCCTTTGACACAAGGCAGCGCAGCAACTTTGGTGCAGGATTTCCTTGCATCAAAGAATACAAAGCCTCAGTCTCACACTATCACACTCACTACATGTCATGTGATTCTCACTCATTTTAACTTACGCACACATGCTTCTACATAAAGACACACTTGCTCACACATACGTACATGCTCTCTCACTTAAACACACTTTCACTGACAAGTATGCATACAACATACACTTAAAACCAGTTTTGCTTACCACATCTGCCACCAAGGCCCTAAGTTTGCTTCATTTTTTATTACACTAAGAGTGAATAATAGAATATTATTCACTATTAGTATAATGAAAATCAGGCAGGTGATCATGAAGGCGGATCCACCCCTGTATTCTTGGCACTGATTTTGCCACCTCTGAGGCCAGGGGTCGCAAAGGCAGTGCCAGAGGTTTCAGGGGGGAAGACAGGGGTCGCAGCTGCAACCCCTGGGAACCCCTAAATGATGTCCATGAGGATGAGTGACATTCAAGGTAAAACATACACTGGTTTAATTTGGAGCAAGTCATCCTCACAACGTGAGACTAACAGGCAGGAGAGAGATTCAGGAGTATCACTCAAAATATGTTTTCACTGATAGGATTGTCAATGAGAGGGAAAAGGTGGGGCATAGCTAGCAGTGGTGCAACTGGTGCAGTGGTACTGAGGCTGAGAGGTGGGGTGGGGTCCAGCCTGCCCTGCACCAGGCTGCATTTATTTTAAAGGCCACCGCCCAAAGTTTATAAGACACAGCCAACCTGGGGCCTCGCTCTATGTTTACTTTTCAGGGAGGTTGAGTGGGATACAAGGGGAGAAGAGGAAAAGCGAGAAATGGAGAAGAGAAAGGGATGAAAGCAGTGAATGAAAGATAGGGGAGGCAAAGAGGAAAATAATTCAGAATGGGGAAGGGAATACCGAGGAACGAGAAGAGAAAAAAAGAAAGGAGATGAGGAGCAAACGGTGCAAAGGAAGAGAACAGGCCACAATTAAGTATCCTGGGAGAAGGAGATAATAACGAGTAAGGGACAGAAAAAGGGAAGCAAGACACAGGGTAATGGGGAGAGAGGATAGGAAAGTTCAGGTTTCAATGTCCCACTTCATTTCAGTCTCTGTTCTCTCTGCTAATAAACATAGTGTTGGATCTTCTTTATTCTTTACATGACTCTCATGAATCTTCTCCTATTATCATTGGTCTACCTCAACTCCTAACCTCTCCTCCTAAAGCCTCTCTTATTTATACATTTATTTTACTGCCACTTGTATTAAAGCCCAAATCTAACATTGAATTGCTCTGGGAGAAGGATTTTGGTCTTAATTGGTCAGTTTCTTTTTGGGATAAACTCTGGCTAAAAATTAATAAAAACCTCAAAGACAGCCACTACTATTCAAACATTGTTCTTATTTATAAAAGGCTTCATATCACTCCCTCTGTGTCCGCTAAATTTTCTCAAGTAACCACTAATGATTGTTGGTCGAGTGATGAACCTAATAGGAATTTATTGCATATGTTATTTTGGTATCCACCTACTTTTGCATTTTGGCATGGAGTGTGGAATCAAGAGAGGATGCTGTTCCATACTTCCTCCTCTTTTAGTATCACTGTCTATTTTTGTGGTAGTCTCGCTGCTCCCAATGATACGATCTTATTTCACAATAAGTTGTTAGCTCTTTTATTGGCAATTGCTTCCCAGCAAATAACAATTAATTGGAAGTGGTTTTCAAATATTTCATTTAAAGTTCAGTGGTAGGCGGTTTGCTATCATCATAGATTGAATAGATTGTTTGTGGGTCCTCAAATATTGCAGTCAAAAGAGAATTGTTTTTGCTCCCAATAGCAACCTCTTTAAATACTGTTTGTTATAATGTTTTGCATACAACTACTGTTACTTCAGAAAGTTTCAAACAGCGTTAAACATACACAACCTCTCTCCTTACACACTATTTATGTCATCATTCACTTACTTCTCTGCATTCTTTCTTTATTACTTGATATTACCACTCACTATTTTTTACTACCACTATTTTCTACTTGGTCTTCACTAACCTGTTTCTTTTCTATTTTCTTTTCTGTATATTTCCCCTCCTCTACGCTCCCCCAGCGCCAGCTGTCGCCATCTGACTCTTCTCATAGCTCCGGCCAACGCTGCTCAAAGGACAAGGGTAAGGGCTTCCCGTTAAGCTCCACCAAAGCTACAGCAACTCCCCCTCGCTCCCCCCCACCCTCTCCTAAGGTTCAGATTAGCCCGACTCCACCCATGGTGTTCCCCACTCAGAACGACTCTCCAGGCAGCTTCTCACCTATATCTGCTAGTGAACTTCCCTCCACTCCCCACCAACCTCGGTCACCTCACAAGAAGACCATGCCGCCGCCCCCCTCATCCAACCCTTGCTCCTCTTCCACACTCATAGTGACTAACACACTAGACACTTACAGCACAGCGGACACCTGCCCCAATAACCCTGTGACCACCCTGCTGAGCGCGCCTAGCCCCTCGTAAACCCCTCCCCTCAGAAACCTAGACGCAGGATGGTCCAGCTCCACTACTAGGCTACCTGACCATGTCAGCCGAACCAGTCCTGACCCACTGATCTCCTTCTCGCAAGCACAACCCTCACTTATGGATCTTGAAACTCTTAACCTCAGAGCAGCCAACATAGCTCAAAGCATCCATAACTCCATTCTTGAATTGAAAAGCATCCTTTACCTCACTGAACACTCTCTCTCGAATATCAAGCTCTCTCAGAACTCAGTTCTTCCCTCACTCACCAAGCCCTTCCTTCAACCCTTGCCGCTAGCCTTTAGACACCTTCGCCCTTGCAAGCATCCCTACTACCTCTCGGAGAATGAAATTCTAGCCCTCCTCTTAACCTACAAGACCGCTCTGACGCCCGCAGTCCTCCAGACAAGAAAGATGAACACTTAATCCATACTGTCGCAATCAACTCTAATAGATCATCAACTCTCCGCAACAGAGGAGTAATCAGCAAAATTTTAGCGCAATTACCCATATTCCCTCTAACTCACAACACATGCCCTGACCCCCCTCTCTCCGGCCTCCTAATTAACTGCCGCTCAGCAGCAAAGCATGCTTCCGACGTCGCCGCTCTCATCCTGAGCCAAAAATCTGACGTAGCAATCCTGACCGAATCATGGCTCAAGGAATCATCGTCTCCTTGCCTAGATTTATTGGCCCCTCCAAATTATAACATTGTAAGGCTTGACAGGCAATTAAAAAAAGGGGGAGGCATTGCTTGCATCTTCCGCTCAGACCTCCTCGTTACTGAACTTCACGCTGACCCCACAGACTCCTGCGAATATCTTGCACTCTCCATATGCAACAACGCTATACAATTGTGCAGACTGCACATCTTCTACCACCCCCCTGGGTAAGAACGACACCTTCACCGACCACCTCATGGAAATCATTACGGCTATGGTTTCCCCCAACTCTAATGACATTTTCCTCTGAGACTTCAATCTGCACTGGAACGACCTTAAAGACCCTCAGGTCAACGCCCTCAAAGACTTCCTTGCTGACCAATCACTTACCCAAGCCTGCACACTCCCAACACACACGAAAGCGCCACGCTGGATTGGATCATTGCTAAGGAAACGACGGTCAGACTTAACTCAATAGATCCATGCGACTGGTCTGATCACCACGCTGTTACCTTCCTATTACCTGGCACCCACAAGCCAAGGCCAGTGCAAACTGTGAAACCAAAATGCTGGCTCAGGGACACAAAGAGCCTAGATCTCGAGAAGCTGGCTGCACGTTGCGAGAATGACCTCCCTCCCCCCCCAAATATCTCAATGGTCAACGACCTTACTGAACATTACAACTCGACTATGTCTGACATACTTGATGATCTTGCCCCGCTAAAGCTAAAAAGATCCCAAATCAAAGACAAAAACCCCTGGTTCAACGGATCCCTCAACAATGAAAGGAGAACCCTCCGGCAGACAGAAAGAAACTGGAGACAGCACCCCTCAGCCTCCCTACTAAAACTTCTCCAACAAACCAGAAATGCCTATAACAGGAACAGCCTCAAATCAAAAAAAGAGTTCTTTAGATCAGAACTGGAGAACGCCAAGAACAGACCTTGCAAGTTCTTTGAAATGGTCAAACACCAATCTAACAAACTGGCTAAAACTTCCAAAGAAACCTCAAAATCCCTAATAACCTGTGGGAAGTTCTCCTCCTTCTTTACTGCCAAAATTACCTCCCTAGGAAACGAACTTATTTCCGCCACCTACTTCCAACCCCATCCTGACGGGTCCCATCTCTCCTCTCTTCCCCTCCAGACATCACCCAAAAACTAAGCGCACTGGTCCAACTTCAAGTTATATGACAACCATTCCATCTCGAAAATTCTATCCTCCTTAAATCCGAATAACCACTTTAATGACCCACTCCCCTCCAACTGTTTGGCCGCAACCTCCCAATGTATCATTCCTATTTGGACTGCAATAATCAACGCCTCCCTACTACAAGGGTCGATACCTGACTCTCTAAAAACCGGTCAAGTCATCCCCATCTTAAAAAAACTAGCGTTGAATCCTGCTACTCCAGACAACTTAAGACCAATATCCATTATATCCCACTTCTAGCAAAAGTTCTGGAGAAATGTGTGCAACTTCAATTGAGCCAACATATTGCCAACTTCAATCTACTAGACAAATTCCAATCTGGGTTCAGACCTGGGCACAGCTCAGAAACTACTATTCTCCATATTGTAGATGATGCTCTCCAAGCCCTTGACCAAGGCAGAACTTGTCTCCTAATTCTATTAGATCTATCCTCGGCATTCGACACAGTCAACCACGAGAAACTTCTTGAATGCCTCGAACTCAGGATGGGACTAGGGGGATCCGTGCTCAAATGGTTTCGATCCTTCCTCCGGAATCGCTCCCAGAGATTCTTAGTCAACAGTACTCTCTCTGCTCCTTCCCCGATTACGATCGGAGTCCCCCAAGGATCAACTCTTTCCCCTACCATCTTCAATCTCTACCTTGAACCGTTAGCTGAAGTACTGCGTACCGCCAATATCTCCTTCCACATTTATGCCGATGATACCCAGATCAACATCAAAATCTCATCTCCAGAGACGATCTATTCTTTGAATGAGGCCCTGAAGTTGACTGTTCAATTGCTCGCCTGCAATCAGCTCAAACTAAATGCACAAAAAACGAAGTTCCTTCTAATCTCCCCTACCAAAAGCAACTCTGACATTCGGGAATGGACTAAGTCGATCACAGCACTAAACTGCACACCGACCATAGTGGACTCTGCCAAATCTCTCGGAATAATCCTAGACAGCAACCTAAATATGCGAGACCACATCAACTCGATGGCTAAAACCGCCAGGTTTCACCTGAGCTATCTGAGAAAACTAAAACCTTTCCTTGACATCTGTGACCTAAAAATGGCAGTCCAGGCATTAGTTATCTCCAGAATCGAATATGGATGTTCTACCCTTTCTGGCCTACCCAAGATCTCCACGCCCCCCCTAAAAGTTTGCCTCAACGTTGCCGCCAGACTCTTAACAGGCTCAAAAAAATTTGACCACATCTCACCGCATCTGAAGACACTGAACTGGCTTCCTATTGAAGCCAGAATCCAACTCAAACTGGAATGTATCATCCACAAGGCGCTACACACTAAATCCCCTGCATATCTCGCCCGGAAAATCATGGTTTCCGGAGGAGCCAGAAACTCCCGGTCTGCCAGAGACCTTGTGCTCCAGCCACCCCGCTTTCGAAAGAAAAAAACGTACAATCGTGTTTTCTCTGGGGCCGCACCAAGAATCTGTAACTCGCTGCCGCCCTTCATCAGAAGAATTCCCTCGCTGTCAATTTTCAAAAAAGAAGCCAAAACCTTCCTAATGGGCAAGTTCCTCCCATAACTCATGCATTGCACACACCGTTCAGCGGCCGTGATTTATTTTTGCTGCTGCTACACTTTGGACTGACCGGCTGCTGTCCACTGTTTACTTACCCGGTACTCCCACATATGTAATTGCTGGATTGCTCTACATTTTGATCTGAAAATTGTATACATCCTGTTTATTCCCAAGTGTTTCCCTTCCTTTCATCCCTTATTATGTTCTTTTTGTCTATGTCATACATATACATAACTTGTTATCCGTATAGAGCGCTCTGATACCCTAACGGGTCACGTTCGCGCTCTATAAAACACTAAATAAATAAAATAAATAAATATTATGTTTCTTTCCTTATAAAAGTTTTTTTTAAAACAGAAAGCTTCAGTATGTTGCATTTTTTATTACAGCGTTACCTATACTGTACATCTCTATACCCATTATTTTACTGCCTTCACACCTTGCTGTGTGTTGCATTACGTTTCTTGTCATTATTGAGTGGTGTGTTATTGATTGAATAAAGCTTTTAAACTAAAAAAATGAATGAAATATATATAGCGACCCGAGATTGAAGGTGTGCAGGAGGCCCGTTGTCCTTGCTTGCATAAGTGCCCAAGATACTCAGGCCACGCTCTGAGTAAAAGTCCTCCCGTGGAGGGGAGTGTGAGACGCACTGAGTAATGTGTCAGCTGGCAATTAGCACGGAAAATTATTGTAGGGCGCTTTTTGATGGGGGAAGTGCTTGTGTTTGCAAATAGAATCAACATAAAGTGCAATTAAAGGGTTGTACGTTGGTCCCGACACCATACAGACAGAGAAATTATAAAACATCCGCGCAGGCTGTACGGCATAGCGCCTGGTAAATAAACTACGAAAACAGAGCTGGCAGCATCTATTCCAGGGCCCTGACAATATACTGAGCTCTTCATCGGACCGAGGGTTCGCCAGCTAGGACTCAAACATGAAGTACGGTACCTAGAAGGGGGTGTTCTTCGTGCAGCACTGATTGGGTGACCTCTGATTTGACTTATCAGATCAGAGGTCACCCAATATTCAGAGCTCTGTTTAGCGCCTAGAGTGATCTGTATTCTGTGAGGCACCGTGCTAGTGAAATAGACGCTCATCCACTCTGTCTCTTTCTTGTGCCCCCTCACAGGTCCTGCTGGCGACTGGGATCACCTTTGCCTCCAATCTCGAAAGCCGTTTCGATATTCAGATCGTGGGGCAGCTGCCGGCCGGGTAAGCAGTGCTGGACAGAGGGTGTCTGGGACTTCGGTCTTTGGTGTCAGCAGTCGTGTTATAAACTTTATGTAGATAAGGTTTATGCAGCCCTGGGGCCTGGTGTCTGCAGTCTCAGTCAGTGTCATTAATGCCACATGCAGAGGTAGTGACTCAAGGCACTAGTGTCGACAATTGTGTTTATGAAGGTATGGCCTGTAGGGTCCTGGAGACTGGTCATTGGTGCAAAGTATGGTGGGAAGGTTTAAGGAACCCTGATGCTTGTCAGTAATGCCACGTATGCAGCTGTGTACTCTGGCGCCAGCAATGACAGACATGTGGCTAGGTCTGCATGAGTGTGAGCGTGTGTGAGGAAACACCTCCCCTGGTTTTAACGTCTGGGACAGAGCTATGAGTTGCGATGCTTCTTTGCTGTCTGTGCGTTTGACTGTTTCATTGAGGGGTGCAATCAGCCATCTCCCCTCTTTTTCATCCAGATTCCCCAGCCCCACACTCCCCTCCATGGAGGTCCTGCCAGACGTCCTGGGCGACACAGTGGCCATCACATTCGTGGGCTACGCGGTCTCTGTCTCACTGGCCATGATCTATGCAGAGAAGCACAGGTACACCATTGACCCCAACCAGGTAAGAAACTAGTGCACGTTTGTGACAAAGGAGGGTTGAGATGAAATGCGGGTTCAGATGCAAAGGGGAACTTTCAGCCTAGATCCCATGCCAGACCTCACTGCTGTGCCTCGGGGAAGGGTGTGCACGGAACCAGGGAGGGGACCGTGGGCACTAGAATGTGGAAATGTGTAATAGCTGAGATTAAGACCATGCTGGCAACTGAGCAGGGGCAGTGGGTGGTGAGTCACACCCAAAGCAGTGATCCTGGACATGCGAAGGAGAGGAGCAGGTTCACTGCTCTCATACAGGTCAGTCATAGAGTCTCACTCCTTCATATTGCTTCACTGTTCCCCCATATGCATTTTTAAACCCTTTTTATTTTAGAATGGGTTACTTCATATATGTATGTTTTATTTTAATATTTACTATTTTTAAAAATAGAGAAAATGTGCTGCCTTTCCTAGGCCTTATCTTTAATAATCGGAGATTTATTTATCTTTGCTAAAGAAGTGTTCCGCGATTCTTCACCAGAGGCAAAGACAATCACTGCTTTTGAATTTAATAATGAACCCTGTAATGGTGACCTAGTGTTACAGGTAATTTTGAATTTAATAAAGATATCCGTAATGGTGAACTGATGTTACAGGAAACTAACCTTTCCATTTGCAATATTAATAGTTCATAGCATGTTTGGAGCTAAATTAGCTATTACCATTTGAAGGATTGGCAAGTGACATTTGCGGGGTGACAGGTGCCTTTCTCGAGTATGCTCAACTGTATCTTTTTAGTCATGTGATTTATGAACAGCGCCTTTTTTTTGCTGAAATCGGAATGTGCAGCAGTTGACCAAGTACGTGGCAATTGTTTAAAATCCCAAAGTATGCTTTTTTTCATTGCTGCAAGCTTCCAGTTGCCTCACTATTGCTATTTTTAAAAAGACGAAAATATGGAATTTTGGATTAACAAAGGCGAACTCTGTCTGCAAATGAGTAGAATGGGGTTTCGAGAGGGCAAAAAAGGAAAAAATGATTGTAGATTAGCGTACATTTATTGAGCTATCAAATTTGGACTATCCATCCAGTTGAGAAACATTTCTATAAATTTATTCTGTTGCATCTTCAACACTGCAGTATTTTTAGTAACCTCAGTGAGAAGCACACAAATTTCAGTGTTGCGTGTTCCCCATTCCACCTGTTCTTGTAAAATTCTCACAAAGGTTTAGCAGACTTTTTAATCAGAATCAGAAAATGTTATTGTTTACTTCCTGTTAACAATCTTGGTACTCAACTGCATGTCAAAGTTGCATTGTGAAATCTCTCAGTTCTTCCCTCCAATTTCTCCTGATTGGTTGTCTCAATATTTCAAATTTGTCATGTTAGTTTATGGAGGCTCCTAATATGCCACTGGAGTTTCTCTAAATAATGTCATTAGTACTGTAAATTCTAAAGATTGATCATTGGGTCAAGCCACATCCTTAAAGAAAATGCACCAAACCCTCCCCTTTTCTGGCAAAGCCCCTGTCAGCCTCAGTCTTGCTGAAGCCTTTTCAGTTGCTGTGTAACATATCTTAGTTTCTGTGATTTTGTCTCTTGACAGGAGCTGCTAGCTCATGGGATTTCCAACTTTATTTCTTCTCTGTTCAAGTGTTTTCCCAATTCGGCAACACTGGCTACCACCAATATCCTGGAAAGCGCTGGTGCCAACACCCAGGTGAGCAGACAGAAAGCCAGAAAAGATTTTCTGCAGTCTCGTCCACACCATTGTTCCAAAAAAAGAGACAGATCTGTCTAAATGAAAGTTGAGACCATTTTTACAAATGGTACTGAATATTAAAGGTCATTTAGACGGATCCAAACCCTAGTAGGCTTTAAGACCCACTGGCAGCGCTTTTAAAAGATCCTGATGATCCAATATTCCAGTTGTATTCTGATGTCTGACTTTGCAAATGCTGAGCTCTGTGTACTTTCTCAGCATTAATGTTTTTCCTTATTTCCTCAGCTTTCAGGGTTCTTCACGGCTATAGTGGTCCTTGTCGTGCTCCTGTGGGTCGGCCCTCTCTTTTACTATCTTCCCAAGGTAAGACATACTCCTCCACTCCATCTCCTCACTCAGTTAGGTTTGGGTTGCTACACAGTAACATGAACAAGACATACATGGTACCTCATGAATTTAGGGGGAAGGTTAATTTAGTTAGTACAGAGATGCAAAAGACCCAAACACAATGTGCCTTCCCGACCTCAAGATGGTATCTGCCATCATTCAGCAAAATGCTAGCACCCAATAACCCTGAAATCAATTCAGGTGATACAGCTGTATCACCTAGTCCACTGCTGTCAAACAGCAAGAAATACATAGTTCTGTTTGTCTGAATAGTCATCGTTTTTGCTTTCAGAGAACAGAAATACTTCCTCCACTCATGCCAGGTCACAGTAAAAAATGATCACATTTTATAATACCATTTGTCCAGTGAAGAGGAAGAGCAGTATGTAAATGTGAATATTTCACTTGTTCATTTGTAGGCAAAATGTTTTGCCCACAACTACATTCTTAAAGCTGCATGTATAAGTATTCCTATAGCACAACCCTAGTTATGAAACAACAGAGTATAGTATGTGGAATGTGGAAAGTTTACACTGTGATGCAAGTAAGCCCTGCCTAACAAATGGAAATATACTCCTTTTTGGCGTCAATGTGGGGTAAGCAATCAAAGTAGTTGCTCCTGGATGCTCAGTGTTACATCAAAGGGGTAGCTAAAAAGTCTTCCAAGTATCCGTTTCTTTCCACACCGTTATGCTTGATCTATTGAGTTACCGCTCCTTCTCTTGCATCCTATGGGACCCGAACCCCAACAATCCCCTGAACCCCAATGTTTTGAACACCCCAATTTTTACCTAATCATTTCGGCTCCAAGATCTTTAGTTCATCTAGTGGTTAAAGACAACACTCCTCATCAAAAAGTACAATTTAGTAAAACAGAATAAATATGGACAAATGAATAACTAAGTTTTAGATCAAAAATATGGCAAAAATAGATTTATTACAGAATTATCAATAAATGCAGTACAGAGAAAAATGCATGAATCGCCATGAAGGCCCAAATACAGAAATATAGAGTTATAAAACTTAGTAAAAAACCCTAATTAGGCAAGTCTAGGCAAAAACCTAAGAGTCAAACTCATAAAGACTACTCACATCATCCCAATAAAAAATCTAGGAACAAATGGACAGAGTCTCAGAAGGAAAATGGAAAGTCGCCCCCAAACGAGAGGAACAGAGGAGCAGATCCCAAGACCCAGGGAGTTTCATAGACAATGCCCACAAGCTATTAATAGATTGTGAAAATTTAGCATGGTATGATCATTGCTGGGGTCACATTGACAAATCAGAAACAGCAACGTAATGCTTTAAATCTTTAGTACTAACCCATCTCTTAAGGTAAGAAAAAGCTTCCCCCGCTTCCTCAGCAACTGCACTACAGAGATGTATAACTCAAAAGGAAACATTTCTTAGACTATGGCTCATAGAATTAGCACACCTACAACGGAACTTCTAGCGGAAGTCCTTGAAAATGATACTTTAGGTACACGATGGAAGCTTCATTGACAATACACACTTCCTGACACAGTTGTCCATCTTTGACATCATTCACTTGGTGCTCTGCGGAATGAGGGGAGAGATGCTTGCAGCGGGTCACTGATTGGGATGGGGGATGAGCAGGCTCAAGATGAGCATGTGGCATAACTACTTCACAGTATTAATTACACATCCAAGTGACATAGTAAATTGGTTTCAAGTGCAGCATAATTAATTCATTGATTATGACTCTATACATCATTAAAACCGATAATTCGAAAATAATTTTTACACAATATTTACACATTTAAAAAAAGATACCACAAATCATACCTCATCTTGTAACCTAGTGATGACCCCATGTTCTCGAAAGCACCTTCCATGAAAAGAAAGGATGGATTCACTAGGACCATTTACTTGATATTCACTTAACATTTTGGGAAACAAATTTGAAAGCCTGCCCATTTAGGAGTCCTTCAATTATTTTGAAAATTCTAGACATTTTAATACTTAAACACTAAACCTAGTTGATTTCCATGAAGAAAACATGGAAATTAATAAGTATGAGGTTTAGTAGAATTGTTTTTACAGTTTTATATAGAGTGAACTTGGCCCAAGAGCAATAGAGCACTTTAAATGAGAACCACATTGCATTATAAATCTTTTAGGCATGGGGAGATTAAGGGCCTGATTACGAGCTAGGCAGTCTTACTGCCAGCTAGCTGCGGAGGCAGTTCAGAAAACACCGCCAAGCCGGCAGTATCCCGCCCGCTGTATTATGAGTGTCCAGCAGGGCTAGCGATGTGTAGGTGGCGGGTCATGGCGGACGCACTCTTCAGCTTTGGAAATGAGCCGGAAGTCAATGCCAGCCACACTGCGGTGCCTCCAGCCATTCGGGGTTTCCTTGCATTCTGTTGTGCAAGTGAAACATTGTGTGCAACCAACCTGAAGGCATTGGAAGGCACCACATTAGCACAAGCTACATTACACATTGGCACATTTGCCCTCGAGCCATTCATTCGGCTCATTTCCTGCCTTTCTGCCGACTCTCGCATGGTGGTGTCCTCACCAGGAAAAGGTCGGTGGAAAGGCAGGTCCTGATTGGGCTGGCGGTGAGCTGCAAGGGAATCCCCTTCATGGGCCTCCTCTGCCGCCGCGGGAGGAGAAATGTCAGCAGAGGTGGCAGTCCTGGGGCGAAGTTCCCGCTCCCTTTAATGATAGGGTGATCAGACCACAAAGGAAGCAGGCGGGAGGACCACCAAAAATGCGATGGCGGGACTGTTCCCACCATCATCGTAATCAGGTCCTAAGTGATTTGACCAGAATCACTGCATGTGAAGCAGAGGTCCAGATTAAAACCTGGCTCCCAGTTCCAAAGTCAGCATCTCTAGCCATTAGTACATATCTCCTCCCCAGGATTCTCTCCATGGTGCTCTAGAAGTCTGAGAATTAAAAAGAATGTAGACCAGCCAACCACATTTGTAAGAGCTGTACTATGAGAAAACACAGTAGAGAACCTCAGAGAGATGTTTTTGAGAAAAAATGATTGTCAGACGGTTTACAATTCTTAGTGTGACTTCACCCTTACAGTGATACTTTAAACACACTCAGCATTTTCTGAAGGTTTCTGAAATTTTGGCTCCTATGATTAGAAATTTTATGGATTTTTCTAGGTATTAAAATCAGGCAAAAAGACACTGCTGAATTAATAACACCTCACTTCACACTGCATGTCTTGTAATGCTACCCCTGTTCTTCTTTGCAGGCAGTTCTTGCATGCATCAATGTGGTGAGTCTGCGGCAAATGTTTCTGCAGTTCCAGGATCTGCCACAGCTCTGGAGGATCAGCAGAATTGACTTTGTGAGTTCTTGCTTTATCTGACACACCTATCTGCTTCATCATTGAAACATATTGTAAAGAGCATCCACATCTAAGCGTAATTTATACAGGTGATCCAAAAGATCCCAGTAAAGGTGTGGAATAGCCATTCGGCAGGGGAGATGGCTTTAAAATCAGCAAAGGTTAAAAGGGATTGGACAAGCCTAGAGGAATAAATATAGAGGAGAGTAAGCTAAAGGTGTAGAAAAATGCCATTATTACGTGTGGTGATATTCCGAATATGCGATGTTACATCGCATGCGCTACATTGCATGTGATTACAACGCAGTTGTTACAACGCCGCGATGTTACAATGCAAACCATTACATTGCAAGTCGTTTCTACGACTTGCTGTAGGGGGCGCGCTGGACTTAGGAATAGTATAATTTACTATTCCAACTCCAGCGTGTGCAACAGTAGGGAAAGTGTTGGAATAGTAAATTATACTATTCCTTAGTTTAGCGCGCCCCCTACAGCAAGTGTAGAAACGACTTGCGATGTAATGGTTTGCGTTGTAACAACGCGGTCATTGTAACGACCGCGTTGTTATCGCATGCAATGTAAACGCTGTTTCCCGATATTCCACCTGGAGAAGTAACTCCAGGTGTAATTTCATCACTCGCCATTATGAGTATCCCAGTGACTTAGAATCCAGAATCACCAGGTCCACAAATTTCCTATGCAGTAATCCCCGGTCCACCAACTCCTGATCCAATAATTCCAGACCTGGTGTTACCAAGCTCAGTTTCATCTTGTGTGGGTGCATATTCAGTGAATCCTTTGCAGAAACGGGGGCAATGTGTGAGGGCCATAGCACAACCTGGTCACCGCCTAATCCCTGCAGCACCATAGACGGTTCATAGAATGATCCCTGTAGTTAGGCCCAGGCCCTCCCTGGATCTCCACTCCCACACCCCTCCAAAGCAGCATGGCCAGGTAAAAGTGCACACTCAGCCACATTCAGAGCCCTGGGCCAGATGCTGTGGTCTGGGACCCCAACCTTCCCAACACCTAAACACAGAGAAATAAGATTAAACGTTCCCAAGCCCCTCGAACGTCTCATTCTAGGAACATAACTTGTAATTACCAGTCAAAAGTTGTAATTACCTGTTTTAGGTGTTGATATACAGTCTGGAATAAGAGTTTCTGCTACTCTGTTCTCCTCTATCCATTCATCAAAATCCACAGTACTCCTATTCAGGCCCTGAGTAGAGCCTGTGGAGTTACAGCAGGACAACAAAATGGAAAACTGTCCCTTTACCAGGCAGGTAAGCACCATGCAGGTTAGTATTTCTACCTTTACCACGTAGTACTTTACCATGAAGGTATTTCTTATTTTATATAACATAATTTTTATGTTATGTAAAAAGTTGTTTAGGTGTGGATAGATGTAAAGGAAGGTAAGAGTGATTTTGCGGTTCAGAGGTGGGTAGAGGTAAAGGGAGGTAAAAGGGAAAGTAAGGGTAATTTTAGGGTTTAGGAATGGGTAGAGGTAAAGGGAGGTAACAGTGATTTTAGGGCTAAGGGCTGAGTAGAGGTAAAGAGAGGTAAATGGGAAGTGTCATTTTCACGTTTGATGGTGGGTAGAGGTAAAGGGATGTAAGGGCAATTATAGTTTTTAAGGGAGGGATGTGGTAAAAAATGGACCCCCCCAAACAAATATAAATATGTATGGGCAACGCAATGGTTAATCAGATTTACAAAGCAATGCAAGGCCACCATGGGTGGCCCTACATTGATTAA
Organism: Calotriton arnoldi; assembly: GCA_963921515.1. Classification (NCBI taxonomy): domain Eukaryota; kingdom Metazoa; phylum Chordata; class Amphibia; order Caudata; family Salamandridae; genus Calotriton; species Calotriton arnoldi. The sequence goes on along the minus strand of CAWUFW010006407.1, from coordinate 862,655 downwards.
CAAATCTGAAGAAATGCAATGCAGCGCAATTCACTGTTTTGCCTTACTCTGTACACCATAATCTACATTGCTGCTAAATTTCACATACATCCGTGTGCCACTCCATGGCATGCCACTACACTATACACCACTTCACTCTATGGTATTCCAGTATAATATACAACTCCAATGTATACCACTCCACTCTACACCACTCCACTCAATGCCACGCCACTGTACTCCACTCCAACATACGCTATTCCTCTCTACACCACTCCTCTCTACCCTATCACACTGTACACAACTCCACTGTATGCCACTACACTCTTACACTGTATGCACCTACACTCTATGCCACTCCAGTCTACGCTATTCCACTGTATGCCGATCCACTGGACGCTACTCAACTATACGCTATTCCACTCTACGCCATTCCACTGTATGCTACTCCACCCTACGCTACTTTACTGTATTCAACTCCACTCTATCACACTCCACTATGCAATATTCCACTGTATACCACTCCACTGTACACTACTGCACGCCAATCCAGTGTATGGCACTTTGCTCTACGCCACTTCATTCTATGCTATTCCATTGGACACCAATCCAATGTATGCCACTCCACTGTATACTATTACACTCTTCCCCGCTAAAACTGTATGCCACTTCAATCTACACCACTCCTCTGTACACCACTTCCGTGTATGCTACTCCACTATCCGCTATTACACTCTACACCACTCCACTGTACAACACTCCACTCTACGCTATTACACTGTACCCAACTCCACTCTATGCAGTCCACTCTACACTATTACACTGTATGCAACTCCACTCTATGATGCTTCAGTGTATGCTACTCCACTATATGGTATTCCACTGTCCACCATTCCACTGTACGCCCCTCCACTCTAAGCTATTCCACTGTATGCCAATTCACTGTACAGCACTTCACTGTATGCTATTTCACTGTATGCCACTACCCTGTACGTTATTGTACTCTACACTACTCCAATATTTGCCACTTGGAAGAAGAGAGCAGCCTTTCAGAAAGCAATTCAAGACTTGGCCCTTCACCTTTAAATCTGACTTTCTGTGCCTTTCTTACATTCTACTCAGCGCCCGGACACTTCTCGGAGTAGCTGTGCGCTTTAGAAATCCCTGCATTCATTCATTCATTCACTCCACTCTATGCCACTCCATTCTACACTATTCCATTGGAAACCACTCCACTGCACAACACTCCATTGTCTGCTATTACACTGTACCCTACTCCAGTGTACGCCACTCCAGTCTACACCACTTCACTGTACACCACTGCACTGTACGTTACTTCAATATACGCTATTCCACTCTACGCCACTCCACTCTATGCTATTCCATTGTATGCCACTCCATTATACGATACTGCACTCTACGCCACTCCAGTGTATGGAGGCCACTCTATACCACGCCATTCTATGCTAGCCCATTGGATTCTGCTCCACTCAATGCCATACCACTCCTCCCCACTCCACTGTATGCCACCCTAGTCTACGCCACTCCATGCTACACCACTTCACTGTACGCTATTACACTGTATGCTATAACACTCTAAGCCACTCCACTGTACTACCCTCTACGTCATTACACTATATGGCACTCCACTCTATGCTATTACACTGTATGCATCTTCAGTCCTCGCCACTCAACTGTATGGTATTGCACTCTACCCTACTCCACTATATGCCACTCAATTCTACTCTATTCCACTGGACGTCACTCCACTGTACACCACTCCACTGTATGCTATTACACTCTACCCCACTCCACTGTACAACACTCTACTCTATGCCACTCCACTGTAGTGTTTGGACAAAATAGCGGATTAAAAATATCGAGATAGGGGCGTGGCCAAGACCCGGAGCGCGATGGCAGCTTAATCTCGCAGCTCCGTGAATCCTGTTCTCCCCACGGCAATCCTGACACCCCAATCCGGTTCCCCAGAGCAGGGGAACACGCCGGAAACCAAGCGGAGTGTCCACCGCCGGCTCCTGTCATTGCGGGGGGCTTGCGCCCGGCGCTCCGGTCCGCCGAGCAGACGGGCCTGTGCAGGCGCGCGCAGCCGGGGACTCAATTTCTGCCACGGCCGCCGGAGGGACCTGCCGACCTGATTGCGGCTGCCCGCGCGCCGCAACTTCTGTGATCCCGCGGCCCGCTGATCTCGGCGCGGTCGCCTGCGGGTCCCCCCCTGGTGACGGCAAGAGGCCCCGGACGCCCGGAGGGAGCCGAGGCCCCAACGAGGAGCAAGCGCTAGAAAGCGCGAAGACGACTGCTGGCGGTGAGGAGAGGTGGTGGAGGGCTCCCAAGGAGGGCGCGGCACGACGGGGGGCCCACCCTCTGCCCCCTAATCTTGACAAAGAGCCCACGGGAGCTTGGCAGGGGCGAGGGACAGGCCCCTCCCCCTCCTATCGAGCCCGGGGCACGGAGGAGAGGCGTGCGGCGCCACGGTGTCTCGGCCCTGCCGGCAGCCGATCGTTTTGGGGGCTCCCGTGCTACACTGAGGCGCTCGCGGACCGCGGTGGCCGCCCGTGGATGTTCCTGGGGTGCCAGCCAGCCACGGGACAAAGCAAGAGGCCCCAGGGGCGGGAGGCGACGTCGTGGTTCTTCTGCGCCGCCCTACCACCGGCTCCACCGAGAGTAGTCAGAGGAAGGCCAGCTCCTGCCACCCAGCCGCGGGTAACGGCGACTGGACTTGAATACCACTCGGACGCAGTGGTGTGGATTCCCCGCGGGGCGGCAGGCCGCAATGGAGAAGGGCAAATCTGCAGGTGCGAAAGGGGCGAAAGCGGTGCAGTCCAACAGACTGGATCGCTATGTCCTTCCCAGGGACATGCTCCAGGGCCGACAATCAGGGGGTGCTCCCGCGGGCGAGCACGGAGGAGACGACCAAGATCCGTCCCTGAGAGACGTCATGAGCGCCATAACCAGTATCAAAACCTCTCTGGAGCACAAGATGGACACCATCGCTATCGATGTCAACCTCATCCGGGCCGATCTCACCAAACTTAATGAGAAGGTCCAACAGGTGGAAATCACCACGTCTAGCCTCGTGGGAGACGTTGGCCAGCTCCAAACCGAAATACGGGACCTACAAGCCTTTCGTAAAACGACCGAGCTCAAACTAGATGATTATGAGGGCCGCCTACGTCGCAACAACCTACGCATCCTAGGAGTACCGGAGAAATCCGAGGGACAGGCTCCAGACCTTGTTGTGGAAAATCTTATCTTGCAACATCTACGACCCAAGGGCCTCAGTAAGTTCTTCGTCATAGAAAGGGCGCATCGGTTCCCTGGAACACTCACCCCCAGTCAACTGATCTGGGTTAAATCCATCATCATTCTTTAGCTCACTCCATCACCCCAGTTCAGACATGGCCATATGCAAATCAGTCTGACCCTGTGCCTCATGGGAACAGTCCAGCACGAACTGCCAAGCCATGTCTTCCCTGGACCGGAAACAAGCATCCTAGGACCGGTTTCTGGCATTCCAGCCGTCATCAGCCAGGCTTGCTTGAATCCAGTGGCAAAGTGAGCAAGGGACCCACGTCTGGGCATACCCCCGCCAACTTAGGGCGAACAAAGCGATACAAAAGGGGATGATGGACGGAACGTTTGAGCCAATCAAACACTCACCCCCAGTCAACTGATCTGGGTTAAATCCATCATCATTCTTTAGCTCACTCCACCACCCCAGTTCAGACATGGCCATATGCAAATCAGTCTGACCCTGTGCCTCATGGGAACAGTCCAGCACGAACTGCCAAGCCATGTCTTCCCTGGACCGGAAACAAGCATCCTAGGACCGGTTTCTGGCTTTCCAGCCGTCATCAGCCAGGCTTGCTTGAATCCAGTGGCAAAGTGAGCAAGGGACCCACGTCTGGGCATACCCCGCCAACTTAGGGCGAACAAAGCGATACAAAAGGGGATGATGGACGGAACGTTTGAGCCAATCAAACACTCACCCCCAGTCAACTGATCTGGGTTTAATCCATCATCATTCTTTAGCTCACTCCACCACCCCAGATCAGTTGACTGGGGGTGAGTGTTTGATTGGCTCAAACGTTCCGTCCATCATCCCCTTTTGTATCGCTTTGTTCGCCCTAAGTTGGCGGGGGTATGCCCAGACGTGGGTCCCTTGCTCACTTTGCCACTGGATTCAAGCAAGCCTGGCTGATGACGGCTGGAATGCCAGAAACCGGTCCTAGGATGCTTGTTTCCGGTCCAGGGAAGACATGGCTTGGCAGTTCGTGCTGGACTGTTCCCATGAGGCACAGGGTCAGACTGATTTGCATATGGCCATGTCTGAACTGGGGTGGTGGAGTGAGCTAAAGAATGATGATGGATTTAACCCAGATCAGTTGACTGGGGGTGAGTGTTTGATTGGCTCAAACGTTCCGTCCATCATCCCCTTTTGTATCGCAAAGACAGAGAAGGTCATTCACCGCAGTGAAGGGGAGACTCAGGGAGAAGGGGATCAAGTACTCCATGCTGTTCCCGGCGCGCCTTCGGGTGGAGGCAGGGGGGAAGACCTGGTTTTTCGAGCAACCTGAGGATGCGGCCGACTGGCTGGATCAGCACACAGAACAAGGTCCTCGGGAAGCTGCTTCGCAGGCCCACGGCTGACGGGACTGTCGAAGATACACTGCCCTTCCAGCATGCGACGCCTTCCGGAGGGGCCAAGACAGGTACTGAGCAGAGTTATGGCCGGACTTACTGAGGGGCAGGCTCCACCGGCGACTGGCACCCGGACCGGCGATGTGCGACTCATTTGGGGTCTTATATGGTTTCTAATGTTGGGGGGGAACAGGATAACGGGATGCCACGTCCCTACTTTTACTGCTTTTAGTTCTATAATAGGGCGACAGGCACTCTGCAAGTTAAGTATGGGCAGTTCTACGCCCAGAGTGCAGGGAAGCAGGGTGGGGGGTAGTTGGGTGGGGGGTTTATGTTCAAGGTTTTATTGGTTTTGTTCATCGGTATGTTATTTTGCGTTTATTGCAGAGGAGGGTGACACCGGCAGACTAAACAATGTGCACAGTGGGAGACAAAAACGTTAAAATACTGAGCTGGAATGTAAACGGGCTTGGGGACAAGATCAAACTTGGGGTTGTTCTTCAATATGTTAAACGGCATGCGCCAGATGTCGTCCTGCTTCAAGAGACGCATCTGGTCGGGAATCTCTGTAAAGCAATGCACAGAGGGGGTTATAAAATGGTGGCCCACGCAGGCTTCACTTCCGGATCCCGAGGGGTAGGAATCATGGTAAAAAACACGCTTCCCTTGGCTGTGGGCTCTGTCTGGGCGGACGAAAGGGGCAGATATGTTGGGGTGTCGGGCACATGGGAGGGCCACACAATCACACTTATGTCCATATACGTGCCTCCAGGCCTGCAGGGCTCCACCTTCACGGACCTGGGATCGTTTCTACTCTCTCTCCCGGAGGGTCTCCTGGTCCTGGGGGGGGGACTTCAATGCTGTAATCTCGGGGACACTGGACCAACATCCCCCACGGGAACTAGGACCCTCTTCCCGCTGGCTGCCCGACTTTCTAGACACTATGGGTTTGGTGGACGGGTGGAGGACCTACCATCCAGAACAAGTGCAACACACCTTCCACTCGGGAGCGCATGGCAGTCTTTCCCGTCTTGACTACTGTTTGGTCCCCGCGGCACAGGTCACCTATATACATGAAATTAGACACCTAGCCAGAGGCATCTCTGACCACTCACCGGTTTGGATACACATAGTCATAGACCAGGTCAGGGTGTGTAGATTAGCTCCAATCAACCCTTGGTACCTCCGCGACCCGACACTCCGCAAAAATCTTCTCCAAGCCATGGATGATTACTTCTCCGACAATGTGGGGTCGGTGTCCTCCTCCCAGTCCCTGTGGGAGGCCTTTAAGACCGTAATTCGAGGTCAGGCCCTGTTGTTGATCGCCGGGTCAAGGAAGGAAAAGTAAAAGGAAGTCCTCGAAATAGAAGCCGAAATCTATAGGTTGGAGGGTGAGCTGGAGGCCGGAGTGTCCCCTGCGAAGCTCCACGTACTGAGCCTGAAACAACAGGAGTACAAGGCCCTAGTTACTGATAAGGCTAAACTCTTGGGCAGGGAGCGACAGGGCAGAATTTACGACCTGGGAGACAAGGCAGGGAAACTAATAGCGTGGTTGGACAAAAAAGACTGGGCTAGTAGACTGGTCCCAGAACTCAAGATGGAGGGGGACGCCTCTCTCACTGAGCCCCAGGCCATAGTAGACAGATTTGCCAGCCATTTCCAGAGAGTATACGCGACAGTCACCACAGACACCACGGAGGACTGTCAGGACCTACTCCGAGACATTACACTCCCCGGGCTATCCCCGGAGGACCGAGACTACATGGACAGCGACTTAACAACCGACGAGATAGCACAAGCAATCCGCACGTTGAAGCCGGGCAAGGCTCTCGGCCCCAACGGCATCCCCATTGAACTTTACAAACTACGTCCCGATAAATTAGCACCCTACCTAAAAGCTATGTTTGAGGAGTCCAGGGAGCTAGGGACACTGCCTAGGGAACAGAGAATAGCTACCATAGTAACCATACACAAAGAAGGAAAGCCCAGGACAGACTGTGCTTCCTATAGACCAATATCTCTCCTAAATGCGGAGCCCAAGATTCTGGCCAAACTCCTAGCCAACCGGCTAATCAAAATAATAAGTGAATTGGTACACCCCGATCAATCCGGCTTTATGCCTCATAGAAACACGGCCCTGAACCTGCGCAGACTTCACGGAGTGTTGGGCAGGGCATCAACCATTAGCGAGCCAGCCGTGGTGGTGTCCCTGGACGCCACCATGGCCTTCGACACGGTCGAATGGCCCTACCTCTGGGCGGTCTTAGCGAAGATGGGGTTTGGCCCGAGATACATCCAATGGGTGCGGCTCCTATATACTGAACCACTGGCTCAGGTGGTGATTAACAACAAACTGTCAGCTACGTTCCCACTCGGCCGCGGGACCCGTCAGGGATGCCCACTTTCACCCCTCTTGTTTGCCTTGGCCCTAGAACCTCTTGCGGCGTGGATCCGGCAAGACCCTAGGATTAGAGGACTGCGATGGTCCCCCAACTGGGAAGACCGTGTATCGCTCTACGCCGACGACATTTTGCTATACCTAGCCGCACCCAGCAAATCACTGACAGTGGTGCTGGACATCCTAGCGGTGTTCGGCCGATTCTCTGGCTTCACAGTGAATTGGAGCAAATCCTTACTATTCGTTCTCAAGGGAGACCCTCCGGTCCCCCCATCCAGGCTGCCCCATCCAGATTAAGATCCAAATACCTGGGGATCTTTATCTCTCTCGATCCCTCTCTTCGCTACACTCACAACCTTCTTCCACCTCTCCATACACTCAAAAAAGATATTGCCAGATGGAAATCACTTCCCCTGTCCCTCCTTGGCAGAGCCGCCCTATTTAAGATGATGTCCCTATCCAGATTCCTCTATGCCCTGCACAACACTCTGGACCCCGTACCCCGGAAATACTTCAAAGAAGTGGAGAGCCTCCAAAGAGACCTGTTATGGGACGGCAGGCCTCGCATCGCCCTGCCAAGCTGACCTTGAACTGGTACGACGGTGGCATCAGCCTGCCAGACATTAAAAAATACTATTGGCCGGCTTATTTGTCGGCCGTCAACCACGGCACATACGGTCGGGGCGATGACCCTGGCTACGCCATGGACAAATGGCTTCTTCCCGGAGGCAACTACAATAGGGCACTATATTCACGACCCAGACGATACGCACTGACAGGCCCAACCAAACACACCGTTCAGATTTGGCACGACGCTACTAACTCACTGGGATGGGGACACAGACTGACATTGGCGACCCCGCTCTGGGACTCCGAAAAACTGGGAAACCTGGGGAGGTCAAAGGGGTTTGACAAGTGGGACCTTATTGGACTCTCACACATTAGGGACATCTGGGGAGCAGAAGGTGTCAAGTCCTTCACCACACTACAAATGGAATACGAGCTCGCGGATGCTGAATACTTTAGATATGCGCAGGTCAGACACTCTCTCCAGTCACTCCTGACTGCCGGAGCGACCCCTCCCGACGCTTCACCTTTAGAGGACAGGATACTGGACGGTCACCTCCCAGACAAAACGATCTCCTTGATTTACAAGAAAGTAATAAACAACATGACAAATCCCCTTCAGGCATTACGGGAGAAATGGACGGGAGATGGTATTGAGATTGATGATGAGGACTGGCAGGAGGCAGTGTCCTCCCCTAGAGTCGTTGCCATCCCGGCACGCCTCAGACTGGTACAGCTTAAAATCCTCCATAGAGTATACATCACTGGGCCCCGGCTGATGCATATGGGGTGGACCGATAGTGGGGAATGTAAGAGGGGGTGTGGCCGGCTGGGAACGTTCCTGCACATCATTTGGGAGTGTAAACACATCAGTTCCTTCTGGCACGACGTCCATGAGACAATCAGCACAGTGTTGCACGTTCGGCTCCACCCAGAGGTGAGACGGTGTCTCCTCAACATATGGGAACCCACAGACCTAAACACGCACCAGACGCAATGGGCCACGCTCGGATTCATGATCGCAAAAAGAAACATTGCTCAGCTTTGGGGGGCTACCAATTCACCCTTATTGGAGTCTTCGGAGAGGGACCTTGATTGGTGCGTGTTTAGGGAGAAGACGGTATACATGGCCAGAGGCCGCCCCAGAAAGTGGTCACGGGTTTGGAGCCCATGGAACAGCTACCGTGGCGAGATCTGTACACCGCCTCGTTGTATTGAACATGATGTCCCCCTTTCCCCGTAGCATTCCCTCTTCTATGTACTGAAACTATTCTTCCCGCAGTGTTTTCTTGCTGTATGTACAATGTCTACTTCCTCTGTATTGGCAAATAAACCGATGTCTGTTTAATAAAAAGAATTAAAAAATAAAATAAAATAAAAAATATCGAGATACAGAAATATTGTATCAAGAATATTGGGACTTTACATATATATAGCGGGGAGGAATATCAAAGGTAAAAATATAGTTTTTACAGTTGTTTTTAATATTGTTCTGAAAAATATCGATGTAGGAAATACTGTTGTATATATTTTCGTTTATTAGTCTTAACTAGTATGTAAAATGTTGTCTATTTTATTATATGCGTTCATGTTTTTAATTTGTTTTTACTTTAGTTAAGTTTTTAAATATTTAAAAGTAAAAAAATATTTTTTAAATGTATTAATGTTTTTGATTAATTTTTGAAATATATTTTTAGTAGTGGGATGTTGAGTTGTTAGGGAATAAGGGTTGGGACTTAAACCCCTTCGCTGCTAGGCCTTTCCCCCCCCTGTGCTAAGCCTTTTTTTGGCTATTTGGGGTAGTTCGCGCTTAGGCCCCTGTAACTTTTTGACCACATAAGGTATCCACGCCAAATTTGCGTCCCTTTTTTCCAACATCATGGGGATTCTAAAGGTATCCAGGGTTTGTGGATTCCCCTGGAGGGGACCCAGAAATTAGCCAAAATACAGCTACATTTTGGTCTTTTTTGGAAAAATGGGAAAAAAGGGCTCCAGATGAAAGCATCTGGTTTTTTCCCTGCAAATGGTATCAAAAAAGGGGTTGTGGTGCTGAAATCACCATCTTCCCAGCTTTCAGAGACAAGCAGACTTTTGTCATAAAACCAACATTTTTTACACAGTTTTGGCATTTTTCTGGGACATAGCCTATTTTTGCTATTTTTTGTGCTTTCAACCTCCTTCCAGTTAATGGTAGAAATGGGTATGAAAGCAATAATGGATCCTGGAAAGCTATACATTTCTGAAAAGTAGACAAAATTCAGAATTCAGCAAGGGGTCATTTGTGTAGATCCTTCAAGTTTTCTTTATAGAAACAAACAGTTAAATACAGGAAAAATTGAAAATTAGTTGAAAAAAACAGCCATTTGTGTCAACGTTTTCACCTGTAACTTCTTCTAATTATGACAGCTATTTGAAAGCAATATACCGTTACATCTGCTGGACCTTTCTGGTTGTGGCGATATATAGGACTTGTAGGTTCACCAAGAACCCGACGAACCCAGAGCCAATAATTGAGCAGCGTCTTGCAATGTTTTTTTATTATGTACGGGTATATAGCAATTATTCTGGGAAAATTTATACATGGAAAAATCGGTATGAAAGACACCTATGTATTTCTGAAATGGGAACAAAATATAGAGTTTAGAAACAGTAGATATTTGCACATTTCCGAAATTGGGAGTACCCACAATAGCATGAGAATTATAGGTCATTTTTCAAAATGACTTCTTTTTTACACATTGTCTTTTATTTGGAAGGCAGCAATGCATCGAAAGTCAATAGGTAATAACAGTTGCTCTACAATTCTGTGTTACCCTAAGTCTCCCGATAAAAATGGTACCTCACTTGTGTGGGTAGGCCTAGTGCCCGTGACAGGAAACGGCTCAAAACGCAACGTGGACACACCACATTTTCACAGTGAAAAATGACCCTTTTTTTGCAAAGTGCCTAGCTGTAGTTTTGGAACCCTAGCTCTGCCAGCACCTAGGGAAACCTAGCAAACCTATACATTTTTGAAAACTAGACACCCAGGGGAATCCAGGATGGGGTGACTTGACTGGCTCTCACCAGGTTCTGTTACCCAGAATCCCTTGCAAACCTAAAAAATTGTCAAAAAAAGCACATTTTCCTCACATTTTTGTGGTGGAAATTCTGGAATCTGTGTGGATCCACAAATTTCCACCCACCCTGCGTTCCCCAAAGTCTTTCAGGAAAAACGGTACATCACTTGTGTGGGTAGGCCTAGTGCCCGCGACCGGAAACGGCCCAAAACGCAACGTGGACACACCACATTTTCCCAGTGAAAAATGACCCTTTTTTTGCAAAGTGCCTAGCTGTAGGTTTTGAACCCTAGCTCTGCCGGCACGTAGGGAAACCTAGCAAACCTATACATTTTTGAAAACTAGACACCCAGGGGAATCCAGGATGAGGTGACTTGACTGGCTCTCACCAGGTTCTGTTACCCAGAATCCCTTGCAAACCTAAAAAATTGTCAAAAAAACCCACATTTTCCTCACATTTCTGTGGTGGAAAGTTCTGGAATCTGCGTGGATCCACAAAATTCTACCCACCCCGCATTCCCCAAAGTCTTTCGAGAAAAACGGTACCTCACTTGTGTGGGTAGGCCTAGTGCCCGCGACAGGAAACAGCGCAAAACGCAACGTGGACACACCACATTTTCACAGTGTAAAATGACCCTTTTTTTGCAAAGTGCCTAGCTGTAGTTTTTGAACCCTAGTGATCCAGCGCAATATTAGCCAACAACATTCATACACCATATACTCACTTGGGCCCATACATTCACACTATACTAATACTTACGCTGGGTGTCAGATGTACTCTTTTATCAAAAATCCCTGCTACCAATTACCTTCTGATTGAAGAGTAATAACTTACCAATGGATCCTTTGCTAATTGGAAAGTTTAAAATGAGTGACATTCGCTATAATACATAATCCTGAAATAATCACTGAGTCAGGAAGTTTTAAAATGTTTATCTAAAGTTTTAGCAGAGTAAAATACAGAAAACACAGTACTTGATTGAAATACCCAAGAGAAAGCATAGGAACGAATTCTCTAATAAATGACAGTGTTTAAGGAAATAAGAGAGGATAGCGACAGCAGCGCAACTAAAGGTTGCAGTATAGTTACCTAAATACGAGAACCAAGCCCCTTAGCCAAGGAGTTGGAAAAGATAGGACCCTGGAAGGATAAAGAGCAAAGACCTCCTTCAGGATCAGGACAGGACTGGTGACCTCTCTATAACGACGCCTGCGCCGTTCCCCTCTCTGATACTCGACTTCTCCTCGATTCTCCCGTCTAATGGACTCCGCCGCCCCCTCCTCAGGACCTCTTCCGGATAAGGATTCAGTCAGCAACCGATCAGCATGGCAGCCTGGAGCTCTTCTATATGTTCTCTCTTCTGTGGAATCTAGCTCTGCCTAATTAACTAAGGCTATATTCTATTATACCCTTCTACGCCCATGTACCTCCCCTTAATGTTGCTAAAATATGGGACCACTACTTCTGATTGGGCAGGGACAGGGGGTGGATTCTCGTACCATGTCAATTTTGGCCTAAATTGTGAAGCCTATTGTCTTTACGTTCCCGCCCCTTCAAATTAATACATTCGCTTTATTTCCCACCCGTCTCACGACAAATGTTATACATTTTACAGGAGAAAAGTAACAATTTCTGTCCGCCGGAAACTTTGGGTACATCATCTTCGGCCAATAGGTCGTGGCCTTGGGAGACGTCCAAGTTGACTTCACTTGGCAGGCAGACAGGACACATGCGCAGAACCCTCTGTCTCTCGAGTTTCAAGACACCAACCCAGGCCCAAGTTTACGAATTACTAAAAGTGCAAGAAGAAAATATTAAAATCACAAATAAAATGTTTCACTGTATACCCACTTTCCCTAACTCTATTCCCATTTATTCATAATACTACCCTGCATTAGTAGCGTTAAGAAAACGACAATTTAATAATGACATGAGAGCAAGCTTAAGCATGTGAAAACATTTAGCGGCCATTTTAATGCACACTGCGCAGAAGCAGAAGTTTCCCACCAAGCAAAGAAAGACGTCACACCATGTGATCAGGTTGTGACATGCGCATTGAGTTTCCCGCGCTTTAGCGGACATTTTGGATTACAGACAAGCGTTATTCATTAGTAAAACACATAGGCAAGCTTCTGTCCCTCTTGTGTTTGTGAATGCAAAGGTTAGTTTTGACAATACAAGTTTAATAAATTAATACTATGAGGAAGATTGTATACAAGCAAGTTTCAATTTTGAAACCTTGCTCCATCAATCCCCTCTCTGATGGCGTTTCTGAGCCATCAAAATACTACCCTCAATCAGATGCCAACTTCTAGCAATTCGTTTCATTCTCATTTTTACTTTTTCTATTCTTACATTCTCCTTTTAATTTCTTGTATAAATCACTTCTCCATTCTTCTAGTTCGATTTCATCTAGTTTTCTTTTCTTTCCTTTTCCTGTCACTTTATATGTTCCATTCTTTCTACAGCATTTGCACCATATTGTTATTGCTAAAATTATTATTGCTATCCCTGCTAAGGGTACTAATATTTGACCTATAAGTCCTTTCCCTATATTAGCAAACCAGGTTCCAATTGACGAGATACTATTTGTCAATCTTTCCCATACACTATCAACTTCCAGTGGTTTAAGTTCTTTCTCAAGTTTAGTTATGTTCTGAATGTACGTTCCAATTTCTGCACTCTTATCAGGAATATAAGTGCAACAATGTTCCGTCTTCAATAATTTACAGACTCCTCCCTCTTTTGCCAATAGAATGTCAAGAGCAAGTCGATTTTGCATCACCATAGATCTAATCGCAACCATCTCCGTATTAATCATTCGAAAACCTCCAGCAGTATCCGTTGATAAACGATCAACCACTGTAGACAATTTACATATTTTCCTTGAGTTCAGAATTATTCCCACTGAAGGTATCAATGCACCAAATATATCACCTACAATTTCTGCAAAACTAGCTCTTTTACTACGTATTAATTCATTATTGTTTTCATTGCTTCCAGTGTTTCTTTTTACGTGGTATATCTTTGGAAAAACTATTCCAAAATAACAACTTCCATACCACCTTGCAGGAAGCCTAAAGTAAGCCTTATTCCCACATACCTAATAGATTCCAGGAAAAACTGAATCTGTTCCTCCTTTGAGTCCCCAACCTCCAATAATTAAAAAATTGTGTTCACATTCACTGGTACCGATGAAAACATTGTTATAATCAGTCTTTAACCTATGAAGACAAATTTTCCCTTTCTTTACGAAATCCAGAGCCATTGCAGCTTGAGCCTTACCAGGTGTATAACTCCCTTCCTTCTCCGCCCAAGGTGGCAACTGAGCCTTATGCTCTGAAGCTTTCTTTTGAAAATCATGTCTTCTATCTTCTACTAAATTCAAAAATATCTTTTCTTCTTCTAGTAAAGAACATGTTAGATTGTGTCTATGTGCATGTGTTATGTCTATTGATTTCATAGTTAAGAAAAACTCTCCCATAAACTGTGCGTCTTGACTACTAAGCACTGGGTTCATACTCTTGCGAATCGGAACCTCAGAAAATATCACATCTAAGTTTGAATAATAATACTGTAGCCTACCTGTTTTATAAAATAAACTTGTTAATACACTACATGAGATGCCATATGTCAGTGGTAAATGATGGTATGTTAATCCTTCTGCTACTGATTCAGGTAACTTCATACAGACATAACAATTACTAACTTCCATTGTCTCTACATACTGAAACAATAACTTTGTGAAAACATTTAAACTAGTGTCGTTATCAGCTATTTAATGATGAATTTCTGCCTCATCTTCTGCCATTAATTCTACTCTATTGCCCTTCATGTTTGCTGTCCTCCCTTTAGTTTCATTATTAATCTTCTTATCTATTATCATAAGGTAAGGAATTGCTACAATCAGGACTAACCATACTATAAGCACCAATACTAGACTAGATATGCAGATTGCACAGCATCTCCTACAACAGTTTCGTTTTGGTCTCCCAGTAACTCTATCATCAGGCATTTTTCGACAATGAAGATTTCTCTTCTTATCTCTTCTTCTTTTCTTTAGATGATTCTTTTGTTTAGTCAGGGTGGTCTTGTTTCTTCTTCATATGTTAGTTCTGCACTTGTTCCTTCGCCACCACTGTCACTTGACTCTGAGCTTTCAAAATCTTCAAGAATGATATAAGTCCAGTCAGGACCCTTGAATTTGTTATTCACAAGTCTCAGTCTTTTACTTTGTCTTTTTCCTGACTTTTTCTCTTGTTCAGTTTGACTTGTCACTTCAGGTACTTGTTCTGGATCTTCACTTCTGGTTGTTATGTGGTATTTTACTCTTTTAATGACACTTGGCCAATGATCTCCTTTTCTTGTCTTCTTGGTTGGCACTGTTTCTTTGTTATCGTCTTCAGGGATCTCGTTATTTTTACTGCTCAATACTGTTTTGTTTTCTTTGATTACTGCTTCTTTTGTTTGTTCTTTTTCAGGTCTGATTGGTTTCTTTTCAGTAGCTCCACAATGACTTTCAAGATGTTGGCTTTGTTCCTTTTTTATTTCTTTATATTCATTTGTATTAACCCCTTTTTCTTTAGTGAATTCTTCTTGATCTAACTTCTTCTGATCAGGGCTTATTGCACTGTGAACTTCTGCAGCCTGACCTGATTCTTCTAAACCTGTCTGTCCCTCTTCAAAGTTTATTAGATCTTCACTGTTTTTAGTCCAATTTTCTTTCCCTATCTGATTTAGTTCAGGATCTTTTACTATCTTTTCTTCTTGATCCTGAACTTCTTCTTCTTCACCTTTCTGATCTTCTTCAATTTCTTCCAATTTTGTTTGATTTCTCGTTCTGTAATATACTTCAGGAACTTCTACCACTGGTATCCAATCCTGACTTGTGCTCGGTTGTTCTCCGTCAGCTTCTCTCGAACCTCTAGCCTGAGATTCCTCAGCTGGGCAACCTTCAGCTTCTTCAGTGATTGGCGTTGTCTGTGAATTCTCTTCTTCAGGTTCTGGTACTCTCTTTGTGTGGCTTACGTGAATCCAATTAGGAAATCTTGCACACTTCACTGCTGTATTGGTGGTCAATATGACTTGACAAGGTCTGCTCCACCTGGGTGATAGACACGTTTCTCTGGTGTGATTCTTCACTACCACCCAATCACCAGGATTCAGATCATGTTCTAGTTCAGGCTGCCTGGAAACTGCGTCTTCTCCAACCTGATGAGAGACAGAACGCACTAGGTCAGCCAATCCTTTGCAATAATCCAAAACCATATCATCAGATATATTCACCAGTTTGTTTGTGGGAACATGTGTTTGTCTCATTGCTCTTCCCATCATTATTTCATGGGGGCTCAATCCTGTTGTTCTGTCAGGTATGCTTCTGAGTCCCATCAGGACAAGTGGCAATGCATCTGGCCACTCTAATGATGTTGATGCACACATTTTTCCCAATCTTGACTTTATAGTGCCATTCAATTGTTCAACCACTCCAGAAGTCTCTGGGCGATATGCACAGTGCAATTTTTGTTTAATTTGAAATGCTTCACAAATTAATTTGATTACTTCACTGTTAAAGTGTTTTCCTCTATCTGATTCCAAAGATACTGGGAAACCAAACCTAGGTATGAGCTCACGTAACAACAGTTTTGCAACTGTAATACTGTCATTTCTCCTAGTAGGGTAAGCCTCCACCCACTTTGAAAACAGACACACTATGACTAGTACGTATTTCAGCCCTCTACATGGTGGTAACTGTATGAAGTCGAACTGGAGTCTTATAAATGGGCCCTCTGCCTTTCCAATTTTTCCAAACCCAATTATCGTTTTCCTGCCTGGATTATGCATTTGGCAAGTTGGACATCTCTGGCAAAGACTCTCTGCAACAGCCCTGAATTTGGGATTGTACCAATTTTGTCTGAACAGCCTAATCATTGCGTCTCTCCCTATGTGTGTGTCTCCATGATGCATTCTAGCCATTTGTGAGAGTAAACAGTCTGGCATGACTGGTCTGCCATCTGCACTGATCCACACTTCATCTTCTCCTCTTTGGGAGCAACCCACTTTGATCCACAAATTTTTCTCACTTTCATCAACCTCATCTTGCAATTTCTTCACCTCATTCCAAGTTTCAGGTGGCATATACAGCATAAGTTGGCAGCTGATTCCCATTCTTTCCACCCTCTTATTGACTGACGTTCTGGTTTTGGCACAATGTTGAGCCACCAAGTCTGCATATCTGTTGCCGACTACCACCCAGTCATCTCCTGACTGGTGTGCGGCACATTTCACCACCGCCAATTCTTTTGGTGATTGTATTGCTTCTAGCAATTCCCTTACAAATTGTCCATTTTTAATGGGGGATCCTGAAGAAGTCATGAAATCCCTCTGCATCCACAGTTGGCCAAAATCGTGCACAACCCCGTAACCATATTGACTATCTGTAAATATGGTCACTCTCTGATTCCTCCCAATTTTGCAAGCTTTTATCAAAGCTATCAATTCAGCTACTTGTGCAGATTTGACTCCTGGCAAAAAGGATGCTTCGACTATTCCAGTTAATTCACATACCGCATAGGCAGCAGTTAGTTTACCATCTTCATGTCTTTGACATGAACCATCGACAAATAGCTCCCTGTCTGGCTTTTTAAGAGGCTGTTCCTCTGTCTGGGCGTGGTTTTGAACATAATTCTGTAATTTGTACACAATCATGTTCATCTTCTTCGTCATCTTTATTTGTTTCATGATATGGGTCTGGCAATAAAGTTGCTGGATTTATTATTGTACACCTTACCATGGTCACATTTTCAGCACCCATTATTATCCTCTCATATTTAGTCAGCCGACTAGGAGTAAGATGCTGAGTTCGGGTTCTTGTTAATAGAATGACAACTGCATGTGGAACATACACTTTTACAGGATGTCCCATCACAATTGACTCGCTTTGTTCAATGCTCAAACAAGTCGCTGCCACTGCTTTTAAGCATCCTGGCAACGCGGCTGCTACTGGGTCCAATGTAGCAGAAAAATATGCTATAGGACGTCTGTCTAGTCCATGTCTCTGAGTTAAGACAGAAAGTGCACAATTTTCTCTCTCTTGACAGAATAATGCGAATTCTCTTTTATAATCAGGCATGCCTAAGGCAGGTGCGGAACAAAGTGCGTTTCTCAATTTTACAAAAGCTTCTACACTTTCATCCTCCCATTCAACAGGGTCCTTTGCTTTCTTTTTTGTCATGTTAATTAAGGGCTTAGCTAACATTGAAAAATTTGGTATCCATTGTCGACAGTATCCTACTATTCCTAGGAACATTCTCACTTGTCTTTGGGTTACAGGCATTTGCATTCTCTTTATTAATTCTACTCTTTCAGAGGTTACTCTTCTTTTTCCCCTCTCAATTTGGTGTCCCAGATATTTAACAGCTGTCCTGCAAAACTGTAACTTTTCAGGTGAGACTTTATGCCCTTCCTCAGCCAAAAGATTTAATAAGGCTATGGAATCGACAACACAGTCTTCTCTGGTGGTCGACGCTACTAATAAGTCGTCGATATATTGAACTAAAACTGAGCTTCCTGGCATCACTAGTTTTTCAAGGCACTTTTTCAATATCTGATTGAAAATGGAAGGACTTTCTGTGTACCCCTGAGGAACACGGTTCCACACATAGACTTTGTTCTCAAATTTAAATGAGAAAAGATACTGGCTGTCTGGATGCAATGGTATTGAAAAGAATGCTTGACATAAATCAATTACTGTGAACCATCCTGCATTCCAAGGAATCTGATATAGGATTACTGCAGGATTTGGTACTATGGGACAACATGGTTCCACAATCTTGTTTATTTTACGCAGGTCCTGAACAATCCTATATTTTCCACTAGGTTTCTTTAGTCCCATGATTGGTGAATTACATGGGCTACTCATTACTTCTTTTAGAATGTTTTGTTTTACCATTCGATTTATTTCTTCCTGCTTTTACTTCTGCACTCATTTTGTATTGTTTAGTATTTGGGAAAATCGCACCTTCTTTTACCGTAATTTGAACTGGATCTATTTTTGCCATAAGTCCTACTTCTTTCCCAGTGAAATCCCATACTATTGGGTTTACTGTACCTTTTAATTCTTCTGGCAACTCATCTTTTGTTATCAATGAAAACATTTAATCTATTTCTGTACCTTGTTTTGCAACCATAATTTTATATACATGGTCCTCATCTGGTGTCTGAACTGCCACACCATCCGGCGTGCAGAAAATTGTACAGTTCATTTTGCACAATAAATCTCTACCTAATAAATTCACTGGGCTAGAATCGCACACCACAAATTGGTGCATTTCTCTGAAGTTTCCAATTTTAACTTCCATTGGTTCGGTAAGAGGTGTTCTAATTCTTTGATTAGCTACCCCCACTACTTGGATATCTTCACCAGAGAGAGGAAGGTCTGGGATGTCTGCTGATCTCACAGTAGACCTGGTAGCACCAGTGTCCAAAAGGAAAGTAATATCATTACCTTTCACATTTCCTTCAACATATGGACCAGACTGATCTACCTGTAAGGATGCGCCAAGTATGCACTCCTTCTTCCCCTCTCCTAGGCACCGTCATGAGTCGAATTTACAATAATTGTCCTGCAAAAGAAATTGTGATGTCATATAATCATTCTTACCACTCCCTCCTGGGTATCCAATGTCTGTACCATGTTTTGCTCCGCTTACATTACCCTGAACAGGTGGAGGTGGTAATTGACTCTGGGGATTTACACCCTGCTGTGAGTCATTCTGCGTCTGCGGATTTAAGTTTTGATTTGTGCCATTATTATTCCGAATCTTTTTACATTCATCCTTCCAATGCCCCAATTTTCCGCATCCATGACAAGGAAATTTCTTTTTAGCTTCTTCTCTACTCATTCGTCCTCTAAATTTTCCACTATTTCCCGTATCACCACTCGTTCCAGAATCTTTTCCTTGATTTTCACTCGGACTTTCCAAATTAATTCCCTGTTTCTCAGCCATTTTCACCTGTGCCCACATCACCTTTTCTTGTAATTTCTTGTGTCTATCCTCAATATCGTCTCCACAATATTTTGCATACTTCAGAATCTCATCTATGGGCTTTCCCTGCCAACACAGCATGTGTTGTTTAATCATCTGGCAAATCTCTGGCTTCAGACCGTAAACAAACCGATACACAAACTGACTCATGTTTTTGTCTCCAATGTCCTCGAATCCACTATACTGTTTGAACACCTGCAATAGGCGCTCATAGTAAGAATGTACTGTTTCACTGGCTTCTTGGGTTGTTCGATCTATTTTCACCCAATCTGTTTCTTTCGGGGGTATTTTCCCTTTCAAGTAGGTTATCACCTGCTGATACTTTTTCATTACATCATTTGACGGGGCACCTGTTTTTGGATCTCTAGGATATTCATCACTAGGCCAATCGACTGTGATTTTACAATCTGTCCATAAATCGGCAGGTACCACTATGTCAAACAACCCATCTAAATCCTTCAACAATACCTTTGACACCTTCACAAACCTTTCAACCTGCTTGTACCATTCGATTGGTTTTTCCCTCAATTTTGGAAAATCATTCATAAATGATAAAATATCCTGTCTGCTCCATGGGACATGTACATATCCTCCTCCTGCAACTTCTCGCATTGGATACATCTGGTCTGCTTTTCCTGCTTCCTTCATCACATATTCTGATGCTGTTCTACTTGTTCGTGCTTCTTCCTTTTTCTTGGCCCACCTAGATCTCCATTTATCTAGATCTCCCCATTTTTGTAAAACTAACATTAATTCTCTTATTTGCAGTCTTCTTCCAGATGCATTCATATTTTCTAAATCTTTGTCCGCAAATTCTGCTCTATATGGTTTCTGTAATACTTTTGATCTCCCTATTTCGATTCCCATCTGTAGTGCTAAATTGGACAATTTTTCATGGAATACCTTTACATTTCTAGTGATACTCCTACACAAGAATAATAATTCTTCTTCATCATAGGTATTCAAGCGTTCTACTCCTACATTTCCTGCTATTATTTCTTCTAATTCAACTTTTAATTTATGGATATCCAATACTTTTGGAGGTGGGCACTGTTTGACTGACCCTTGTACCCATCTTTCTAGATCTTCAGGTGTTACTATGGTAGCACTTTTTGTTCCTGATGAAGTTACTAAACTTACATCTTTTGAACCTCCAGGTACATCTCTTCTTGGAGTATTATTTACAGAACCTCGAATAGGTAACTCCATGAGTGATATTGTGGATTCACAGTCACTAAATTGATCCTCAATTATAACTGGAGCTTCAGGTTTGGTGTTACTCACAGGAGTAGGTGCAAGTATGGGTTGTGGACAATTTCCTTGAGTACCATATAATGGAACTACTGGACCAATTGTTACCGGAATAGTCAACGAATCAGGATGTACTTTTATCTGGGTTATTTTCTGTATTAATTCTGCTCTGGTCTTTTCCAGGGCTTCTTTTTCTTTGTCATGAAGTATTCTAGTTGGGGTAAATTCATGCATTACTTGGGGTACCATTGGAGTTTTCGGTGGTGCACTTGGGGTGCATCCACTTGTCCCTTCCTGATATGGTGGGGGATTTCTTAACATTTCCTCCATAAATTCGTCTTCAGATTCCTCATTTCTCATTAAATGTTTTGTCTTTTCTGTACATTTTCCTCCTGATTTCTCTCCTTCTGTGAATAATGGATACAGTCCCTCTGCAATCATTGCCCTTCTCCATTGTTTCATCTGACCCTCTCTTGACTCACGTAAATATCTGGGGTAAAATCCTGGGTAACTCCTATTACTTCTAGATCTATCCCGCTCAAATGCCTCTGTTTCCCATTCTTCTAGAGCTTCATACTGAGTTAATCTAGGTATGGGTTCTAAGTCATTCATCCTCAATCTTAAATTTTGAAGAATTCGCCCATTGAACGTGCCATTCTGGGGAAATGCTAATACTCCATCATTTTTGGTGTATTCTATCCAATTCTCCATCCATACACAGGTATGATAACCTCTCTCCATCATCATAAAAGATGCTGGCGTTTTAGCTGGTGGAATAATAATTCCTTCTCTAGTTTTGATTGGTTTGTCCTTTTTAAAATAATTCTTAATCTTTTGTAAGAATGACATTTTTCTTCTTTCTCCGTACATTCTATCTAATCTTCTGTGTACAAAATGATATTCTGCAAAACCTAGGAATCTCCTATCCGGACGAGTTCCTGTTAAAGTCGGATCACGTTTTAACATGCAATCCTTATCCACTACGAATTTTGCTTCTAAAATCTCGACCAATCAAATGTCTGCTATCTTTTATTTCCGAGCCAATCCTTGCGCGGCCTTTTGGTGACGTTTCTCTGTCAACCCCTCCTTTACAATCTGCTCTTTTCTGTCCTCGCTGGTTTAACCAATCCTAGCGCGGCACCTGTGACGTCAGTACTACTCCTGACTACTGTCTCCGCCTTTACAAGGGTTTTCCCACACCCGCTGTTTCAACCTACCACAGCGTGGCGTTTTGTGACGTCAGCTCCCTCTCCGGCAACTGACCCTCCCTTTACAAAAATTTACGCAAACTTATTTTCTCTATAAATCTTAATAAAATTTCAGTAACAACATAAAACATTCGCTATCGTGCCAGTTTCCACTAATTTTTTAAAAGGATAGTTTCTTCCACACTTTAGTAAAACCTTTCCGTTTACTAAACATATACTACGAGTAAAACACTTCCGTCTACTCTTCACACAAGCTCCAGAAGTACCTGTTACTTCTTCAATGTTACCCTTACTAGGTGATATAACATCAAATTTTTATCAGCGTACCCTTTTGCTATTACTCACACGCATAGAGTACCTAACGAGTACCTGAAGTCCTGCTTAACTTCTCAGTACTATTTCTGCCTGACAGATAACCTCACTGCAGTATGGCTTCTACTTGCCACCCACTATTCTTTTTCCCTACCCCGGGGTATTCTGGACAACATATAACAAAACTCAAAAATAAGCGGATGTTAGTTCATAAAAAATACAAATAAAATTCTCATTACCCAATTAACAAAGAGTAACAACAACCGTCCTCTGCTTACCAGAAAACTGATCCAGCGCAATATTAGCCAACAACATTCATACACCATATACTCACTTGGGCCCATACATTCACACTATACTAATACTTACGCTGGGTGTCAGATGTACTCTTTTATCAAAAATCCCTGCTACCAATTACCTTCTGATTGAAGAGTAATAACTTACCAATGGATCCTTTGCTAATTGGGAAGTTTAAAATGAGTGACATTCGCTATAATACATAATCCTGAAATAATCACTGAGTCAGGAAGTTTTAAAATGTTTATCTAAAGTTTTAGCAGAGTAAAATACAGAAAACACGGTACTTGATTGAAATACCCAAGAGAAAGCATAGGAACAAATTCTCTAATAAATGACAGTGTTTAAGGAAATAAGAGAGGATAGCGACAGCAGCGCAACTAAAGGTTGCAGTATAGTTACCTAAATACGAGAACCAAGCCCCTTAGCCAAGGAGTTGGAAAAGATAGGACCCTGGAAGGATAAAGAGCAAAGACCTCCTTCAGGATCAGGACAGGACTGGTGACCTCTCTATAACGACGCCTGCGCCGTTCCCCTCTCTGGTACTCGACTTCTCCTCGATTCTCCCGTCTAATGGACTCCGCCGCCCCCTCCTCAGGACCTCTTCCGGAGAAGGATTCAGTCAGCAACCGATCAGCATGGCAGCCTGGAGCTCTTCTATATGTTCTCTCTTCTGTGGAATCTAGCTCTGCCTAATTAACTAAGGCTATATTCTATTATACCCTTCTACGCCCATGTACCTCCCCTTAATGTTGCTAAAATATGGGACCACTACTTCTGATTGGGCAGGGACAGGGGGTGGATTCTCGTACCATGTCAATTTTGGCCTAAATTGTGAAGCCTATTGTCTTTACGTTCCCGCCCCTTCAAATTTATACATTCGCTTTATTTCCCACCCGTCTCACGACAAATGTTATACATTTTACAGGAGAAAAGTAACAATTTCTGTCCGCCGGAAACTTTGGGTACATCATCTTCGGCCAATAGGTCGTGGCCTTGGGAGACGTCCAAGTTGACTTCACTTGGCAGGCAGACAGGACACATGCGCAGAACCCTCTGTCTCTCGAGTTTCAAGACACCAACCCAGGCCCAAGTTTACGAATTACTAAAAGTGCAAGAAGAAAATATTAAAATCACAAATAAAATGTTTCACTGTATTCCCACTTTCCCTAACTCTAGTCCCATTTATTCATAATACTACCCTGCATTAGTAGCGTTAAGAAAACATCAATTTAATAATGACATGAGAGCAAGCTTAAGCATGTGAAAACATTTTGCGGCCATTTTAATGCACACTGCGCAGAAGCAGAAGTTTCCCACCAAGCAAAGAAAGACGTCAAACCATGTGATCAGGTTGTGACATGCGCATTGAGTTTCCCGCGCTTTAGCGGACACTTTGGATTACAGACAAGCGTTATTCATTAGTAAAACACATAGGCAAGCTTCTGTCCCTCTTGTGTTTGTGAATGCAAAGGTTAGTTTTGACAATACAAGTTTAATAAATTAATACTATGAGGAAGATTGTATACAAGCAAGTTTCAATTTTGAAACCTTGCTCCATCACTAGCTCTGCCGGCACCTAGGGAAACCTAGCAAACCTATACATTTTTGAAAACTAGACACCCAGGGGAATCCAGGATGGGGAGACTTGACTGGCTCTCACCAGGTTCTGTTACCCAGAATCCCTTGCAAACCTAAAAAATTGTCCAAAAAAACACATTTTCCTCACATTTCTGTGGTGGAAAGTTCTGGAATCTGCGTGGGTCCACAAAATTCCACCCACCCCGCGTTCCCCAAAGTCTTTCAAGAAAAACGGTACCTCATTTGTGTGGGTAGGCCTAGTGCCCGCGACAGGAAACGGCCCAAAACGCAACGTGGACACACCACATTTTCACAGTGAAAAATGACCCTTTTTTTGCAAAGTGCCTAGCTGTAGTTTTTGAACCCTAGCTCTGCCGGCACCTAGGGAAACCTAGGAAACCTATACATTTTTAAAAACTAGACACCCAGGGGAATCCAGGATGGGGTGACTTGACTGGCTCTCACCAGGTTCTGTTACCCAGAATCCCTTGCAAACCTAAAGAATTGTCAAAAAAAGCACATTTTCCTCACATTTTTGTGGTGGAAAGTTCTGGAATCTGCGTGGATCCACAAATTTCCACCCACCCTGCGTTCCCCAAAGTCTTTCGAGAAAAACGGTACATCACTTGTGTGGGTAGGCCTAGTGCCCGCGACAGGAAACGGCCTAAAACGCAACGTGGACACACCACATTTTCACAGTGAAAAATGACCCTTTTTTTGCAAAGTGCCTAGCTGTAGTTTTTGAACATTAGCTCTGCCGGCACGTAGGGAAACCTAGCAAACCTATACATTTTTGAAAACTAGACACCCAGGGGAATCCAGGATGGGGTGACTTGACTGGCTCACACCAGGTTCTGTTACCCAGAATCCCTTGCAAACCTAAAACATTGTCCAAAAAAACCACATTTTCCTCACATTTCTGTGGTGGAAAGTTCTGGAATCTGCGTGGATCCACAAAATTCCACCCACCCCGCATTCCCTAAAGTCTTTTGAGAAAAACGGTACCTCACTTGTGTGGGTAGGCCTAGTGCCCGCGACAGGAAACAGTGCAAAACGCAACGTGGACACACCACATTTTCACAGTGAAAAATGACCCTTTTTTTGCAAAGTGCCTAGCTGTAGTTTTTGAACCCTAGCTCTGCCAGCACCTAGGGAAACCTAGCAAACCTATACATTTTTGAAAACTAGACACCCAGGGGAATCCAGGATGGGGTGACTTGCCTGGCTCTCACCAGGTTCTGTTACCCAGAATCCCTTGCAAACCTAAATAATTGTCCAAAAAAACACATTTTCCTCACATTTCTGTCGTGGAATGTTCTGGAATCTGCGTGGATCCAGAAATTTCCACCCACCCCGCGTTCCCCAAAGTCTTGCGAGAAAAACGGTACCTCACTTGTGTGGGTAGGCCTAGTCCCTGCGACAGGAAACAGCACAAAAAGCAACATGGACACACCACATTTTCACAGCGAAAAATGACCCTTTTTTTGCAAAGTGCCTAGCTGTAGTTTTTGAACCCTAGCTCTGCCGGCACCTTGGGAAACCTAGCAAACCTATATATTTTTGAATGGGGTGACTTGACAGGTTCTCACCAGGTTCTGTTACTCAGAATCCCTTGCAAACCTAAAACATTGTCAAAAAAAACCCACATTTTCCGCACATTTCTGTGGTGGAAAGTTCTGGAATCTGCATGGATTCACAAAATTCCACCCACCCCGCGTTTCCCAAAGTCTTTCGAGAAAAATGGTACCTTACTTGCGTGGGTGGGTCAAGTACCCGCGACAGGCAAGGGCCCAAAACCTATTGAGGTGACATCAAAATTACCTATCACAAACCAACCTGGTTTTGGAAGGGGGGTCCCATGACTTTTTGGCCCGGGGCTCGGCGGCCACCTAGAGAAACCTACCAAACCCACACATTTCTGAAAACTAGACACCCGGGGGATTCCAGGGAGGTATGGCTTGCGTGGATCCCCCAACGTTTTCTTACCTAGAATCCCCTGCAAACCTGAAATTTAGCTGAAAAAAATCACTTTTTCCACACATTTTTGTGTGGGAAAGTTGTGGCATCACCGGGCTGACACAAATTTCCTACCACCCAGCGTTTCCCCAGGTCTCCCGATAAAAATGGTGCCTCACTCGTGTGGGAGGCCCAAGTACCCGCGACAGGCAAGGGCCCAAAACGTATTGAGGCGACATCAAAATTGCCTATCACAAAACGACCTGTTTTTGCACGGGGGTCCCATGACTTTTTGGCCCGGAGCTCGGCGGCAACCTAGGGAAACCTACCAAACCCACACATTTCTGAAAACTAGACACCCGGGGGATTCCAGGGAGGTATGGCTTGCGTGGATCCCCCAACGTTTTCTTACCTAGAATCCCCTGCAAACCTGAAATTTAGCTGAAAAAAATCACTTTTTCCACACATTTTTGTGTGGGAAAGTTGTGGCATCACCGGGCTGACACAAATTTCCTACCACCCAGCGTTTCCCCAGGTCTCCCGATAAAAATGGTGCCTCACTCGTGTGGGAGGCCCAAGTACCCGCGACAGGCAAGGGCCCAAAACGTATTGAGGCGACATCAAAATTGCCTATCACAAAACGACCTGGTTTTGCAAGGGAGGTCCCATGACTTTTTGGCCCGGAGCTCGGCGGCCACCTAGGGAAACCTACCAAACCCACACATTTCTGAAAACTAGACACCCGGGGGATTCCAGGGAGGTATGGCTTGCGTGGATCCACCAACGTTTTCTTACCTAGTGTCCCCTGCAAACCTGAAATTTAGCTGAAAAAAATCACTTTTTCCATACATTTTTGTGTGGGAAAGTTGTGGCATCACCGGGCTGACACAAATTTCCTACCACCCAGCGTTCCCCCAGGTCTCCCGATAAAAATGGTGCCTCACTCGTGTGGGAGGCCCAAGTACCCGCGACAGGTAAGGGCCCAAGACGTATTGAGGCGACATCAAAATTGCCTATCACAAAACGACCTGGTTTTGCAAGGGGGGGTCCCATGACTTTTTGGCCCGGAGCTCGGCGCCACCTAGGGAAACCTACCAAATTCACACATTTATGAAAACTAGACACCCGGGGGATTCCAGGGAGGTATGGCTTGCGTGGATCCCCCAACGTTTTCTTACCCAGAATCCCCTGCAAACCTGAAATTTAGCTGAAAAAATCAATTTTTCCACACATTTTTGTGTGGGAAAGTTGTGGCATCACCGGGCTGACACAAATTTCCTACCACCCAGCGTTCCCCCAGGTCTCCAGATAAAAGTGGTGCCTCACTCGTGTGGGAGGCCCAAGTACCCGCGAAAGGCAAGGGCCCAAAACGTATTGAGGCGACATCAAAATTGCCTATCACAAAACGACCTGGTTTTGCACGGGGGTCCCATGACTTTTTGGCCCGGAGCTCGGCGGCAACCTAGGGAAACCTACCAAACCCACACATTTCTGAAAACTAGACACCCGGGGGATTCTAGGGAAGTATAGCTTGCGTGGATCCCCCATTGTTTTCTTACCTAGTGTCCCCTGCAAACCTGAAATTTAGCTGAAAAAATCAATTTTTCCACACATTTTTGTGTGGGAAAGTTGTGGCATCACCGGGCTGACACAAATTTCCTACCACCCAGCGTTTCCCCAGGTCTCCCGATAAAAATGGTGCCTCACTCGTGTGGGAGGCCCAAGTACCCGCGACAGGCAAGGGCCCAAAACGTATTGAGGCGACATCAAAATTGCCTATCACAAAATGTTTAACGCTGGGTGGTAGGAAATTTGTGTTGGGGGATCCACGCAAGCCATACCTCCCTGGAATCCCCAGGGTGTCTAGTATTCAGAAATGTATAGGTTTGCTAGGTTTCCCTAGGTACCGGCATAGCTAGGGTTTAAAATCTACAGCTAGGCACTTTGCAAAAAAAGGGTCAGTTTTCACTGTGAAAATGTGGTGTCCACGGTGCGTTTTGGGCCGTTTCCTGTCGCGGGCACGAGGCCTACCCACACAAGTGAGGTACCATTTTTCTCGGAAGACTTTGGGGAATGTGGGGTGGGTGGAATTTTGTGGATCCACGCAGATCCCAAAACTTTCCATCACAGAAATGTGAGGAAAATGTGTTTTTTTTGACAAATGTTTAAGTTTGCAAGGGATTCTGGGTAACAGAACCTGGTGAGAGCCAGTCAAGTCACCCAATCCTGGATTCCCCTGGGTGTCTAGTTTTCAAAAATGTATAGGTTTGCTAGGTTTCCCTAGGTGCAGGCAGAGTTAGGGTTCAAAATCTACAGCTAGGCACTTTGCAAAAAAAGGGTCCGTTTTCACTGTAAAAATGTGGTGTGTCCACGTTGTGTTTTGGGCCGTTTCCTGTCGCGGGCCTTAGGCCTACCCACACAAGTGAGGTACCATTTTTCTCAGAAATCTTTGGGGGTTTCGGGGTGGGTCGAATTTTGTGGATCCACGCAGATTCCAGAACTTGCCACCACAGAAATGTGAGGAAAATGTGGTTTTTTTGACAAATTTTGAGGTTTGCAAGGGATTCTGGGTAACAGAACCTGGTGAGAGCCAGTCAAGTCACCCCATCCTGGATTCCCCTGGGTGTCTAGTTTACAAAAATGTATAGGTTTGCTAGGTTTCCCTAGGTGCCGGCAGAGCTAGGGTTCAAAATCTACAGCTAGGCACTTTGCAAAAAAAGGGTCCGTTTTCACTGTGAAAATGTGGTGTGTCCACGTTGCGTTTTGGGCCGTTTCCTGTCGCGGGCACTAGGCCTACCCTCACAAGTGAGGTACCATTTTTCTCGGAAGACTTTGGGGAATGCGGGGTGGGTGGAATTTTGTGGGTCCACGCAGATCCCAGAACTTTCCATCACAGAAATGTGAGTAAAATGTGTTTTTTTAACTAAGTTTGAGGTTTGCAAGGGATTCTGGGTAACAGACCCTGGTGAGAGGCACACAAGTCATCCCATCCTGGATTCCCCTTGGTGTGTAGTTTAAAAAAATGTA
The DNA here is from genome assembly GCA_963921515.1 of Calotriton arnoldi. Lineage (NCBI taxonomy): Eukaryota > Metazoa > Chordata > Amphibia > Caudata > Salamandridae > Calotriton > Calotriton arnoldi. The sequence goes on along the minus strand of CAWUFW010006407.1, from coordinate 833,316 downwards.
CAGGTTTGCTAGGTTTCCCTATGTGCCGGCTGCGCTAGGGCCCAAATTCCACAGGTAGGCACATTGCTAAAAACAAGTCTGTGCATAGTGGGCTTTCTGTCGCCCTGGGGGCGTTCGGGGGGGGGGGGTCCCCGATATGCCCCCAAGGGGGGCAGAAAGACTGTGGCTATGTTTTTGGGGGGTGGGGGCATTGGTATGCCCATTCTGAGCAGCCCCCAACCCCACGCATAAAAAAGCCATCGTAATCGCTGGCGCCTAGTGGGCTTTCTGCCCCCCCCACCCGGGGGCAGATCGGGGGCCACTGCCCCATCCGCCCCTCAGGGGGGGCAGAAATACTGTGGCATTTTTGGGGGGAGGTGTGGGCATTGGCATGCCCATTCTGGGCTGACCTCAACCCTGAATAAAAAATAAAAAATCCTGAGGCCTAGAGGGCTTTCTGCCCCCCCGGGGGGGCAGATAAGGGGCTATTTCCCCAATATGCCTCCGGGGAGGGGCAGAAAGACTGTGGTTATTGTTTTTGGTGTGGGGGCATTATCATGCCCATTCTGGGCAGCCCCCACCCCTACATTATATTTAAAAACAAATCCCTGGTGCCTAGTGGGCAGGGGCTATTGCCCCCATCTGCCCCTGGGGGGAGCTGAAAGACTGACATTTCTCGGGGGGGGGGTAGGGGCAGCCCCCACCCCAACATCAATAAAAAAAATCCTGGTTTCTAGTGGGCTTTCTGCTCCCCCGGGGGGCAGATTGGGGGCTACTGCCCCCGTCTGCCCCCTGGGGGGGCAGAAAGACTGGAATTTCACTGGGGTGGGGGACATTGTCATGCCCATTTAGGGCAGCCCCCACCCCAACATCAATAAAAAAAAAATCCCTGGTTTCTAGTGGGCTTTCTGCCCCCCGTCTGCCCCCTGGGGGGGCAGAAAGACTGACATTTCTCTGGGGGGGGGGGGTAGGGGCATTGCCATGCCCTTTTTGGGCAGTCCCCACCCCAACATCAATAAAAAAAAATCCCTGGTTTCTAGTGGGCTCTCTGCCCCCCTGGGGGGGCAGAAAGACTGACATTTCTCTGGGGGGGGCATTGCCATGACCTTTTTTGGGCAGCCCCCACCCCAACGTCAATAAAAAAAATCCTGGTTTCTAGTGGGCTTTCTGCTCCCCGGGGGCAGATTGGGGGCTACTGCCCCGTCTGCCCCCTGGGGGGCAGAAAGACTGGAATTTCACTGGGGTGGGGACATTGTCATGCCCATTTAGGGCAGCCCCCACCCCAACATCAATAAAAAAAATCCCTGGTTTCTAGTGGGCTTTCTGCCCCCCGGGGGGCAGAAAGACTGACATTTCTCTGGGGGGGGGTAGGGGCATTGCCATGCCCTTTTTGGGCAGTCCCCACCCCAACATCAATAAAAAAAAATCCCTGGTTTCTAGTGGGCTTTCTGCCCCCCTGGGGGGGCAGAAAGACTGACATTTCTCTGGGGGGGGGCATTGCCATTACTTTTTTTGGGCAGCCCCCACCCCAACGTCAATAAAAAAAAATAATCCCTGGTTTCTTATGGGCTTTCCGCCCCCCGGGTGGGCAGATTGGGGGCTTCTGCCCCCCAGGGGCGGCAGAGAGACTGTTGCACCCAAACAAATATGGGGGGAGCAAAGGCCCTTGCCCAAGGGGCCGCTCCCCCCTCCCTGGTGCTAGTGGGTGGATCCCTGCGTGGAGATCGCCCTCCTGGGGTGATCCCTAAGCAGGGATCCACTAGGGAAGGGTACCATTGGAAAGGGGAGATTTTCCCCTTTCCAACGATACCTCTCCCATCTTTTTCGGTGCTCGGGGGGCTGAGATAGCCCCACGAGCACCGAAACAATGAAAGTGAAACTAAGTTTCAGTTTCATTTTCATTGCAATGACGTCAGCGCGCCATGCGCGCGATCGGCATTGGAATGAAAATGCTAATTGGCCTCGGGAGGTTGGGGAAGCTCTTCCCCAACCTCCCGAGGCCATTAAAAACAAGCATTGGCATAGCCAATAGGTCTCGCTTTTGGGACCTTATAAGTATTTAGTTATGCAGCACAATATCCTTGGTGCAATAACATCAACTGTTGCATGTCTAAAAACTTATAAGGTCCCAAAGGCGAGACCTATTGACTATGCCAATGCTTGTTTTTCGAGGCCTGGCATGCAGTTTTAAATGTAGGCTGGTAAGAAAGGTGCCAACCCGAGGGGCAAGGTCTAGAGAGAAATAAGATAGGAAGAGAGGTGAGTTATAATGAGATAGCACAAATAGAAAGGTGAAGCACAGAATGACAGGTCAGGTAAACAAAGTAGCGAGGCAGGTAGAGCCGGTGGGATGAAAAATAGAAAGATATGAGAATTAGAGAAAAAGAGGTGCAGATGAGGTAGAGAGATGAGGCTAATACAGAGTAAGTGCGAGGGAGAAGTAGAGAATGGTGAAATAGGGAGAGAGAGAGACAGAGGTAAGACAGATGTATTAAACGAGCGAGACATTGGAAGCAGAGAGAGTGAACGGAAACAGTGAAGGAGATAGAAAGAGAGATGAAAGCAAAGGGAGTGATAGATGGAGTGGAAGAGGTAGGGAGAGCATTGTAGAGAGAAAGAAATAAAATAATGGGAAAGGCGAGGGAAAGAGGACATCAATAAAAAGAGAGACATAGAAGGCCAATAGGTGGTGTAAATTGAGAGTCTAGATAGTGTATGAGAGGTGGGGAAGAGAGAGAGTTGAGGCAGTGAGTTGTGAGGCAGAGAGAGAAATGAAAGAGAGAATGGTGAGGTAGAAAGAGGCATGCGAGAGGTAGAGAAAGGTAAGGTATAGATGGCAAAAATGATAGAAAGGGTAAGATAAAGAGATGAAATTAAGAGGGAGGGGAAGTAAATGGAAGAGAAATGAAGGGGGATGAGATGCAAACAGAGCAGCAAGATGCAGAAAGAAGAGAAAGTAGAGAGAGGGAGAGAGAGAGGCACTTGAGGAGAAGAGAGGGGCAGAGAGCTGACTGAGAGCTAGAGATCTAGAGGTAGGATCGGAGAGAGGTGGCAAGTTGAGGTCATGAGAGGTAAGTGCTGTGGGGCACTGAGGTTTATTGAAAGAGAGGTGTGACGTACAGAGAGAGAAGACAAGGACTGGAGAAAGTGTCCACACTGAACTAGAGGTTGGTGATCACCCTAAATATATTTATTAAAATAAAGCATTAAGAGAGTGCACTTTTACGGATTTCAGAGTGTGCACCATCTTGCATTGAAGATGACAAAAGAAGCCATTTTGGCACAATAAACACATCCAGCATCAGTGCTGTTGGTGCTAGCTGAGGCAGTGGAACACTTGATGAGCTCTTTGAAAACGATGACATGTCCTCCGTTGGGTCTGTTAATTCTGTCCTGTCTTATAACCTTGTGCCTGGGGAATAGGTGTGGTAATGTCGATAGAATCAGCCAGGTTTCTGTGAGGAAGAGCAGTTTCAATGTTTGGTCGTGCAGCAGGTCCCATATTTCAGTAGCGTGTTTATTGAGGGAGGTGTTGTTGAGGAGAAGGCAGAACAGGGAGGGGTGGGGAGAGGTGTGTAGGTGTGCGTGGCCGAGGGAGAGGTGAGTGTTGTGTGCGGTGCATGTGAGGGTGGTGTGAAGGTGTGGGAAGGTGCAGGAAAAGTGTCAGGTGGAACAGGGAAGGCACCTTCGCAGTCGACTCACCGAGGCGTAGCAGCAGCACTGGAAGGTGCATTCAAGGTTCAGGGTGAGGAGAGGGAAGCAGAGACGTAGCAGTGATGGGAGTGAAAGCAAGGGGTCTGGCGCTGGGCACGGGAGGGGCGCATACGGGCTGTGCATCCAAGCTGCGGCGGACATGAATTAGGAGCGGGGTCTCTGGGGCAATGGGTTGGGCTAAGTAACTGGCAGGAACCGAGAAGGGAGTGCAGCGTGGGAGAGGAAGCAGGGAAGGTCGCAAATTCAGGAAAAGGGCAGGAAGAAGAGCAAAAGAGTGAGAAAAAGGAAGAAGAGGAGTTAAGAGAGCAATTGAGTTCGAAACTCGAAGAGAAGAGCTGAGACTAAAAGAAGCCAAGAGCAGCAAGGATTGAGTGAAAAAGGCAGAGAAAAATGTTAAAGAATGAAAGGCAAAAGCACAGAAGATCAGCAAAGAATGAATGAGAAAGAGTGGCAGATGCCCAGCAGATCGGCACAGAATCAGTGTAAAAGTTCAAAAAGCAGCAAAGAAAGATTGCGGAATAATGAAAAAGCACATGAAAGTGGCAGAAAGAGAATGAGAAACGCACAGAAAAGCAGCAAAGAAGGAATAAGAAGGAAGGAGTAATGCACAGTGAAGTAGCAAAGAAAGACAGAAATGCACATAAAAGTGACAAGTAATGAAAGAATGAGCGATGCACAGAAAACAGCAAGGAAAGGGCGAGAAGTGTTCAAACAAGCAAATGGTGCGCGCGAAAGTGATCGCGAGCAAGAATTTCGGCCGCGACCGGGAGTTGCGCGCGCGCAAAAACTAAATAAAACAAGCATTGGCCGCGCGGCCGTGCGAGACGCGCTCTGTGGTGGGGGAGGAGCGGGAGAGCAAGTGACGCGCGGCCGTGAAAGTGACACGGCCGCGCGGCCCCGAGAAGCGCTCTGTGGTGGGGGAGGGGGAGGAGCAAGTGAGAGGAAAGACATATGGCGCCTGGAGCATGCGAGGAATGCGCGTTACTGTGCGCGTACCCACATGCTCTAGGCAAGCCCAAAAAAAAGTGGTCGCATTTCTAAAAGCCCACTTACAAAATGTCTCGCCCAGACCAGCGCAAGCGCTGGCTTCAGGGCGAGACCTAAGGAAATCCCTCTGCTGTCTGCAGCAGAGGGATTTAGTGCCTCTGTTCTCATGACGGAATGGTTCCGTCATGAGCACAGGAGCACTGGTGCTCATGACGGAACCATTCCGTCATGAGCACCGAAGGGGTTAAAATGATGGTAGTCAAAGGTCATCACGGGGTGTCAGACCATAAGAGTGCCTCTAGCACTACATTCCACCCCATGACCTTTGACTATCATAACATACATAGATAAAAAAAACTGAACTTCTTAACTGAAAGCACAAATGTAATTGAAGCACACATTAAAACAGTGACATTATAAACGCATGTGCTGAACTGAAAGAACAAATATAAATGAAATACACATTAAAACAGTGACATTATAAAAGCATGCATATCTGAATACTCCGCATCAAGAATAAATGTATGATGAATACACAAAATGAATGCACAAATAGAATCAAGCATATGAACTCATTAATGCTCCTAGTGTTACAAATGGCTAATTCTGGAAGTTTTACTATTGAAGCAGCCAAACTTATATATTTTGTGCTTGAAAAATAAAGGCAACATCATCATAACTTCTTAACTGAAAAGCATCTTCTGTAATTTTAATTTCACAATATATATTTTTTTGTTCTTTTTTCAAACTGAACAGCATTTTCGGTAACTTTCTAGAATGAATGAAAATATCCTCCTGTGTGAAAAGTCAACACTCTCTTTCTTTGAAATTATTATTTTTAAAAACATTTTACTTAATTTTCACACAATCAGTCTATCACTGGCTAGGTAGGTCCGTCTGGTCTGTTCAGCCAAAGGATGTCAGCAACAATGTTGGTTTGCGCCGTCCGGTGATCACACCAGGGTTGGGGGGGGGGGTCCCACACCCTCACGGGCCCACTCAGACAAAGGCACCCACACGCAGGACAGGGACATCAGGTACACCAACACGTCGCAGTATGATCTGGAAAAGAAACAAGCATCACTCTTCTTGCAAAAAATATTTTTTCAAAAAGCGCACGTTCACCTTTTTCTGTTTTGGGTCTGATGGCACAATATTATCATTCCTGTCTGCACGGTTCTCTGCTGGCTCGGGGCAATTATCTGAGAATTCTACCCACACTATGGCCTCTGAAGTCTTGGTATTGGAGTGAAACTCTCCTTCTCCCTGCACAGTAAGAAGGGCTGGGGCAGTCTCCTTCCTGACTATCTCTCCACACACTGCTGAATATGTTCACCCTTGATCATTTGGCCTGAGCCCAAGGCAATCCATCTGCCCTATCTGCTCTGGTAACTTTCCTTTCTTCAACTGGCCCCTCACCTTCTGTGGGACTGGTCTGCGCTGTGCATACTGACACATAGAAATCACAGTTCTAAGTAAGTCTAGGGCAATATGCATCCCTTCATTCTCTGCCCACCTGTTAGTTGGGTCTTTCTCGCCTAGGTGCTCGCACTTAGTCATGCACACCAAATCAGAATTGTGTGTCAACTCCTCTGTCTCCAAGATTTTAGCCTTTTCGTCTGTAAGGGAATTAAAGGTTCTGTCTAGTGAATGTATAGGACCATGAGCATCTACATGATACACAGTAGCTGCGCTTTACAATAAAATTTGCCACTTCACTGGGGATTCCTGTGTCTCAGGCACCTCAAACACCACCCCTGGACCTTCTATTGGGACCTGCACCAACTGTTCATGCAAAACTGCAGTTTCTGTCTGTATGTACCATTTGATCACATTTGCTTCTTCTGCATTACCTGCTCTGTATAACTCAAGGAAAGGCATCAGCCATTGCATTAGAGAAATTTCAAAAGTCAAAATCACATTATGCCTTATTGTCATCTTCCCAGTGTCTGAAAGTGTGCAAAAGCACAAAAGCATCTGTATCTGCCCTGTGTCTGCCACAGCACAAAAACACATACACAATTGTGTCTGCATAGTGTCTGTCAGAACACAACTCAAAATCAACAGTGTCTGCCATGTATCTAGCAGAGCACAAAAACACACACACAACTGTGTCTTCCCTGTGTCTGTCACAGTGCAAGCAAAACATTCTCCAGCATTTGAAAATGTTTCAGTCCAAAAGTCTAAAAGCACCCTCTTCTTTACTTGTTTTTCGGACATACTCAAACTGGCACACTGCACCTGATCTGTCACATGTAATTCAATGTCTCCTTTCTGTATTGGCCACACGTCTGAAACACATTGCATAATCTCTTTTGCAGATTCAAAAGCACATTGCTGCTCCTCTTCAAATCTAAACTCAGAGTCAAGTTTAAAAATCACATTTTCTGTCATTTCTTTTTTCAAAATAGCGTCTCTCCATGTAAAGCAAGGTTTGTCATTCACTGACATGTCTGATTTATAACTGCAAACAACCATCGCTAGTTCTAACAGGCTGGTTTGTTTATCCTCCTCCACGTTTACATTTTCTCGGTTCAACATTACTTCGGAAGCTTTAAATTCAACCAAGATAACATTCATTTCTGGCTGAGAAACGTCCTCAAAAGAATTAATTAAAACCTCCTGTGAACACTGTAAATTAACCTGCAGCGTCTCTGTATCCACATTTTTCAAGAATGAATCACTCTGGGTATCTAAACAGCCTGGCAAAATAAACGGTTTCGGTGCTTGGTACATTTTCAACTCTCTTTTCAGTGATTTATTTTCACGTGTTAAAAGGTCTGACTCTTCTTTAGTTTTAACTAGCTCCCTTTGCAGCTCATTACGTTCTTTTTCCAACTGTCCACATTTTTGATACATTCTCAGCAATGCATTCAAAATGACACCACTATTTCTCTCTGAAATACCAAATTGTTTTCTCTCTTTAAGAGAAAAATCATGTACACATTTAAATATCTGTGCCTGCCCCTCATATTTTAAACATGCATTAGAGGCAATCTCCCACTCAAATAACTCAGTTGGCATCTGGGAATCTGCAACTGAAAACATGAACATTTTAGAGAGCATCTTTCCCTTTTAAAAGTGCACTTTTCGTAAATCCTGCGAGTGACGCCATATGTCTTGCCTTGCCCTCAAGATAACACAGAGTTCTACAAAATACCACTCCCACATGGTGGCCCAAGCACAACGAGGCAGGAGACATAAAACACAACAACACCTAGAAAAGGGTTTCACTTTACAAAATGCACAGACTCTCTTTTTAGAATAAGGCTTGGGGTTTTATTTATGCAATGCTCTCTAACATAAAGGCTTTCCCAGATGCCAAATTAACAATATTCAAATGTATATAGAGATATATATTTATATGCAAGCAATAATAAGACACTTGGTAAATGCAACTGTCAAATGCATGGATAATAATATGAAATACAAGCAGCAAATAATATGAGATAAAACTCATCTCATGCAAGAGATCAGAAAGATATATATACACTTAATACATCAAATGATTACTTTGGATGTGCACTCTGAGTCGCTCACACATCGCAAAGAAAACACCTCAAATGACCACAGCCACTGGAACCACGCATCACAATGCACTAATCAGAAACAAATCACCTCACCTGATCGTTCACTCGACAATCTTCGCGGGAGGGACAAACATCCGCTTCAGCCACACCACCCAGCCCCCCTGGACGGACCACCACTGCGTCCACTTCACCTTCAACACCACCACCGCACCCAAGCCCCCCCTCGCCCGCCACAAAGGAACTGGAACAAGGTCACAGAGGCACACCTCAACACCACCCTCCTCCAAGACCCCCCCAGCGCCACGACCGACACCAACTCCGCAGCCATAGAATTTCACCGCTGGATCTCCCACTGCGCCGACAAGCTTGCACCCCTCCGCCACCCCGCCAAACAACGCCCTCTGAAGGCCGCCTGGTTCATTACAGAACTACAAGAAGCCAGACGCTCCTGCAGACGCCTAGAGAAAACCTGGCGAAACCAGAAAACCACGGAAGCACGGAACAACCACAGGAGCGCCCTGAAGGAATACCACCAGCACATAAGAGACACCAAACGGACCTTCATAAGAGACTAAATCCAGACCAACACGACCAACGCCAAGGAACTGTTCAACGTCATACAGCAGTTCACAAAACCCCCCAGCGAAGCCACGGACGTCACACCTTCCCAGGAACTCTGCGACAAGCTCAGCTCCTACTTCCATCTGAAGATCAAGGTCCTCTACGACAACTTCAGCGAACAGACGCCGGACACAGCCCCCCCCCCCCCACGCCGCCAATAAACCATCCATCATGACCTGGAACCCCGCCACCGTCGAACACATCACCGCGACCATGAAGAAAACCCACTCAGGAGCCCCAACGGAACCCTGCCCACTGCACATATTCCACAGGGCCGCCGCCGCCATCTCACCCGAACTAGGACGGACCATCAACGCCTCCTTCTTGTCCGGCATTTTCCCAGATGACTGGAAGCGGGCGGAGGTTAAACCCCTCCTCAATAAACCGACGGCAGACCCAACAGACCTGAAAAACTACCAACCCATCTCTCTCCTCCCCTTCGCGGCCAAAGTCACTGAGAGACTCGTAAACACCCAACTGACCGCCTTCATCGAAGAGAACTCCATCCTGGATGCCTCCCAGTCTGGATTCCGCCGCAACCACAGCACCGAGACCGCCCTCCTCGTCGCCACTGACGACATCCGCATGCTACTCGACCAGGGACACACTGCGGCCCTCATCCTTCTGGACCTCTCCGCAGCCTTCGACACCGTTTCACATCGCACGCTCGCAGCCAGACTTCACAACGCGGGGATACAAGGAGCCGCCCTCGACTTGATCCAATCCTTTCTCTCCGGCCGAACCCAGAGGATCAGACTCCCTCCCTTCCTCTCCGAACCCACCGATATCAACTGCGGAGTACCCCAAGGATCATCGCTCAGCCCCACACTCTTCAACATCTACATGGCCCCCCTTGCCGCCATCGTCAGACAGCATGGGCTCAGCATTGTATCCTACGCCGACGACACCCAGCTCATCCTCTCACTCACGAAGAATCCCAAAGACACCAGACTCTGTTTCCAGGAAGGAATGAAGAACGTGGCAGCCTGGATGAAGGACAGCTGTTTGAAACTCAACTCAGAGAAGACCGAAGTCCTCATCCTCGGACCCTGCACCTCCGCCTGGGACAACACCTGGTGGCCCTCCGCCCTCGGGAATCCACCCACCCCTACAGACCATGCACGAAACCTCGGCATCATCCTCGACTCCTCCCTCTCCATGAACCGCCAGATCAACGCCGTTGCCTCCATCAGTTTCAACTGCCTGCGCATCCTCCGCAAGACCTTCAAGTGGATCCCCCTCGACTGCAGAAGGACCGTCACTCACGCACTCATAACCAGCAGACTGGACTACGGCAACGCCCTATACGCCGGAATCAACAGAACCCTTCTACACAAACTCCAAACCATCCAGAACGCAGCAGCCAGACTCATCCTCGGGACACCGCGTCACGAACACATGACCCATCACCTACGAGACCTACACTGGCTCCCCGTCGAGAAGAGGGTCACCTTCAAACTCCTCACCCACGCCTACAAATCCCTCAACAACATCGGACCCAGTACCTCAACGAGAGAATATCCTTCCACGTACCCAAGAGGAACCTCCGCTCCGCCGATCTCGCCCTGGCAGAGGTCCCCCGCATCCGCAGAAACAGAACAGGTGGGAGAGCCTTCTCCTACATCGCAGCCAAGACCTGGAACAAGCTCCCTGTGAACATCAGACGCTCCCCGACCCTGCACACGTTCAGGAAGGACCTCAAGACCTGGCTCTTCGTCTGATCCGGAGCTGTTCCCCCCCCCCCCCCAGCGCCTTGAGACCCTCACGGGTGAGTAGCTCGCTTTATAAACCCCTGATTGATTGATTGATTGATTGGTCCTTGCCAACTCAAGCTGGAGGAGCCTGTAACAGCCAGGCAATGGACTCGCGATCAGGACTCAAATCCAGATTCTTGTGGCAGTACGTCTACTCCACAAGTGAACTCCCAAGCTGGCTGTCAACAATCCTCAGCTTTATAGTCTCAAAACACACTAGAAGGTTCCAGAGTCTTTCCCTCTGCGCCAAGGAAACTTACTGGAACTGGCCAGTTTCCATGCAAGCATTCCAGGGCAAAAGGAGTTCCCACATTCCCTCTACATTCTCACATGTTCCAGCCTTTATCTTGACGAAGCTTACAAAAGCCTTCCAGGGTACATTAAACAATCTCTCACAAAACAAACCTTGAACGTGATTAATCCAAGCAACTTGCAAACACTTTGGGGGCCTGTCTGTGCGCACAGAAAAGCTCAAGCAAGGCAGAGTCAGAATTCAGGGTGACATTAGGCCATGTCAAAGCCAATAGTAAGAACTTCATAATACTTCCCAATGTACAACACAATGCACATTTGTGCACCACTGCCTATAGCATCACATACTTCATCTCTCAATGTACAACACAATGCACATTTGTGCACCACTGCTCATAACACTGCATTTCGAGACCAAAAAGTACATTCCACACCTCTCTCTCTCTCATGCTTTCAAATGCACATCCCACACGTTCTGTTCTTGGCAAGCTGTTCTACTGTGGCAGCTCCCACTTCAAAACTACGAGAAAAAAATCTTCAAGAGAAACAAGGCATATGCAGGACGTACATTCAGGCTAGGATAAAATAAAACACCAAAGTCAATTAAAATGATGGTAGTCAAAGGTCATCAGGTGGTGCCTCTAGCACTACAGTTTTTATTTGTAATTTTATGGTTTAACCTTTATGAATGGCAGTAAATATGTTGAAAAATATATTAATTCTTAATAGTAATAATTTGTTTTATATTTCAATATGTATATATAGGTTTGTAGTTTTAGTTAGTGTGTTCTTAGATGAAGTTATATTTAATTCTATAGTAATAAAAGTGTGTGAATATGGAGTATTGATTGTGTATTTTAAATGATTAACTTGAATTGTCTTGTGAAAAATGTTATATTTTGAAGTGGATATTGTATATTTCACCCCTTTAGTGTCCAACACCTTCCCCAAATTTAGTTTAGATTGGAGTGGGAATAGTAAATGTCACCCCTTTAGTTTCCAATGCCTACACCAAATTGGTCTAGATTGGAGTGGCAATTGTAAATGGCACCCCTTTAGTGTCCAACACATTATCCCAATATGGTTAGATATGGTCACCCCTTTAGTGTCTAACAATTTTTTTATGATTTATGTTGCAGTGGGATTATTTAAGTTTAGATTTATATTCTGAAATATTTGATTTGTATGTAGTAGAAATAGTTTGTGGTAGTTTAGTAGTATAGTTGGTTATTAGAAATATAATTAAAAACTAATTTGTTGTATGTTTGTAACCAATAATATTATTAATTACATTTTGTTTACAATAAAGACATGACGTATAATTTTAATTATGTTTGCAAAGTTTATTTATTCTATATTTTTACATTTCTAATCATATATTCTTTAACCCCTTCGCTGCTAGGCCTTTTCCCCCCCTGTGCTAAGCCTTTTTTTGGCTATTTGGGGTAGTGCGCGCTTAGGCCCCTGTAACCTTTTGACCACATAAGGTATCCACGCCAAATTTGCGTCCTTTTTTTCTAACATCATGGGGATTGTAAAGGTATCCAGGGTTTGTGCATACCCCTGGAGGGGACCCAGAAATTAGCCAAAATACAGCAAAATTTTGTTTTTTTTGGGAAACATGGGAAAAAAGGGCTACAGATGAAAGTGTCTTGTTTTTTCCCTGCAAATGGCATCAAAAAAGGGGTTGTGGTGCTGAAATCACCATCTTCCCAGCTTTCAGGGACAAGCACACTTTTGTCAGAAAACCAACTTTTTTTACACAGTTTTGGCATTTTTCTGGGACATAGCCTATTTTTGCTATTTTTTGTGCTTTCAACCTCCTTCCAGTTAATGGTAGAAATGGGTATGAAACCAATGGATCCTGGAAAGCCATACATTTCTGAAAAGTAGACAAAATTCTGAATTCAGCAAGGGGTCATTTGTGTAGATCCTTAAAGTTTTCCTTATAGAAACTAACAGTTAAATGAAGGAAAAATTGAAAATTAGTTGAAAAACAGCCATTTGTGTCAACGTTTTCACCTGTAACTTCTTCTAATTATGACAGCTATTTGAAAGCAATATACCGTTATATCCGCTGGACCTTTCTGGTTGTGGGGATATATAGGACTTGTAGGTTCACCAAGAACCCGACGAACCCAGAGCAAATAACTGAGCAGCATCTTGCAATGGTTTTTTATTATGTACCGGGTATATAGCAATTATTTTGGGAAAATGTATACATGGAAAAATTGTTATGAAAGACACCTATGTATTTCTGAAATGGGAATAAAATGTAGATTTTAGAAACAGTAGATATTTGCACATTTCCGAAATTGGGAGTACCCATACTAGCATGAGAATTATAGGTCATTTTTCAAAATGACTTATTTTTTACACATTGTCTTTCATTTGGAAGGCAGTAATGCATCAAAAGTCAATCTCTTACAATAACAGTTGCTCTACAATTCTGTGTTACCCTAAGTCTCCCTATAAAAATGGTACCTCACTTGTGTGGGTAGGCCTTGTGCCCACAACAGGAAATGGCTCAAAATGCAACGTGGACGTACCACATTTTCACAATGAAAAATTACCCTTTTTTTGCAAAGTGCCTAGCTGTAGTTTTTGAACCCTAGCTCTGCGGGCACTTAGGGAAACCTAGCAAACCTATACATTTTTGAAAACTAGACACCTAGGGGAATTCAGGATGGGGTGACTTGACTGGCTCTCACCAGGTTCTGTTACCCAGAATCCCTTGCAAACCTAAAAAATTGGTTAAAAAAACACATTTTCCTCACTTTTCTGTGGTGGAAAGTTCTGGAATCTGCGTGGATCCACAAAATTCCACCCACCCCGCGTTCCCCAAGGTCTTCCGAAAAAATGGTACCTCACTTGTGTGGGTAGGCCTAGTGCCCGCGACAGGAAGCAGCGCAAAACGCAACGTGGACGCACCACATTTTCACAGTGAAAAATGACCCTTTTTTTGCAAAGTGCCTAGCTGTAGTTTTTGAACCCTAGCTCTGCCGGCACCTAGGGAAACCTAGCAAACCTATACATTTTTGAAAACCAGACACCCAGGAGAATCCAGGATGGGGTGACTTGACTGCCTCCCACCAGGTTCTGTTACCCAGAATCCCTTGCAAACCTAAAAAATTGTCAAACAAACCACATTTTCCCCACATTTCTGTGGTGGAAGGTTCTGGAATCTGTGTGGATCCTCAAATTTCCACCCACCCCGCCTTCCCAAAGTCTTCCGAGAAAAATGGTACCTCACTTGTGTGGGTCGGCCTAGTGCCTAAGACAGAAAACGGCGCAAAACGCAACGTGGTCACACCTCAATTTCGCAGTGAAAAATGACCCTTTTTTGGCAAAGTGCCTAGCTGTAGTTTTTTAACCCTAGCTCTGCCGGTACCTAGGGAAACCTAGCAAACCTATACATTTTTGAAAACTAGACACCCAGGGGAATCCAGGATGGGGTGACTTGACTGCCTCACACCAGGTTCTGTTACCCAGAATCCCTTGCAAACCTAAAACATTGTAAAAAAAAACAAATTTTCCCCACATTTCTGTGGTGGAAAGTTCTGGAATCTGCGTGGATCCACAAATTTTCGCCCACCCCGCGTTCCCCAAAGTCTTACGAGAAAAATGGTACCTCACTTGTGTGGGTCGGCCTAGTGCCCGCGACAGGAAACGGTGCAAAACGCAACGTGGTCACACCTCAATTTCGCAGTGAAAAATGACCCTTTTTTGGCAAAGTGCCTAGCTGTAGTTTGTGAACCCTAGCTCTGCCGGGCACCTAGGAAACCTACCAAACCCACACATTTCTGAAAAGTAGACACCTGGGGCTTCCAGGGAGGTATGGCTTGCATGGATCCCCCAACGTTTCCTTACCCAGAATCCCCTGCAAACCTCAATTTTAGCTGGAAAAAATCACTTTGTGGGAAAGTGTGGCATCACTGGCCTCACACAAATTTCCTACCACCCAGCGATCCCTCGGGTCTCCCGATAGAAATGATGCCTCACTCGTGTGGGAGGCCCAAGTAACCGCAACAGGCAAGGGCAAAAACATTTTTTGATAGGCAATGTTGATGTTGCCTCAAAACGTTTTGTGTCCTTGCATGTCGCGGGTACTTGGGCCTCCCACACAAGTGAGGCACCATTTTATCGGGAGACCTGGGGAACGCTGGGTGGTAGGAAATTTGTGTGAGCCTGAGTGATGCCACACTTTCCCACACAAAAATGTGTGAAAAAAGTGATTTTTTCAGCTAAGATTGAGGTTTGCAAGGGATTCTGGGTAAGAAAACGTTGGGGATCCATGCAAGCCATACCTCCCTGGAAGCCCCCGGGTGTCTACTTTTCAGAAATGTGTTGGTTTGGTAGGTTTCCTAGATGGCCGCCGAGCACGGGGCCAAAAATCCAGGTGACCCCCCTTGCAAAAGCAGGTGGTTTTGAGATAGGCAATTTTGATGTCGCCTCACTACGTTTTGTGCCCTTGCCTGTCACGGGTACTTGGGCCTCCCACACAAGTGAGGCACCATTTTTATCGGGAGACCTGGGGGAACGCTGGGTGGTAGGAAATTTGTGTGAGGCCAGTGATGCCACACTTTCCCACACAAAAATGTGTGAAAAAAGTGATTTTTTTCAGCTACAATTGAGGTTTGCAGGGGATTCTGGGTAAGGAAACGTTGGGGGATCCACGCAAGCCATACCTCCCTGGAAGCCCCCGGGTGTCTACTTTTCAGAAATGTGTGGGTTTGGTAGGTTTCCCTAGGTGGCCGCCGAGCCCCAGGCCAAAACCCAGGTGACCCCCTTGCAAAACCAGGTCGTTTTGAGATAATGTGTTGTTTATTTCTGCAGCGTGAACATTTTGGCACAATATTGCAAGCAAAATGTGACAGACATTTTGAGGTTTGCAGGACATTGTGGGTAACATAACTTGTTGTGATCCACAAGAGAGATATCACCATGTACTCCCATGGGTGTTTCGTTTACGACAGTATCTACAGTTGGTAGGTTATTCTTAGACGGAATGTACACCTTGGCAGACAGACTAAAAAGACAAAGATTACTGCACAGCCATCAATTCCTCAAGCACACAAACATACTGGTTGGATTTGGCACGAGGGCAAGTGATGATTCAGTATATACAATTTTATTAACCAGAGATTTCACAAAAATGAAATGCACTGTTAATAATTGAAAGGACAAAAAACTGAACCATTGACTCACAGCTCGTGAGCTGTAAAGCCACGTCAAGGCCCCAACCGCTTTACAGGCCATTCACACACCTTTCATACGTGATACACACAAGACCATTCACACCACCAGGCACGAAACAAACACATTACAACATTCACAAAAAGGGACAAGGTACACCCTGCTTGAGAAAGACAAAAAAAAATATTACTGCACAGCCATCTAATCCTCAAGCACACACACATACTGGTTGGATTTGGCACGAGGGTGAGTGATGGTTCAGTATATACAATTGTATTAACAAGTGATTTCACAAAAATGAAATGCACTGTTAATAATTGAAAGGACGAGAAACTGAACCATTGACTCACAGCTCGTGAGCTGTAAAGCCACGACAAGGCACCAACCTCTTTACAGGCCATTCATACACCTTTCATACGTGTGACACATACAAAACCATTCACACCACCACCCGCGGGCCCATCACATTACAACACTCACACCAGTAGACAGCGCCATTCAAGGGCCCATCACTTTCACACGCCCACATTCCTAACACAGCAATCACACAAGCTGATGGATTGCGTGGAGTGTCGCTCGGCTAGCAGTGTGTGTAGTGACCAGCAGCAAGTCACTACTCACACACTGCCAGCCGAGCGCCAGTCCACGCACAACGCCAGCCGAGCGCCAGTCCACGCACAACGCCAGCCAAGCACCACTCCACGCACACCGCCAGCCAAGCACCACTCCACGCACACCGCCAGCCAAGCGCCACTCCACGCACACCGCCAGCCAAGCGCCACTCCACGCACACCGCCAGCCAAGCGCCACTCCACGCACACCGCCAGCCAAGCGCCACTCCACGCACACCGCCAGCCAAGCGCCACTCCACGCACACCGCCAGCCAAGCACCACTCCACGCACACCGCCAGCCAAGCGCCACTCCACGCACACCGCCAGCCAAGCGCCACTCCACGCACACCGCCAGCCAAGCACCAGCCTACACACACCACCATCACATTTAGGATTTTTTTATACAAAAAGAAAACACAAACAAATTGCAAATAGATACAAATCTACTAACACAAAATCAGAAACTAAATACATTGCACTAATGCCAACCTTGAAACAGAACAACAATTCTTAAACATTACAGACCAGGCAGTTCACTTTACCACTCATGGTTGCTCCCAATAATTCTTTTGCTTGTGGTACGCTCTATAACAAGCAGGCACACACAGCCCAGGGTTAGAAGGACACTCAGTGCAGTACATACGAGTCTCCTTCCGCGTACCTCTTCGCCAACAGACTCTACATCTCCTAGTGGGAAAGTCTTTTAAGGGTGTAGGAGGAATGTGATCAGGAAAGTGGTGATCTTTCAATCGAGCCACATCCTCCACCACTCCAACTCCAGGAACACTTGCCTGTTCCACAACAACAAGGCTGCCTATGACAGACTGCTGAAACTGAACAAAAGTCAACTTTGACGCAGGAGAACACTCCTTGAACACAACAAAAGCATTGAAAGTTGCTAAATTGAAGAGATGGATGGCCAACTTCTTATACCAAATGTAAGCCTTACGAATAGCAGTGTAAGGTTCCAACCTCTGATCTACTCTATCAACACCACCCATGTGCTTATTGTAGTCTAAAATGCACACAGGTTTGCGCACTTCAGCAATCTGACCCCAAACAGCCACAGGTGAAGTACTCTCATCATGGATGGTAGTCAGCATGTACACATCCCTCCTGTCCACAAATTTCACAGCTAGTAGTTCATCACTACGCAAGGAACTGCACTGTCCCCTCTGAAGTTTTTTGCAAACAAGCTCTTTTGGATAACCTTTACGGTTAGAGCGGATTGTGCCACAAGCAAAAGTGTCCACTTTGAACAATTCCTTAAACAATTGCACAGCAGTGTAGAAGTTATCAAGGTACAAATGGTGGCCTCTGTTAAACAGTCCTCTAGCAAGATCCCACACAATTTTCTCTGAAACTCCAAAAGTGGACGGACAACCAGGGGGTCAATAGTGGAATCCCTACCAGTGTACACACGCAAATTAAAAACATATCCTGTCCTACTCTCAGACAACATATACAGCTTAATTCCATAGCGTGCCCTCTTGCTAGGAATGTACTGCCTAAAACCAAACGGCCCTTGAACAGGACCAAAGACTCATCAATAGATATTTCTTTCCCTGGAGTATAGATCTCTGAAAATCGATCTACAAAGTGATCAAGAACAGGCCGAATCTTAAAAAGACGGTCACATTCAGGGTGATCTCGTGGCAACGCCAAACCATTATCAACAAAATGCAGCATCCGAAGCAAAAGTAAATACCGATCACGAGTCATAACTGCAGGAAATATGGCCGTTGCCATCAAGGGACTGGTAGACCAATATGAACCCATGGACGGCTTCCTTATCAAACCCATCAAAAAAGTCAAACCCAAAAACTTCTTCATCTCTTCCAGATTTGTGGGACTCCACCGGGTAGCTCTAGAATGGGGCCTAAGTCTGGCACTGTTGTCCCTCAAAACTGTTCAGCATACAAATTAGTCTGCTCAACAATCTCACCCAAAAATACATCATCCATAAACAACTGAAAATACTGTATAGGCAAATAATGTTCACAATCCACTCTACACCCTGCATAACCACTAAAGGCAGGCAACACCGGCTGCACCATGTTTGGATCAACCCAGAGTCCAGCACTTCCAGTAGGAAGCCTAGCAACCCCAGGCTGCAATCCAGATGCCTCTTGCACCATCGGCACAGTAGTATCCTCCTCTAAAACAGGCACTTCATCTGCACTGAGAGTACCTTCATCATCCGATGATTCCATGTGGAGAGAAACTCACTGCCTGAATCTTCCCCTCCCTCCTCTCCCTCAGACGCACTGTCAGTCTCATAATCCTGCTCAGAGGAAGATTCAAGAAGCAAACCAACCACCTGCTGAGCAGTCATTCTACGGCTAGCCATAATGCTTACTAATAAAGGTTACTTGTCAAACAAGTCAACAACAACAAACCCTTGGTAAAAAAAGAAATAAACAAAATGTAGCTTTATCACAAAGACCTATATACTCCAACACTATACCACTCACGTGACAGAAGCAGCTAGACTCACCACCACCTACTCTGCACAGACACAGTAAGGATCAACAATATCCCACTAAAAAAGAAGAAAAAAAAATTACACATAAGACAATGCAAAACATCGCAAAGAATTTCATGCTCTGAACACTAACAAATATGCTGCCATTATGACACCACTTACAAAAAAATTCATTCATGCATGACAATAATACTCATTTGGAGTACACACAACAAAAATATTTTTCTTACCAAATAAATGCAATTACGCAAAACTGCAGAACAACCACTGCCGAAACCGCAAACAGGAATCAAAAGCTTTACACTAGAATAAAAAGGAGAAAAAAACATTACAATCACATATGCAAATAATGCACCAGTCCACACACAATCCACCAGCCAAGCTAAGGGATAGGTGGGCCAAAGAGTATAAATAAAAAATTCACCCCGTAAAAGGGGAGCAACCCTTGCCCTTTTGGCCACTCCCCAACACAAAAATTAAAAAACCCTGGTGTCTAGTGGCTTCTGCCCTCCTTGGGGGCAGATGGGCCTAAAAACATACTGCTATTCTGCCACCCAAAGAGGGCAGAAATGGCCACAATCATCCTCCCATAAAGGGGAGCGACCCTTGCCCAAGGGGCCGCTCCCCAACATAAAAAACCCTGGTGGCCTAGTGGACCTACAAAAACAAATCAGCCGATCTGCCCCTCAGGATGGCAGAAACAGCCAAATTAATGCTCCCCAAAGGGGAGCGACCCTTGCCCAAGGGGCCACTCCCCAAAAACAAAT
This sequence comes from Calotriton arnoldi, assembly GCA_963921515.1. NCBI lineage: Eukaryota > Metazoa > Chordata > Amphibia > Caudata > Salamandridae > Calotriton > Calotriton arnoldi. The sequence continues at coordinate 813,419 of CAWUFW010006407.1, read as the reverse complement.
CCCTGGTGGTCTAGTGGGCCAAATATAAAAAAAATGGCGACATCTGCCCCCCCCATGGGGGCAGACAGCCACAAACAATGCCCCCAAGGGGGAGCGACCCTTGCCCAAGGGGCCACTCCCCACACAAAAAATCCCTGGTGGCCTAGTGGCCATACAAAAAAAATCAGCCGATCTGCCCACCCAGGGGGGCAGAAACGGCCAAATGAATGCTCCCCATAGGGGAGCGACCCTTGCCCAAGGGGCCACTCCCCTCAAACAAATCCCTGGTGGTCTAGTGGGCCCAATTTTTTAAAAAAACATGGCGATCTGCCCTCCTGGGGGCAGACACAGCCACAAATATTGCCCCCAAAGGAGAGTGACCCTTGCCCAAGGGGTCACTCTCCACAAATAAATGCCTGGTGGACTAGTGGGAAGATACCTTTATCTTCCGCACACGATCTCTCACTACTCAACTCTACTCTCAACTCTATTCACAACTGGATGTTAGCTCACCAACTTATTCTGAATCCCGCCAAAACTGAATTCCTCCTCCTCTCTACCTCTCTCTCACCTCCTCCTGTTCAATCTTGGATGGATCAGCTGAACCTACTCAACAACAAACCCATCATTGTCGACAGCGCTAAATCCCTAGGTGTCATTCTTGACAAAAGACTCAACCTAATCTCCCACATCAACTCTATTGCTAAGAACGCACGTTACCAGTTGCGTCTTCTATGGGGGATCCGTTGGTTCTTCCCGGAGAAAGACTTAAAAACCTTGGTACAATCTCTGGTTCTCTCAAGACTGGATTATTGCAATTCTCTTCTGACGGGCCTACCCAAATCCCACCTCTCCAATCCATCCTCCATTCAGCAGCTCGCTTCATTTCAGGGTCTAAACGAAGCGACCACGTCACTCCTATCCTGTCCTCTCTTCGATGGCTTCCGATCGAGGCAAGATCTATTTACAAAACTGCCTGCATCACACACAAAGCCTTACACACGTCCTCCCCTCGTTACCTGGCGAATAAATTGAAATTGTCCGGTGGCTCTAGCCCTTCTCGCAATGCGGAAAAGCTTCTGCTTGAGCCCCCCCCCCCGTCTTCAAAAGGGAAAGATCGATGGCGCAATCCTTCTCAGGCAATGCGGTGAGAATCTGGAACTCGCTTCCCCCATTGCTCCGTGCCACCTCCTCTACCCGGTTCTTCAAAGCTGACCTCAAATCTCTTCTCTTCCAAAGACACTTTCAGAACTAATACTTTCACTCTCAGCACCCTCTAGGAAGTTCGCTCTTCATTGTAAATTTGTACTTTTTCCAAGACATTCCTCACCCTTGCGTGCTGTGTTGGATTTGTGTACCCTTCATTTTAAGTCTCCTGTTTAATTCGCGCCCTCTCTACTCCCTCAAGGAAGTTCTTCCACTATAAGAAATTCTGTACTCCATGCCTATAGAAGTGCCTTCCCAGTGTGTTCTGAGTGACTGCCACTTATTGCAGTATTATACCTCTATTTGTATTTTGTATCATGTATCATGCACACCTGTCACTTTTTCCTCTTGTAACGCATACCTCTTTTTGTATCTTGTTTGTTTTATTTGCACAATTGTCACTTTTTCCTCATGTAATGTAACGCTTGCTTTTGTATTATGCTCACTTGTAACCTTCTCCTGATGTAATGGTACTATTGTGAAGCGCTCTGACACCTTCGGGTAAAGCCTGCGCTATATAAAAAAAACTGCCCCCAGGGGGCAGAGCACCAAAAACATATGGCCTCCAAAAGGGGAGCGACCCTTGCCCAAGGGGCCGCTCTCCAAAACAGTATTTTCATTTTATTTAAAAAAAAAAAAAAATACCTGGTGTCTAGTGAGCATTCCTGCTGCACGATCGCATGATCGTGCAGCAGGAATGCACAAAGAGGCATCAGGGGAAAGGAAAACCCTTTCCTTTCCTCGATGCCTCTTTTGTTTCAAATCCCCCCTCCCCCGGAGCCAAAACTCACCTTATTTCCCGACGCGCTGGAAGCAAATGGCTTCCAGCGCGTCGGGGAACAAAGGAAATCCCCAATGACGTCAGCGTGCCTCGCGCGCTGACGTCATTGAGAGGGGTGCGGGGGAGGCAGGGGAAGCCCTTCCCCTGCCTTCCCCCAAAAAACCAACGATCGGATTCCCACGGGGGAGCGCCAGCGCTTCCCCCGTGGGTGGGTCTTATGACGAGCTGGACTCGTCATGAGCACACGACCACTGTGTGCCATGACGAGTCCAGCTCGTCATAAGCATCGAATGGGTTAAGTTAAAAATAAACATTTATATAAAGTTAAGCAAATACAACTTTTTATTATGTTTTATTAATAACAAACCATGTAAGTTATATTTTAATACTATTGTATGTTGAATATTTTCAACATTTATTCTCTATTGTTTAACAGATTTTTAACATCTTAACTTTTTTATATAAATTTTTCAACATTACCTTAAAATGATTTTTCTATATATATTAAATCATTTTTTATATTTTATTTTTTGTTTGATCTGTTTATTGTCATTTTGTTTTATCCATAACATACTTATGTAATACAGCAGTGAATTTTGCCATGTACATTGACCAACTATCAATGATACAATCAGTTACAACCAAATTATATAACACAGTCCACTGGTTAGTACAACAGAAACAGAAAGAATAGCGTATAAAGTGGGAATAGACGATTTCACTGGTCTTTCCCCATTACATCAAATTTACGACGTCCTCTGTTCTTTTCGCATCTTACCATTGTGTCATTACATTTCCTCAAGTATAATTCGTAGATCAATATGTGTTTAAACAACAACTTAAACTTTCACAGGTTACATCAATACTCAAAAGCATCCCCCATATATACACAATTCGTACACACAAAATAACATGCACATTATTTCTCCCTGGTCAAGGCCTTATCACATTCCAATGGATTGTCACTAGATTCTCAGTAGCCAATCCAGCATAGCATCATCTGACGCCTATCCCTAACTCATTCCAGCCCCTGGCTCACCTTGTTGCGAGGATGAAATATCTAATTCAAGATGTAACTTGAGCTGCAGTGTCGTGAGGATTGTGCCCCAACTATCCAACAGCGGAAACTTCCTCATTCTCAATGTGTCCTCCGTCCTGTGGGACACACCCTTGGCCGATGCCCAGTTTAGCATAGAGTGGGCCCATGCCAGGAACACAGGATGCTCCCCTGACTTCCAACGTCTCGTAATGAGTCTTTTAGCCACTGCATAGCCTAGATCTATAAACCTGTTTGTGGCCCTATGCGCTTTGCCCCGAGGAAACAGTCCCAGTAAGCAGGATTCCCAAGAGCGTGGAAGTTGCCTAACTGTACAATCCGCCAGATACTCAATCACCTTATCCCAGAATTTCTGAAGCTTATGACAGGACCAGAGCATATGTACAATGTCTGCATTTAAGAGTGCAACAGGGACAGTGTGAATCTGATCTATGGAAATATAGATTGATTTTTTTCTGGGGTGAGATATGCGCGATGCACTATATAATATTGTATCGGTTGAAACCTTGCATTCCACGAGACTTGTGTAGGGCTCTCTAGTACCATGTTCCATTCTACCTCTGTAAATGAGCAGTCAATGTCCTGCTCCCATTTCTCCCGCAATGGGGTCAGACCTATTGCGGTACGCTGCCGAAGGGCATCTGCAAACCATCGAATCAAGTGGCTACCGTTCCCCATTACATGAATATATTGAATTACCATGTTTGTTTGCAGTTCTTGCATAATGTCTCCCCATTTGCTGTGTAATAACCTGATCCAGGAAGTGTGTAGAAAAAAGTGTCCCGGGTGTATACCCTCCTCTTGTACTAGTATATTGAGTGGTATCAGACTATCATCATTATATAAATCGCCGAGTGTATGTATTCCCACCGCATGCCAATCCACCAAATCAGATGGGGTGGTGTAACCTGAACCCTTTTGCATCCCGACCAGGGGGATCGCCGGCGCATAAGGCTTCACATGTCTGGTAAGGAGCAATGCCCTGCGGTAGCATCTGTAACCTATGGTAGCAGTGGAAGTGATTTATTGTACCTATGGCAAGGATGAAAAATAGAAAGAACAGGGGGGCGTGGCTTGCCAACACCCAAGATGGCCGCTTTCATGTAGAGCTCCGGCCGTCGCCGTAGCTTGATTCCCCCTTATCCGCCACACACATCCGTTTCGTTGGCCCAACGTTGAGGATTGAGGCCCCCTAGGCGATCTGCTTCGCCTGCCGTTTGAATGAGAGGAATCGGTGGTTGGGATCCGGAGAACTCGGACCCGACATTCTGAGCCGCTGCGGAGACGGAGCCTCGGCCGTGACGTTGCGCGGCTCTTCACAGCGGGCTGCGGGGTGAAGAGACGTGGGTCTTCTGGGGCCGCATTGACAGCTCTTCTGCTGCCCCCGTCGCTGCGGAGCTCTTGGGGCCCCCTGGGACCCTGCCTCCTCGGCCGGTGCTCCGATTTATTGTTACCGGGAGCCCCCGGCCGCTGGAGGTTGTGGCGGTGGGCCGCGAGGGCTCCCGATTTTCAGGACCCCGCTGGACTTCGACCGGCACGACTACTGCCAGCCCGTGTGGAGGTGAGTGCTGGGGGCCTGTCCTGGGTTCCCGCCTCCCCTCACGGTGCTCTTCTATTCGAGGCCAGGGAGATCGGAGCGGCATTTGGCACGTCCGCCATTTTGCGGTTCCTCTCCTGATCGGACCGGGCCGGACCAGGTGGATCCCACATTCCCCTTTGTTTGGTGTGCCGCGAGGGTTGCGGTCTGCGGGGGACCCCTTGATGTAATTTTGGAGGGACGGAGCGGCGGGGGTCGAGGTGGATATCGGGACTCACTGCATAATGGGGGCTTCCCCCCCCCCTCTGCGACGTGTTTCACTGCTGGATCTTTCTGTGTATGCTGACTGTGGCCCTTATTGGGCACAATGCCGGCCTGAGCTCCCTGGGTGGCCGTGGGGGTGGCTATTGGCAGCTTTGCTCGTTTTGACTTTTGACATTTTGCGGGTTGGAGAGCCCACCGCTGTGTGCTCTGTGATCGCTTTTGCTCTACTCTCTTTTTGTTCACTGTCCCCCGCATCTGGCTGTGGCCCCACATGTTTGGACCCATTACACGATCGGACACAGCTGGGATGGCCACCGCCAAGGGATCCAAGCAGCCTCCTGCTGTGAGGCTTGCTAAGTATGTGCATACCAGGTCAGACGGGGCGGAGGGACACAAGGGTTCGCCTGACTCAAAGCATCACTCAGAAGATGACACCCTGACCATGGTTGATGTGATGGCGGCTATCCAGGGGGTTTGCACGGCACTGGAGGCGAAAATCGATACAGTGACCACGGAGGTCACCCTGATTCGTGCTGACTTGAGAAACATGGGGGACAGGGTCAAGGCAAATGAAGATTCTGTCTCCACCCTTCAACACTCTACTAAAACGTTGGAAACCACGGTCAAACGTCTTCAAGCTCAGACTTCGGATCTAGAGACTAAGCTAGAGGATATGAAGGGAGAGTGCGCAGGAACAACGTGCAAATTTTGTGGGTGCCGGAAAGGGCGGAGGGACAGACGGCGGATCTGTTTGTGGAGTACCTCATCCAAAAGCATTTGCAGCCTCGGTCCCTGTCGCAATTTTTTTCGGTGGAACGCGCTCATAGGATTCCTGGGGGTCCCCCCAAGCCGGGGGCTCTGCCACGCCCTATCCTTGCTAGAATCTTCAATTTTCGTGACAGGGACGCTATCGTGCAGACGGCGAGGGCTGCTCCGCCGCTCAAGTTTGAAAATTCCACCATCACCTTTTTCCCAGACTTCACTTACAAAGTGCAACTGCAACGCAGGTCTTTTTTGGAAGTAAAGCGCGCGCTCAGAAGTCATAACTTGAAGTATGCTATGCTTTTCCCTGCAAAACTCCGGGTGCAGGCCGACGGAAAGACATGGTTCTTTCAAACCCTAGAGGAAACCAGGGACTGGTTGGAGGGATGGCGATCAGCTGAAGCACAGAGACGCTCTTCCCCGTCTGGCGAACCTCGAGCGGGGGAGAGTGACACCTGCAGGGCCGCGCTGGGGGAGAATGCTCTTCGGTTGCTGCTGTACTGTATGTACCGCTGGATTGTACCACTGAGGGACAGTGAGGACTCTTGATCAGTTCTGGATTGGTACGGGCTGATAACAGACTTGTGAGTTTCAGGGAATTTAATAATGGACTGGCCGCACTGTTCCTCATTCGGGGTGTTTATTCACGTCGTGGGATGATTAGTGGGGTTGCGGGGAGGGAGGGGGGATAGTTTGGTACTGTTGGTATGCGTTAGGCAACTATTGTGAGAAGCTTTTTATAACGCTTAATGTTGGGGCATGTCTATTGGTCTTGAGGGGGAAGATTGTACTTAATGGACTACGCTCTTGGGTTGTCTAGGCTGAGTAGCGTTCCCCTATATATAGTCTGTTTGTTCTTGGGTATACAGGCGCACTGCAATTTTGGGGGGTGGGCAGTTTTAAGTCCACGTTGCAGGGAGGCAGGGAGGGGGGTAATATTTAGTAGTTCTTGAAGTTTTTTTGTGCATTTTTATTAGGTTTTTTTCGCAGTCTGTTTCAAGTGATCCTTCTTAACAGTCTAAAGTGCGTGGGCATCCTTATAGTCACGTGGGTAATCATTGTAGGAGCTTATGATTATTTTGTATATAATTGCATATCATCTACAGTATGGTTCTTATCGTGGGGAATCTCTACGATGTCAGTAATATCCCTCTTGTGTTTTGGGGGTCGGGGGGGCCCCACCTTATTTTTAATGGATGAGTGCGGTTGATCATATGGGCCAGTCGCTGGGCCATCTTAGACTTCTCTCTGTTGGAATGTCAATGGTCTGGGCGATCGGATCAAGAGGGGTAAAGTGCTGCAGTACCTTAAACGACAAACTCCTGATTTGGTACTTGTTAGACTTGGCATCTTTTGGCGTGTTTCCCCTGACTTTTTGCTTTCTGACCTCCCGGTTTTGACTCTGTTTTTGCTGGTGTAATGATTCTGCGCACTTTCCTCACTGCGGTCCAGTGGGAAAGTGCAAGTGCTCCTGTATAAAATGTGTTACGGATTGGCGTTTCCATGATTGGCCTATTTGGTTTATGTGTCAGTCCCTTGTAAAGTGCACTGCGAGTGCCAGGGCCTATAGACCAAATGCTGTTGGTGGGCTGCAGCACTGGATTGTGCCACCCACGCAAACAGCCCGTAAAAGTGTAACTCGGGCCTGCCATTGCAGAGCCTGTGCGCAGCCTGGGGCTGCCATGTCGACTTGGCAAGTGCACACACTTGCAAGTCCCTAAACCTTCCCTTTGCTACATGTTAGTCACCCCTAAGGTAGGCCCAAGGTACCCCTGTGGGCAGGGTGCGTTGTACGCGAAAGGTAGGACATGCCCTGGTGTGTGCGGCATGTCCTGATAGTGAATTACAGCCTAGTTCGTTTTTCACTATTGCAAGGCTACCTGTTCCCCCTAGGCCAGAACGGGCAGTTTTGATTATTACAGCTTATAATCCTAACTGACCCCGGGAACATGGTAGAAATTCGAGTTTAGTATGCCTGGACTCAGAATGATAAAATGCATCTTTTAGTGAAGTTGGTTTTAACATTCTGTGTTTGAAAATACCACTTTTAGAAAGTGGGTATTTTCTTGTCTAACCATCCAAGCCTGCCTCTGCGAGGTTGTGTATTCCTTGTCTGGAGTGTGAGTGACAGGGGCTGGGGGATGCCAGGAGACAGGGTGAGTCAGCACAGGGCTGAATAGCAAGATCTACATGTAGATGGGTGGGAGGGGTCGCACCTGGGCCCTGAATAGGACAGTGCCTTCCCTCCACAATGCTGGCTCCACCTCCTGTGGTGCGTCTGATGTCCCTGGCCTACTCACTGAAAGAAGGGACGGAGACTTGTCAACAAAGTGCTCCAGAACTGGTTTGGACTAGGCAAAGGCCTCTCTGCCTTCAGAGAACAAAGGAATTTGGGATATAAATATTGGGGCCCTGACCCCATGAATTTAGATCTCGCTGGAATCAAGGAACCTACCAAGACGAAGAGCTGGAAGAGCTGCCAGGAGGAGTACTGCCCCTTTGCTGTGTTGTTGCTTTGTTGGGTTGGCCTGCAGTTGCTGCTTCTGTCTTGGGCAGTGAAAGGACTGGACTGAACTTTCTACAAACTTGTGCTGAGTATCTCCAAGGGCCTGGAACCGAGCTGGCCTCCTGTTAAGAAGTCTCAGGGACTGCAAAGACTTCACAAGCCTCTGGGTACCGCTTCTGGAACGCTGTTTCAGTTGCCACAGAGGAAGGGAACTGCAACCGACTCCGTCAACCGAATCCATCCCTGGCCGGTGACCTGTTTGCACCGCAGACTGCATCGCCCCGCTTCGCATCGCAACCCTGGTCTCACCGTGGGCGACGTCCGACGCCGCCAACATCGAGCCGCTGCTTGCACCGTGACCTGTGGGCACCGCCGTTCGCATCGCTTCACTGAACCAACCGGACCCGACCGACGCGGTCGCTGCAACTGGCTCAAGAGTCGTGACCGCACCGCATTTGGGGCACCGCTCGCACGTCTGCGACGCACCGCTCCGACTCGCACCGCTGTCCGACGCCAGCTCCCGCACTCCGGCTAGGTCGCCTGCATCGCAACCTGTCAGCACCGCATCGAGCATCGTCTCACCCTGCATCGCACGCCTTGGACTCACCGACTCTGTCTGCACGACGCTCATCGAGCCGCTGCCTGCACCGCATCGAGGGACACCGCACCTTGCACCGCTCCGTCTTGCACCGCAACCGCGACGAACGCCGACCGGCTTGTACACTCCGTACCAGCCACAACGAGAAAGGTACTGTGACCGAGTCTGTTCACGACTCTGCTGGCCCGTATCGACGCGGCCGGCTGGAACTGTTAGACTCTGTGGTTTTCAGCATCGCGGTAGGCTCGGACGGAGCTACCGACTCGTACGAACTTTGCTTTTGTGCTATTCCTGCAAAGAAGAAGTTACCTTTTTAAAAAAAAAATATTTTTATTGGTTTTTTCCCCCTTTTTTATGCAAGGAAAATACAAAACAATTACTGATAGACACAAATAAGGTCAAACAAACAGATTAAAAAAACCGGTAACACAGGAAAAGCAGAAATCACATCAGGTCAATATATACCCACAATACAAAATCCAAATTATATTGACATACCACATAGAAAAGATTCTGCAAAGAAAAGAGGCGTAGCTGTCGATATTACGTATTAAATCCAATCAGTGATAGCAGCCCAGATCTTAGCTCCCATTACTTTCTTCCTTCTCCCCTTAATCTTATATATAGCAAGTTCTAAGTTATACATGGCAAGTAATCTTGCCCGCCAGCACGAGAAGGACGGAGGATTAGGATTTATCCAATCCTTCGTGATACAAGCTCGAACCACAGCCATACAAATAAACAGAAAAGATTCCGATGCCTTAGACAATGTATAAGCCGAAGTATCTGAAAATAAACCGATCAAAACCAATTCCCCAGTTATATGCACTGATGACCTCATAATTGAACCTAAAAAACGTTCGATAGACAAAAATAATTCAGCTAATTTCGGACATGAAAAGAACATGTGGACTGCATCTGCTGCGAATAGCCCACACCGATTACAGCTAGTCCCGGCGGAAGTCCCCCATTTAGAGATCTTACTTGGAGTATAATACAGATCATATATAACCATATAATGCTGAGTGCGCATCCTCCCAGACATCAAAACTTTGTTAGCAAGGCTTAAGGAATTAATAACATTAATCCCCTCTTGCCCGAGCTTCGTTGCCCACTTATCTTGACATGCCACCAGATCATCTGGGAGTTCTTCAATCAATAAAGAATAAAATTGACCGATTGACGATTTTTTTTCATCCTTTCTATAAAGGGGAACTTCCTAAATTGAAAGTCCACATCGGGGCCTAGCGAATTTAAATAGCTGCGGATCTGAAGGTATTTAAAAAATTCATGTTTAGCCAGACCATATTTTATTTGTAACTCGACAAATGAAGCCATCTGACCGTCATCCCACAAATCCCTAAAGAAAAAATTCCTTTTAAACTCCAACTAATAGATGTTTGGTCCCGGAAAATCAATGGGAGTGACCCAGTGACAGAAAATGGGGTATATGCATTTATCTTTGCAACCCCAAATTGCCGTTTAACTGATCTCCAGACAGAGTATGCCGCTCTAAGAATTTTAAATTTGGTTTTCTTAAAATAACTGGGTTCTAGAATTTTGACCAAACACCCTTTGGCCTCATCACCCAGCCCAAACTCATAAATTATAGGGCTATGGCAAGGCAAAATCTTGGCACGATCCCCCACTACCAAAGGACTAATGAATTGCAGGACTGCTGCCCAGTAATAAAAAATGAAATTGGGTATACCCCAGCCACCACGATTCTTCGGCAAAATCATCTTTTTATATGCCCTTCTTTGACGTCTATAACCCCGCAAAAATCTAGAGCTGATCCTCTCTAGCCTCTTAAAACACAAAATTGGAAATTCCAATGGAATGGTTCTGAACATATAAAGAAACTTCGGCAAAACTAACATTTTTAAGACATTAGATCTACCATACAGGGACAAGTGTAGATGATCCAACCTCTCCAGCATTGAATTAACTTTAGTAAGCACGGGATTCATATTCAACTCTGGGATCTTGCTGATTGGTAAGGAAATTTTAATACCTAAATATGTGACTTCAGGAACAGTTGTTATATTTTCAGGAGGTTCTTCTCCGATAAATAAAATCTGTGTCTTAGAGATATTTAATTTATACCCCGAAACCCACCAAACTTAGATGCCAATCTATCAATTACGGGTAAAGCAGTTACTATGTCGGTAGTGGCCACAACAACATCATCCGCGTATGCCAAAGCTCTATAATCAATATGGCACAGTTGGACCGGTTTAATATCAATAGCCTGGTTTAATTTGACCAAAAAAATCAATATATAAAGCAAATAATAAAGGTGAACACGGGCATCCTTGCCGTGTACCACGGCGAATAGTAAACAGATCCGACTCTTGGCCAGCGATTCGAATACAGGCTACTGGAGACAAATATAATGATTGCAGCGCCTGCCGGATCAGAGGGCCGAAGCCCTTCAACCTTAAAACCTCCCACATATATGGCCAAGAAACCCTGTCGAATGCCTTCTCGGCATCCAACAGGGTTAACCCCATTGTAGTATTAGTTGCTTGAGCCCAATCAATAAATGAAATTAAACGCCTGACGTGATCTGCAGTGTCACGTCCAGGAATGAACCCGTGTTGAAATTGTGATACCAGCGTAGAAATAATGTCCGATATACGTGTGGCTAATATTTTAGAATAAACTTTGCTATCAGAGTTAATTAGCGAAATGGGTCGATAAGATGACGGCAGTAAGGGAGGTTTATCTTTTTTTAGAAAGACCACTATAACGGATTTCGACCAGGAGAGTGGCACTATCTTATCAAGCATTCATTTTCAAAGTATAGTATTGTGGATTTTTGTCGTAATTGGTCTTGTCTTGAGTATATAAAATATTGGTTATTTTTCTAAACTGGTGTGGTGTCCGTTTGTAGTGCTTACACTGTATTACTGTTGATTATGTGCAAATGCTTTACACACTGCCTCTGAATTAAGCCTGACTGCTCGTGCCAAGCTACCACGAGGGTGAGCAGGGGTTACTTCACGAGTGTAACACCCTTACCCTGACTAGGAAGAAGAGTCCCTACTTGGACAAAGGTGCAAGCCCTTGCCAACTAGAGATCCCATTTCTAACAGTACTTCTTCAGGAGACTCACATTCAGGGTCCTTCTTACTGTGCGCTTAACAGGTGGGGATATAGACTCATAGCCCATGCAGGTTATACACGTGGCTCTAGGGGGGTTGGCATCCTGGTGCGCAGTTCCTTCCCTTTTCAAGTTCAGAAAATTGTACGTGACCCTATGGGTCGATTTTGTTTCTGTTTCAGGGAGATGGGAGGGTAGATCTCTCAATGTCAAATCCTTATATATCCCCCCTAAGCTTCACTCCACCACCTTGAATGACTTGGGTACGCATCTGTTGAATTTGCCTGAAGGCGACATGCTTTTGGGGGGTGACTGTAACGCAGCTTTGGATGGGATGTTGGATCGTCTGCCCCTAGATTGGGTGAATCATCTGGGAAGTTATTGTCTGATTTTCTGAGGGCTCTTGGTATCATAAACGTTTGGCGAGTCTGTAATCTCGCCGAGAAGCAATATACCTTTCACTCTGGCGTGCATGGTAATTTGTCTCGCATTGACTATCTTTTCTGCAAGGCTGTTCAGCTCCCCATGTTCGATAAATTATCCTTCCTTCCCAGGGGTATCTCCGACCATTCACCTATTGTGGCTTACTATGGTGGCGCGCCCCCCGCCAGCAGTCGAGACATGGTTCTTAATCCCTGGTATTTTAGAATCCCAGAAATACGCACCAAATTGACTGAGGCCACCCAACATTATTTTGCAGAAAATGATGGCTCGGTCCAGTCGGATGTTGTATTGTGGGAGGCATTTAAGACCGTGGTACGGGGATGTGGGGTGGCGGCTGTGGCTGGTCATAAGAAGGAAAAGCGTCACCAACTTGAGACCATTGAAAGTGAGATAACGACCCTTGAACAAGACCTGGTTTCTGAGATGTCATCAGAGGTCTCGCACAAATTGGCCATTAAGCAAAAAGAATACAGGGATATCGCGGAAGAGTCAGCTAAGACTTACTATAGGGCCACTCAACATAGGATCTATGATATCGGTGATAAAGCTATCAAGTTGTTGGCCTGGCTTGATAGGAGAGATCTAGCTAATAGATGGGTGGCTGTAGATGATTGTGCCGTTCGCCATCACGATAGAATCGGTATTGCAGACGCCGTCGCCACTTATTTCGGTCATATTTATTCCCCCGTGTCTTCCTCCACTCGAGAGGAGGCTGCTGAGTTGCTCGCTACGTTGCCGCTGCCGCGCCTAGACTCCCAGGAGGTCGCAGAGCTGGACGGGGCGCTAACGACAGAAGAAATCTCTAAGGCCATCTCCTCCCTGCAGTCCTGGAAAGCCATGGGCCCTAGTGGGCTCCCGATTGAACTATATAAGACCGTGGCTTCAATCATAGCCCCTTATCTGCTGCGTATGTACGATGTGAGTGTGCAAGAGGGTGTTCTCCCGGCTACGCAACGGCTGGCCAATATAGTCGTCATCCATAAACAGGGAAAACCTGACCAATGTTCTTCCTACCAGCCCATTTCTCTCCTTGATCCTGAGGTCAAAATTTTGGCTAAGATTTTGGCTCTTCGCCTCTCACCCCTCCTTCACAAATTGATCCATCCGGATCAGTCGGGCTTTATGCCGACCAAAAATACAGCACTTAATTTGCGCCGTTTGTTTGGGGTACTGGGACGAGCTACCACCATACTGGAGGACTCAGTTATTATGTCTTTGGACACCAAAATGGCGTTTGACATGATTGAGTGGCCTTTCCTCTTTGCTACGCTGGAGAGGTACGGTTTCGGCGACCGGTTTCTGTCTTGGGTGTGTCTCCTTTACTCGAAACCCTTGGCGAGAATTGCTTTGAATGGGAGTAGGTCGGCAGTTTTTGAGTTGGGGCGGGGCACAAGACAAGGATGCACATTATCTCCATTACTATTTGCCCTAGCGCTTGAGCCTCTAGCTATATGGCTCAGGGGGGATCCCCTGATTCGGGGACTGAACTGGTCGCCGGAGTGGATGGACAAAGTGTCCCTCTACGCTGATGACATTTTGCTTTATTTGGCCAAACCCCAATCTTCGATCCATAGAGTACTCCATATATTCACCCTTTTTCAAAAAATATTCCGGCTATACTATTAATTGGGATAAATCCCTGATATATATCCTGAGCGGACACCCTCCACTTCTCCCGTCGGGTTGTGGTGAAAAAATTGTTACTGACGGTTTCCAATACCTTGGTATATACATAACGACAGATACGGCGGTCTTTTATCAACGTAATTTGCTGCCCCCCTTCAGCGTCTCAAGGCGGATGTACAACATTGGAGCACTCTTCCTCTTACGCTCATGGGAGGGCGGCTCTTTATAAAATGATGGCGCTCCCTCGCTTCCTATATGCGTTGCAAAACACACCACATCTAGTCCCACATCAGTATTTCACCTCCATCGAGTCCGAAGTTCGCAACCTGTTGTGGAACAACGGAACACCCCGAATTGCTTTCGCCAAACTTACCAGGAGCTGGTATGATGGCGGCATTGCTTTGCCGGCCATCAGATCATACTATTGGGCTTCACAACTTATTGTCCTCAATCATTGGATCCATCGACCTGTTACCGACCCTGCATATAGAATGGACAGGCACAATATGCTAACTGGCACTTATTTAAAGGCATTGTATGGAGGGTCAAAACTAGAACTCAAATTCACCCCGACCTCCACGACAGTCTCCATCTGGCATTCTGCGAATTCGACGTTGGGCTGGAGGGGTAGAATTACACAAGCGACTCCACTGTTTGATTCCTGTCGCTTGGGTATGCTTGGGCGGCAGCCCGGGTTTGATAAATGGGACTTGATTGGCCTGTCCAAAGTGGACGATTTGTGGGTTAGGGGCGGAATGGTACCTTTCAGTGACTTGCAGCAGCAATATCATTTACACGAGAGGAAAACTTTCCGCTACCTTCAGGTGCGAAGCGCACTGACTAGGGCGCTTCCCAGAGGCGAGGAGCTGCCGGTGTCTTCCCCTTTGGAGGATAGGCAATTGGATGACTATCTCCCAGACAAGGCCATCTCTCTAACTTATCGTAAAATCCTTAAAAATTCGCCTGATCCTCTTGACAAAGTCCGCATAAAATGGTGCACGGACGTGGGTGAGATTACCGACGAGGATTGGAGGGAGGCCCTGGCATCGCCTTGTGAAGTTGCGATTCGCTCCCGGTTTAAATTGATTCAGCTTAAACTACTACATAGGGCCTACTATACGAGCTCCGTTTTGGTTAAAATGGGTCTTCGGAATTCTCCGTTATGTCCCCGTGGCTGTGGCTATGTAGGTACTTATTTGCATCAATGGTGGGAATGTCCGACTCTTCAGAGATATTGGGGGGAGATCATTTCTGCTTTATCGCAGACTTGCCGTAAGGAGGTTGAGGCTACTCCGAGGCTATGTCTCTTGAACATTTGGGACGCCACTGATCTGTCTAGACCTGAGCGACTGTGGGTCTCTCTGGGATGCATGGTGGCTAAACGAAACATCACTAGAACGTGGAAGGGAGGGGTTGATTTGAAATGCACTGATTGGGAGTCCGATATGGACTGGTGTATGCAGGCCGAGAGAGTGGTGTATGAAAGTAGAGGTTGCCCGGGTAAATGGATGAAAATTTGGGCCCCCTGGAACGAGAGTAGAGGTTGGCTGTGCGCCCCCTTTAATGTCACTTCTCCGTTAGTTGTTGATAATGAATCATTGTAATTTTGTGTCATTGGAATCATTTGCAAATATGAAACCTTGTTTTATGCTCCAGTATAATGTGCTCCTTGGTAATGTTTATGATTATCTTTTGGCCACTTTTCATTTAATCCTTATTGTATATTTTAATGACTGCTAGTTTAGTATTTGTGTTGATTTGTGTGGTATTATTTGGTTTGGTTTTCTTCAATAAAAAGATTTGTATTTTTTATTTTTAAATAGAAAGAACAGTGGGTACTGCCATAGGAGCCCCCCCGGTTTCCGATAATTGCCTGCCTTCTACCCACCGGGCCACCCATTGCAGTAGGGACACGAGGTAATAGTGTTCCTCGTTCAGCACCGCTAACCCTCCCTGTCCCGTCGGAAGATATAACTGTGTAAGTGCCACTCTCCAACGAGAAGTATTCCATATGAGTCCCCGTATCATGCGTTCTAAAGGCTTAAAGAAGGAGGGTTGCAGATATATCGGCAGATTTGAGAAATAATATAAAAGCCGGGGAAGCACCACCATTTTAACCAGGAAAACCCTACCAGCCACAGAGATTGCAAGAGATTTCAAGAAGGTCACCTGTGCCGTCGAAGATGTGAGAGCTCTAGTGAGGTTGCCGTCCAAGAGACCTCGGTCACTATGATATATACGGATACCCAGATAGCGAAACACAGAAGGCTGCCACATGACGATAGTGTCACCTATAGCGAACCTCGGGTTGGGCGTAGTAGGTTCAAACGGAAACAGACAGGACTTGTCCCAGTTAACCCGCAAGCCCGAGAGATGAGCAAATTGATCAAGCAAGTCAGGTATAGATTCAGGAATGTCACCCAGGTCTCTTATATATAACAGAAGATCATCCGCGTACAGAGATATTGCATGAGTCAAGTCACCCATTCGGATGCCCCAGTGTTCCACATATGCACGCATAGCTAAAGCCAATGGTTCCAAGGCCAGAGCAAACAGCAGAGGGGAGAAAGGGCAGCCCTGCCGAGTACCCCTGCACACCGATATGGGACGTGATAGTAACTGGCCCGTTCTCACTCTAACCACCGGTCCCTGGTACAGCAGTTTTATCAGTGAAATAAAATATGGCCCCAGACCATATCGAGGCAACACATTAAAAATGTATGGCCATTCCACCGTGTCGAATGCTTTTTCCAGATCCAGCACCATACAGCCAGATCTTGGCCAAGTAAGTGGAGCATATCTTATGATGCCAAACAAGCGCCGTAGATTTAGGGAGGTGGACCGATCCGAGACAAAACCATTCTGGTCTTCATGGATCAACTGGGGCAGTACTTCTACCAGTCTCCTGGTGAATATGTTAGCCAATACTTTATAATCTACGTTTAACAGAGCCAGTGGGCGATATGAGCCTAATCTAGTGGAATCTCTGTCTGGTTTCAAAAGTGTGATCAGGGTGGCTTCACACGTTGTGGTTGGCAACCGAGACCTCTGTAGTGCATCCTTAAACACCCACAGGAGGTTGGGGGCTAATAGGTCTGCATAGGTTTTGTACATCTCAGTTGGGAAGCCATCTGGCCCCGGTACCTTCCCTGATGCCAGGGCTTTAATGGCGCCCTGGATCTCCTCAACCGTTATGGACGCATTAAGTTCAGCGCGCTGATCGGGAGTGAGCTGTGGGAAAGGGAGCGCATCCAGGAAAGTGGCCATATCCTCTTCTGTTGCTACAGTGGTGGATTGATACAGCAAGGTGAAGGGGGAGACTAAATCGTCATGTATCTCATGTTGGGTGTAGTGTATTTCCCCCTCAGAGGAATAAAGTGCAGTGATAGGGCCGAGCGATTGATCCTGCTTTATCAGCTACACAAGCATGGCTCCCGACTTATCCTCCTTCGCATGCGTCCTGGCAGAGTGAGCTGCATAGTTAATACTGCTCATTCTCTCTAATAGCGTGGTGTGCTGTTCCCTCAACTCAAATAGGTCTGGTGTGCAAGCGGGGTCCAAGACCGATTACGTCTCTAGGGACAACAGTGTTCTCTCCAGATCTCCGAGTTCTTGCTCTACTTGTTTCCGCATACCACCTCCCAGCCCCATGCAGTCGCCCCTGAGCGTTGCCTTAAAAGCGTCCCACTCTACAAGTACTGATCCCACCATGCCAGGGTTCATTGTGAAGTGAGGTGCGGAAGGAGTCCCGAAAGGGCAAATCCTCCAACATGGCGGGCTGTAACTACCAAGACAACGGGGTGGGTCCAGGTATGTACCAGGCTATATCAACATAATGAGGATTATATTCCGAATGAGTCCTACCCATGTATTCCACCTGTTTCACGTACGGCTGCATATTTGTGGTGCATAGAAATCTATCAAGACGCACATGAAGGGCGTGCGTAGCCGAATAGAACGAATATACCTGCGTGGCAGGATTACGGTGCCTCCATACATCTACTATTCCCCAGCTGTCCACCCAGTTCCTCAATAAGGATGCCCTATTAGCTGCTGCAGTTCCCCTGAGGGGCGGAAAGGAGCAGTCAAGCGTCACATCAAGTACACCATTGAAGTCTCCCCCTAGCAACCAGGGTATGTGACACCATCTGGAAAGTACTGTTTAACTTAGTTCAGAAGGGCCCCTGCTCTGTGTTGGGGGCATATATGTTCCTGATTATCAGACTCCTCCGTCCAGCTTTCCCTTTATAAATATATACCTCCCTTCTGCGTCTACTTCTGTTTCTTCCATCAGAAGGGGTACTCCTGGGCGCACCCACACCAGCACCTATCACGCAAATGCTGAGTAGTTAGTAGCAATGACCCGACCCCTCCATCTGCGCTGCAATCTAGTGGATAATAGGTGGTTCAAGTGCGATTCCTGCAGTAACGCTATCTGCACGTTTTGTCTCTTGAGGTATGAATAGTCTACATATTTATGGGATGGCGTACGTAAACCTCTTACGTTCCATGTAATAATACGTTGTGACTGCATGGACAAGTGGCATGTCCGCATAGACTTTGGGAATAGTGGCGTACCTGACCAGGCACTGGGAGTTCAGTGACACATGGGGGTGCCTGTAGGTTAACATAATAACACCTAAGTAACCTGTATGTGCAACAGTGAAACAACCTTCCAAACGTAATACCAAAAGAGCGGATCCTGCAACAGTGTAGGACTACCCAAAAGTAACAACATTACTAGTTCAGTGTACCAGCCCCGGGGCCATGGTTGAGCGGGAGAACGCTGATGTCCTTATCCTGCCAATCGTGACCTGTCCACCCAGTTACATCATAAATGCTTTTCCCACTTTTCACCTTCCCATAACGCCTTTGATCTGGAATTGCATGCCTACCAAAAAATACATTTCCTGCATTGAGCACGTTTCGTACCCCATCCACCCGCCCCCCTCCCGGCCCAGTCTCTCCACTTATCTGCCATCTTCTGGCCTTCTTGTATCAGAATCACCACAGGTGTCTTGCGATAGTTCCTGCTCAGCTACTCAGTGAGACAACACCCAAGTTCTATATGATGCCATCCAAAGTCTGTGGGGTTACATCTGGTAAGCCCATAGAGTTAGTGTCAGAAGGGCCAAGCATCGAGGAGTCTCCATCGAGGGATACATGAGGATATAAAGGTTCTCTGTCCGAGTCTCTGGACGCATCTGAGATCTTTTTTGCTTCTTGTAGTGCTTGCCGCCGTTCTTTGATTATCTGTTCCAGATTGGGGGCCATCGAAAGCTGTGACATCTGCGACTTCTACAATCGCCCCTGTCTCTTAGCTTTGTTCGAATCCGCTACACGCTTGGTGCCTCTGCCGGTGGGCCTAGGGCCAGTGAACCGGCCAGTTGATTCCAGCCAGTCCCACGCATCCTGTGGTGCGTCGAAGAAGTGAGTTTTACCATCCGCCACGACCCTTAGCTTTGCCGGAAAAAACAACGAGTATTGGATGTCCAGTTTTAGAAGATGTTGCATGATCTCCTTCAGCCACTTTTCTATGAAGTCTACTGGCGTTTGGCCTTCCTTTCCCTACGGCAGACCTATGAGGCGGACATTATTTATTCTAGAGCGGCCTTCAGCATCCTCTGCTCTTTGTTCAAGCTGTCTGATACGTGCTTCATGGTCAGTTATTTGTTTCTCCATGAAGTCTGAGGCCAACTGCAGTTCTCCCACGGTACGTTCCACCGTCGCCACCCGATCCGTGCGTTTTCTGTGATCTGCGTGGAGGAGCGTAAGTTCAGTGGCAATACTGTCGATTTTGGATTCTAGCGATACCCTGGAGCGTTCGATGGCTTGTGGAATGGCATCCGATCTATCACTTGGCGACGAGTTTCGTGGACTCTGGGAGGGTTGACGCTCTTTGTCAGCTGCTGAGGAGGGCCGGGAAGAGGCCTGGGAGCTCACTCTCCTCGAGCGCCCCATTGCATTTAGCTGGTCGATGTCTGCTCCCTGCATGCACCGACTGTGTGGGCTCCACAGTCTTCACTCTGTGACACAGCTAGGTATTTATCTGCCTCTCTCCCAACCAACGATGAGTGACTCTACCCCCTTAACTCGGTAGATCTGTGTGTCTCCACTTGTCCTGCCTGGAATCTGCACTTTCTCCAAATAGTACCTTCTAGTAATATCCAGTTCTCCATAGCTTCACTGCGCCTCACCTCCGGATCCCGGATTACGTCGCAAGAATCCCACAGATAATTAGCTCCTGGGCGGAAGCTCAACCGCTCCGCACTACCTCCACGCACCGCCACCCTAACAACGCAGCTTGGTCTGGTTACAAATGCATCTTTCCTTTTATTTGGCTGTATTGCATTAGTGCCAGTTACTGTGCTTACTGGCTCCCATAGGCCCCCGTCTTCCTCTTCTGGAATGCGCCCTGGTGCGCCGTTCCAAACCTTGTGCGGCCCGCGTGCTCCCTGCAGCTGCTATTCTTCCAATCAACGGGGCCGGGAAGGGAGGTCAACGAAGGCGGGTAGAGAGGAGGAGAAACCCTTTGACAATGCAGCCACAGCTCACTGCTTCTCATCGGCAGCGCCTGGTCCGTCCCCGGGCCTGCCAACTCGCACTTTCTGGCCCTGTGCTTACTGAGGCGGGCGCCACAACGTCTCGGGCCTTCCGCTGCAATCCAATGGCTCGTTTCAGGGAAAGGATTCCCACACGGCCTCCAGCGGGCTGCAGGCGTCGTGGGGGGGGGGGCGCCCAGTCCGCCCTAAACCTCCAGGAGCGTGCCAGGCCTGCTCCCCGTCCCAGCTGCCCCCCCCCGTCTCACTGCTGTACGAGTCTCCGCTTCCTCGCCGATCGCACACTCACCCCAGGCCTCCTATTTCTTCCGTTTTGGGCAACCCTGCACAGCACCTCACCAATAGCAGGGGACCACTTCCTGGACTCCCGGGCTCCTGCGAGGCCCAGCCAGCTCCTCAGCCGAGCTCCGCCATCCACGCAGTTCAGTTCGGTGGCGTCAAGCGTCGCTGCCTTTTCAGTTCTTCTTGGGCCCCTGCACTCAGATTTTTGGAGGTGTCTCCATATACTTTGTTTGAAATGATAGTAACAGCCTTGTAGGTTTGTGTGGAGGCACATTTTTAGAATGGTTTGAATCATGGCTTGCTCAAAGTCAATGATTACTTTATTGGGGTAGTAGTTATTTTTTTTATGTTCTATATAGTTTGAGGTCGTAGTAAGTGCTGCTTTGTTTATTTGGTAGGCGGGCATATATAAAAATGATATATGTGTTTTGATATTTACCATGTATGGTGTATATCTGAGTGAATGGTTTGGAATACATTTTGAAGGTCCCAGCCATCATACAAGGTTGATAGGGGCTACGTTTTACTAATTTGTCTGCTGTAGAGTATATTGGGATTTGTTTCTGATTATTTAGGTTGTCATGTAAAGGGAAAGGTTCCTCATTATGTGCAATTGTTAAATGTTCAGGTATGAGTATATCTTGGTATCTTCTAGGGACAGGTGGAGTATCACTGGTGGCTTTTTTCAGTTTGTGCAATTAAACATTTTAAAGTGGGGATAGGTGGAAGTTGCCCTGTTATGTGTTTGGGGACTTTAAGTAGTATGGGCCTAATTACGACTTTGGGGGTGTGTCTGCGGGGCCCCATGCCATCGCCCCGCTGCCACACTGTAGGAGCCATGTGAACTCCGCCTGCCAGATTACGAGTTTACTCGTGTCTGGTGGGCGGTATATTGGCGTCCCCACAGTGGTGCCTATTAAAAAGGCACCGCAATGGGAGCCCCAAAGGCTGTTCATGCATGGCATGGACTCTGCAGTCCATGACATGCAGGAAAGAGGGTGCATGCATACAGGGGGACACATCATGTGCCCCCCTGCATGCATTCCATGGCCCTGAGGACACAGCGGGCCCTATAGGGACCCCATTGTTTCCTCACTGCCACAGGTTCACCACCATTAAAACTGTGGCGGTGAGGAAACTCAGAATGCAGGTACTGCCTTTGAAGTTCCCATTGCGGTGCCTATTTCAGAGGCACCGCCCTGGGAACGCCAAAGAACCACCCTCCAGACAGGAGAAAACTCCTGACCTGGTGGGCGATTCCTACATGGGTTTGGCGGTGCGGGGCTGTCCCGCTCCCGTACTGCCAAACTCTTAATAAGGCCCTTAGTGAGTAATTATCCTCAAACTTTGGTATGGCTGTGGCCCCTGTGGCTGATATGTGGACACCTCTGTGATGTGATCAGAGACAGGTGTTGGTTCTTCTAGACACGTGCTGGCGTCTTTCTCTCCAGAATCCATACTTCAGTTCTGACGTTTGGAATTTCTCCCTTCTTTCAGGCAGTGTGGATCATCACCTGGCTGGCAGTGATTGTTCTGAATGTGGAGCTCGGGTTGGCAGTAGGTGTGCTGTTCTCCATGATGACCGTCATCTGCCGGACGCAGAGGTACAGAGCTGACAACCTGACTATATTTCAATAATTGTATAGCTCTAGGGACTGGTTCCAGATCTAGGCTACTTTTGCAACGTTGTTCAATTTTAATTTCAAATATACTTGACATAAACAAAAATACGGCAAAATAACAAATTGCCAAAATCTCAAAGAAATTACCATCCCTATCAAAATCTCTTGAAATTATACAATTTTGCCTTGCTGGGCTAACATTTTTCAGAACTCTGAAACACTGTCATGATAGCATGCTCTCCAAATACATCGCCAGTGAAATAGCGCCCCAAATAGTGTGCCATGCCAGTATAACATTATTAAAAAAATAGCTGCAAAATGTAGGGTCATGAAGCCCTTAACAGTGTGTAAATTAAAAATGTGCAATTAAGATGAGAGTTGCACTATGCAGCTTAAATTGACAAATAATGTACCAAGTGAAAATAGAGTTCAATATTTTCGAAATATGTAAGCAAAAACAAGTGCCAATACGAAGGTAGGCATCATAAAGACGGATGAATGCGAGATATTTTGAATTATTTACAAACATGCAACCAGGATTAGTGTGCAAAACACAGAAAGAAGCAAACCGGAATAATTTACTCATTCAAAATACTCAGCTTGGTGTTGAGTGAACCAAATCGATAAGTGCAATCCTGAATGGCATGTAATGTAATCTTCTGATGGATACATCTGCCTGTGGATTCCTCATCTTATGAATATCCCCTTCGCCAGCATTCCGCGGAAATTCTTTTCCTAGCTCTCCCACGTCGACGAGGACGTCATAATAGCACGGCTCCGCTCGTGACTCCGTATAACGTCATCGGAGCCATAAGAAGACCTCGTCGGCGTGCTGACGTCAGTTCCCTTTTTTCCGCGCCGTCGACGCGTAACGGTTTTTTCTAGGGACTCTCCATTTTCTTTATGATTACTTTGTTTCTTCGAATATTTCAGATATGGCTACTTCTAAGAAGTCTGGATTCAAGCCCTGCAGGGAGTGTGGCGGTCATATGACGATGACTGATCCCCACGATGATTGCCTTTGGTGTTTGTCTTCCGACCCCGACGTCGAAGGGTGTCAGTGCTGCAGGAAAATGAATCCTAAAGCTTTAAAGGAACGTGAGGCAAAGCTCTTCATGGCTTAAGCGAAGGAGAAGAGGGGTCGAAAACGTTCGAAGTCGAAGAAGAGGCATAGTTCCGGCGTCGTTCTTCGAAGAGCAAGGCATCGAGGTCGCCTTCACCGGCTCAGCGACTTCGGAGAAAAGACTTTGTGTCTCCATCATCTTCTCCTTCTCCGCAGGCGACTCCGATTCACTCACCGGCTCCGAGGTCGCCGCCGTCGAGGGGCTCTTCGACGCCTAAAGGTACTGCGACGCCCAGGAGGTCTCCGACGCCCAGGGAGTCTTCTCCTGTTCATGTGGCTTCGCCTGTGCGGGCGCCGTCCTCACCGGCTCCGCAGCCTCCAGTTCGGCCTCAGGTGGATCCTGTTCAGGAAGGTACAGATCCTTATCCTCCTTATCCTGGCCCTGGAATGGATCCTACGCATTTTTTAAATGCGATGTTTAGCATGTTTGCCAGGGCCTCCCATCCTACTGGTGCACCTTCGGGCCCCGTGGGGCCATTGGCCTTTAATTTGGGTGTTCCTCATCAATACGCCCAGGCGCCTTTCGTGCCATTCATGCCGACGACTCCGGCTTGGCATTTTCCGGCGCCGAGGGCTTCCACTCCAAATCCTCGGACTCCATCTGTTGTCGAGTCGGCGCCACCTCGGATTCGATCGGCACCGAGGCTTGATCCTGAAGGACCTCCTTCGACGCCAATGCCGTCGTCACCGGCGCCGCGTCTGGCGCCGCCGACGCCGATCCTGAAGCAGCGCTCTAGGAGGGATGTGCAGAGACTGCTTGAAGAGGAAGAATATAGGCAAGAACAGGAGGAGGGAGAGATTGTCGACTCTGTTGACGAATTTGAAGGCCTACAAGAGGCCAGTGGGTTGGATACTTCTCCAGAATGGGAACTCTCCTCACCAAAGGCTGGGATTTCACAGGATGTTGCTCCTTATCACGGAGTCGTAAGGAAAGCAGCTGAGTTGCTTGACCTGCAATTACCTTCAGCTGAGATTAAATCTAACATTTTGACTGAGGTTCTTAATACGTCTTCTTCAGTATCTGAGCCTCTTCTGCCCTTCAATGAGGCTTTGACAGAACCTATTTTGGAAGTTTGGCAAAGACCCTTGACTGCTCCAGCCGTTTCCAGGTCTATTGCGAGGAGGTACAAGCCAGCTCCTGGGGATCCTGCTTTTCTGTCTACTCATCCATCACCTGAAAGCTTGGTGGTCCAAGCTTCTTGCTCTAAACAGTCATCTGGTTCCTTCCCTACCATCCCGGGGGATAGGGATTCTAAAAAGATGGAGCAGGCGGCTAAAAAAGTATTTTCATCTGCAAGTATGGCATTGAAATCTACTAATGCTACCTGCTTACTTGGAAGATATATCCATGCTCTTATGGACTCTGTTAAACAGCTAGCCCCAAAGCTACCTGAGGATGATCGGATTAATTTCCTTGAGGCACTTTCTGACTCTCAGGCTGCTGCCCGTCAAGTTATACAGTCAGGTTTGGATACGGCTGACTTAGTGGCCCGAGTAATGGGATCTTCTGTGGCTACAAGGAGACAAGCTTGGCTAAGATCATCTGGATTTTCTCCTGATGTTCAGGCAACCCTGTTGGATTTGCCCTTTGATGGTACGAGACTGTTTGGCACTAAGGCTGACTCTGCTTTGCAACGCTTTAAAGATAGCAGAGCGACTGCGAGATCTCTGGGCCTTCAAACGCAGTCTAGAGGGTACGGCTACAAGCGGTATCGAGGTTTTGGAAGGGCAGCTTCCTTTCGTGGCCGCCAGCAACCTCAGCAGAGTCAACAGCAGCAGAACCCTTTGTACAAATCGTACAGGGGTAAGAATAGAGGCCGTTTTCGAGGAGCTGCTCGGAAGCAGTCCTCCTCCTCCTCCTCCTCTTCTCCTCCCCCCACCGTTGGTGCCACAGGAAAGCAGCTCTAGATCCCCCATCTTAGAGCATGTTGGTCCTGTAGGGGGTCGGGTGTCCCACGTTCTACAAGATTGGAAATCGATTACTTCAGACCGTTGGGTTTTGAATCTTGTAGAGAATGGGTACACCCTCCCTTTTTTAGAGTTTCCTCCTCCTTACCCTCCTCGCCAGGGTTGGTGTTCAGAGGACCACTTGCTGCTTTTGCAGCAGGAGGTTCTTGCCTTGTTACAGAAAGGTGCGATAGAGGTGGTTCCAGAGCAGGAAAGGGGTCAGGGGCGCTACTCCCGGTATTTCCTGATTCCCAAAAAGGACGGTCGATTGAGACCGATCTGGACCTAAGGATTTTGAATCTTTACCTCAGACAGGAAAAGTTCAAAATGTTGACCTTGGCTCAGGTTCTTCTCGCGCTGCAACAGGAAGACTGGATGGTGTCCATCGATCTGCAGGATGCGTATTTTCATCTTCCCATCCTGAAGTCGCATCGGAAGTATCTCCGGTTCACGTTAGGGTCGCAACACTACCAGTTTGCGGTCCTCCCGTTCGGTCTGACTTCCGCACCTCGAGTCTTCACGAAGGTGATGGCGGTGGTAGCGGAACATCTCAGAAGGTCAGGGGTTCCTGTTTTCCCCTATCTGGACGACTGGCTGTTGAAAGCCAAGTCCCCGGAGATTGTTTTGCGCCATTTGCAAACAACAACGCAACTGTTGTTAAACTTGGGTTTCTCGATAAATGTACTCAAATCTCACCTGGTGCCTTCTCAGCGCAGCCTGTTCATAGGGGCAATACTGGACACTACTGTATGTCGGGCATTCCCGCCTCCGCAGAGAATTTTCGACATTCAGGAGATGATTCCTTTGTTTCACGATGGAGCGGTTGTTCCAGTCCTGAAGGTCCTACGCCTGCTCGGTCTGTTCGCTTCCTGCATACTGTTGGTCAGTCATGCACACTGGCACATGAGGGCACTCCAGTGGTGCCTCCTCAGGCAGTGGTATCAACACAATGGAGATCTCGGGGAGAAGGTCAGAATCTCCAGAGACGCTGCAGCGTAGTTGACTTGGTGGGGTGTGCAGGGCAACCTGTCTCAGGGAAAGCCCTTTCAGCCTCCTCCGTCG
This sequence comes from Calotriton arnoldi, assembly GCA_963921515.1. Taxonomy (NCBI): domain Eukaryota; kingdom Metazoa; phylum Chordata; class Amphibia; order Caudata; family Salamandridae; genus Calotriton; species Calotriton arnoldi. Next base: position 786,957 of record CAWUFW010006407.1, on the reverse strand, counting down.
GTGGCCACAGTGATCACGGATGCCTCCACTGTAGGGTGGGGTGCTCATCTGGGGGATCTGGAGGTCAAAGGTCTTTGGTCTCCAGAGGAAAGGTTGCTTCAGATCAACCTTCTGGAATTGCGGGCGATTCGTTTGGCACTAAAAGCTTTCCTTCCTTCCCTTCGCGGTCAGTCAGTTCAGGTCCTGACGGACAACACTACCGCGATGTGGTACATCAACAAACAGGGAGGTGTAGGGTCGTATCGCCTCTGTCGAGAGGCTCTGCGACTCTGGTCCTGGGCTCAGGGCCGTCAGATTTGTGTGTTTGCAAATCATCTAGCCGGTGTGCTGAATGTTCGTGCGGACAGTCTCAGTCGGCATTACTCGGCCGATCACGAGTGGCGGCTTCATCCGGAGGTGGTCCATCACATTTTCAAGATGTGGGGGTCTCCTCGGTTGGACCTGTTTGCCACTCACGAGAACACGCACTGCCCGTTGTTCTGCAGTCCCCAGTATCCGATGCAGGGAGTGATGGGGGACGCGTTTCAATTGGATTGGAGCTCGCATCTCCTTTACGCGTTTCCTCCCATACCCTTGATTCCTCGGGTTCTGAGGAAGATTCGCCAAGACTGGGCCCAAGTTATATTGATCGCTCCAGATTGGCCAAGAAGGTTGTGGTATACAGATCTTCTTCACCTCTCATCGCACCCTCCGCTCCGTCTCCCTTTCAGGGCAGACCTCCTCTCGCAATCGCGGGGGCAGGTTCTACACCCCCACCTCCAGAGTCTGCACCTTCATGCCTGGAGATTGAACGGGGCAACCTGAGTTCTTTCTCTCTCCCACCGGATGTGGTGGATGTCATTTTGTCATCCAGGAGGCACTCCACCAAATCTGTGTATTCCTCCAGGTGGTCCAAATTTGTAAAGTGGTGTGGAGAGAGGGCCATTGATCCTTTAAAGGCTCGTTTGGCTGATGTGTTTGAGTTTCTCTCTTTCCCTGGCCCAGCATGGTTGTGCTGTGGCTACAGTTAAAGGTTATTTGTCGGCTTTGTCGGCTTTTATTTGTTTGCCGGACCAGCCGTCTTTATTCAAATCTGTAGTTATGAGGTTCATTAAAGGCCTTACAAATAAGTTTCCACCCACTCCTTTCATTATGCCTCAGTGGGATTTAAATCTTGTTCTTACCTTTCTAATGGGTTCTCCATTTGAGCCTCTTCATAGTTGTCCTTTGAGGCTTCTCTCTTTTAAAACGGTTTTCTTGATCGCTATTACCTCGGCCTGGAGGGTAAGTGAGCTTCAGGCTCTTAGTTCTAAGCCTCCATTCTTGACCATTCATGCAGATAAGTTGGTTCTTAGGACCAGGGCTGCTTTCCTTCCTAAGGTGGTTACTCCTTTCCATTTGGGACAGTCCATTACCTTACCTACCATCTATCCTCGCCCTCAGCCTTCCAAGGAGGAGGAGAGACTTCATCGCTTGGACCCAAAGAGGGCGGTCAGTTTTTACCTGGACAGGACCAGGGAATTAAGCCTGGATGATCAGCTCTTCGTGGGCTACATTGGTCAGATGAAAGGAAGAGCTGTACACAAGCGAACTCTTTCCAGATGGATCATCTTGTGTATCAAGATCTGCTATGCTCTAGCCAAGAAGGACCCGCCTGAAGGTATCAGAGCTCATTCTACCAGAGCTAAGTCATCTTCTTCTGCTTTGGCTAGAGGTGTTCCTGTTGTTGATATTTGTAAGGCAGCAACTTGGGCCTCCCTCCACACCTTTGCAAAGCATTACTGCTTAGATTCGGAGGTTAGGAGGGACGGCCATTTTGATCGTTCTGTGCTGCAAGATTTTTTGGTCTAGTCAGTTGGACACCCTCCTCCAGGAGAGGTACGGCTTTGGGATTCTATTCATAAGGTGAGGAATCCACAGGCAGATGTATCCATCAGAAGAACAAGTTACTTACCTTCGGTAACGCTTTTTTAGGTGGATACAGTATCTGCCTGTGGATTCCTCACTGTCCCACCCGCCTCCCCGTTGTCCACCTGTTTCTACCAAAAATGCTATAACTGTTTAACATGAATGTTTTTAATATGTCTTTTTCATGCTTAAGCTTTAATATTGGAAAATGCTTGGTCTGTTGCCCTTTTTCAATGCTATTATTAGTTATGCTGTGTGTACTTGCATTTGTATTTATATTTTGTATACTGTGTATACGTGTAAAAATGTGTCGGTCCGCCCGTTTGCCTCGAAGGCATGGAAAAAATGGGTGGAACTGACGTCAGCACGCAGACGAGGTCTTCTTATGGCTCCGATGACGTCATACGGAGTCACGAGCGGAGCCGTGCTATTATGACGTCCTCGTCGACGTGGGAGAGCTAGGAAAAGAATTTCCGCTGAATGATGGCGCAGGGGGTATTCATAAGGTGAGGAATCCACAGGCAGATACTGTATCCACCAGAAAAAGCGTTACCGAAGGTAAGTAACTTGTTCATTTATTGTAAGCCAACAACGTACAATGTTATCATGAACAGTGTGTTAATATTAATGTACACATTGAGATATGATGTTCAAATATATATCCGTCTGGAATTTGTGTGCCGCCTCATTGCTCAAAGTGTGGAGCGATTCGTGGATATATATATATATATATCTATCCACGAATCGCTCCACACTTTGAGCAATGAGGCGGCACACAAATTCCAGACGGATAATTTATTAGCCAAAAAACAACAACGCGTTTCAGCCGGAAACGGCCTTTGTCAAGTTACCAAGTACTTCCTGAATCACCATTTTATGCCGGTGATGTCACAATAGACATAGAAAAGTTATTGCGGCGTGCATTATATAAATCATTAAATCACGATTATACATTCAATTCATCATAGAAAGTGTTGCATGTAAATAGAACTGATATTAAATACTAGTTCCAATAAGAACGGTAAACCATAATTATAACCATGCAAAACTACCGCTGCCGCTAAAATAATAAAAACAAACAAAATTCATTACGTATAGACAATCACATAAGACTTCACGTTGCCCCATCTACAATTCCTAATTCATTGCATGTGGAACAATAAAATTCTACATTTTTCTGGTGAATTCCATAATTGCCATTTGTACCACCTTTGATTTGAAAATCAATAAACATGGGGATAGATGTGACCCAATGTGATGTTATTCCACTGGTGGTCCAATGATCAAGTCCTAGTGGACACCTCCGGCATATATATATATATATATATAAGTATAATTATTTTTAAACTCAGCCTTCACCCCAGAAGTTTATCTGGATGCTGCAAATACAGAAAGGAAAAAGGTAAAACGGTTATAGTGGAAAATAAATACCAATAGAATAGAAATATAAAATTGAAAGGATAAAAATTCAAAAACAGAAACAAGAGTTCTCATAAAGTTACTCATTTAACAATACAAGAATTACTAATGTAAATAAATGTGTTTAGGAAGCTTAGGAAACAAAAGTGTTCTAGAGTCGAGGTTCTGCTGTCAGAGAAAACTAAGTGGAAGCACATGTACATACAAAAAATGCAAGGTTATCTAGGTGAAGCATGTACCTTGCTTTTACTATTCCTATTCTCCAGTAGTTTTACTTCCAAATGCACGGAATAACGTGAAAATATATAAATGCACATTTATTATTAGTGTGCCAATACAGTAAGTAATATGTAATCAAGACAAGAGCAAGAATAATGTGCAAATGCAGACATGCTATCTGTAATAGTTTTCAGTTTAAGAATTTGCAACCATATATAGGCCCATATTTATTAAGAGTTCACACAGCACAGCAAGAAACGTTGCTGCACTGTGGTGCGTGAACTGGAGAGAGCAGAAGTGTGCCGTAGCTACAAAGAAATGCTCCCTGCGCCAGCACACTTTGGGCTGCCTAGCGCTAACGCAGGCCACCTTACATCATAGTCCAAAGGTGAGTGCGCTATGTTCAGGATAGTTTGTGTGCTGAAAGGGGTACTTTTGTGCACAATACTATCCTTGCAAGCTTTTTCTTATTTGTATGTATGCTTGCAGGAAAAATATATTTTCCTTTGTTACGTCAGCCTCAGGTAGGCGCACCATTTTGGCACACACCCCTGTCTACAACTCTTTATTAATTTGGCTCTCCATCAAATTCCATTTGTGGATGCATGGAAATCCCTCCCAGATGCAAAATAATGCAAGGCAGTGCAATGCGATCTACTGTTTTCCTCTGTTCTTTTTTGCAAATCAACGCAATCAACATTTGCTTTGCTTTGTTAATACCAAACTGGATTTTGCATCAGCCTTGCCTTTTGACGTGATGTCATCTATAACTTGACATCAACTTAAAGCTACTCCCCAACACAGCAAAGTACATATGCTGAATTTAGTCTGGACTTCAAATGTGGAATTACTCAATTTAATTCCTTACTGCTGATTTACACTCTCCCCTAAGGAAAAGGTGTGTAATAAACTGCCCTAAACCAGCACCCTGGATTACTACTGAGCTAAATGAGTCCAAACATCAGTTACAGTGCATGGAGTCCAATTGGTGCAGAAATAATGATGAGGAAAATAAAGTAAAATTCAAAATAGGTCTGTCAGAATATAAATCCAAATTAAAGTAAGCTAAAAGGACCTATACCGTCAATACAATTCAGGAAGCTTCTAATAAAAAGAAACATTCAAGTTAATGAATGAACTTGCCTTCTCTAAAAGGGTGGCTAGTAACTTCAATCCTTCTCAAGAACTTTGTAATTTTTTTTACGTTTCTTTTATAGACAAAAGTAATTTAAGAGAGCATCATTAGTAAGGATAGTGATGGTGCACAATCTGAGGTGGATAACAATCCCCAGCACCTCGCCTTTTTCTTAGATAAAATAGGTTTAAGGAAATTGATAACAAAGCCCAGGCCTGTATTACCATTGGACCCCATGTCCACCAGCACTCATGGCAGACCTATTCATGATTATTTGGACCCCTCCAATGAATTTTTTGAATCAGGCTTTAGATCATGGACTTGTTCTAAAGGCATTTAACAGTGTGGTGATTATTCCTTTGTTGAAAAACCTGTGAGCTGATCCTACCATCTTAAAAAACTACCGTCTCATATCATTGCTTCCTTACCCTTGAAGCCCATGTTGCCTGTGACATTTGTAACCATCTGCAGAATCTATTCAGTCCTGCTTTCATCCTGACCATAGTATTGAATCAGTCATCTTGTAAGTGGTGGATAATCTGATGTTGGTTTGGAATGCAGGACTGATCTCAGTGTTAATGCTGATGGATCTCCCCGTGGCTTATCTTATTAAACTGCATGTAGGCCCCGGGGATCCATGATACAGCACTAAATTGGATTACATCCTTTTTAGAAGATCGGGTCCAAGCAGTACAGCTCAAACCATTCACAGCAGAGGCCTTACCTGTTAACTACGGCACGTCCCAAGGACCCCCCTTGTCACCTCACTTGTGTAACATCTATATCAGAAAACTAATAAATGAGTTAACTGCCGGATGCTGCAGATAATACAGCTATGTAGACGGCTCACAACTGTTTCTCCATTTGGACTGCTCACTGGCCGCTCAGTCTGAATGCCAATACATCTTGCATTTCTTCTGGAATTGGATGAGCAATAACCACTTGAAAGTGAATGCCGACAAGATGGAATTAATCATTCTTAACAACACAGTCGACCTTTGGCGTAACCTCTACTGGCCTATGGAAATGGGAGCACCCCCTGCACCAAAAGCTCCATCTAAACGTCTTAGGGTCATTATAGATGGTTTACTCTAAATGAAATCTCATATATGAGCTGTTGCATCTAAATGCAATTATCTATTAAATATGATAAAGAAGATAGCTGTTCCTCTTCCTATGGATGCTCTAAAAATTACCATTATGGCAGTCATTACCTCAATGCTTGAATACTCTAATGCAATTTACTTAGGTCTCCCTAATAATGCCATTCGCCGACTTCAAGTTGTTCAAAATGAGGCAGCGCTTGATTTTCATTTTGGCGTACAAAACGCATGAATCATCTATTTTGAGGCAACTCCATTGGTTGCCAATGTAACAAAGAATACAGTTTAAGATCTGCTATATCATCTTTAAAGCATTAAATGGCATGGCTTCTCGCTTTGTGACTAGTGGACTTAGGAAGTATATTCCTACCCAACTCCTACATCATCAAATTCTAATATTTTGGTGATCCCTAACTACAGTAAGAATGCCTGGGAGGCTGTAGCTTCTCTGGCCAAGCTCCAATGCTATGGAATTCCCTTCCGGATCAGTTAGGGCAGGAAAATAACTTTACATAGTTTAGGAAATGTTTAAGAACGTGGTTGTTTAAGCAGGCATGGTTTTTCCATTTTTCTCTTCATTTCCCTGACTATGTAGTCCCAAGATACCAGTGGTAAATGTACGCTTAATTAAGTTATCATAACATACCATACCATACCATATTGTGCAAACCATGAAAACATGCATTTGGTTATGACGTGTACGACATGAAAATGAGTAGTCAGAAAAGGTGTAACAATACTGAAATAAGCAATCAGAAATAGTACACAAAACATGCATCATGCATTCAGGAATGAAGGGCAAAATATACTGCTTTAAAATAAGATCACATGCAGGGCTTTATCTGATAAAAAAAATAAATGAAAAAAAAAGGTGCTGGTGCCTAAAACTTTTCTAAGGAGTGTGTCGCTCATCGCCTGTGTTGGCACCTTGCACTTCCACCACGAGCACCCCATTCTATAATTAAAACAAACAACATCCACTGGCAATCACTCGAGGCTGCATTCCAGTACATTTATTCTCTGTGCCACTCTAAACAAAAGACAGTCATATGCAAATCAGTCTTGGTCCTACTCCAATAGGAACAGTCCATCCCAAACTGCCCTGCCAGGTCCTTTTAAGACGAGACCACAAGCAACCCCAGTCCATTTTTAGCCTGCTTAGTGACGTATAGCTCTATATATATATATTATCACACTCTATAATTAAGTCATACGTTCTACATACACCTGGGACCGAGATCCATGTTTATCACTGAATGCTTATCAGGATCCACCAGGCACCTGTGCATTTCAGTAGTTCAGTTGCCAAATTAATTATTACTGATGATTGCTTCAATTCCCTCATCAGCAGTTTCAACACTTGTTGTTCAACATAACGAGTGCAAGTGCCCACCACCAGCAACCACCTGCACAAATGATGCATTGTCAATACCACCCATATGTGATAGTACTGGCCTAATGTGGATTTTACTTTTGAGAGTAGAGTGGGGAATAACCACAAGATTCTTTTTGCTTACTGATTCCCTCATAATTTCCTTACATTCAGGACCCTGTCGCCTGCACATATTTCATCAGGGGTTTCCTTTACAGCTGAATCGAGATTATCACTGTTCTCATAAAGAGGTTTCAAGTATTAATGGAGGGTTTGTTTGTGGTTTCCATATGTAAGCAATAGGTAACTTTGCTTCCTTCAGCACTACTAAAAATATAAGGTCCATGTCCATTTGCACTTCACAATAGCCTCACAAGAACATCATAAGGTTATTGCAAGCCTGAAATATTTGTGTCCATTTGTCCGTTGTCAGGGCTTTCTTCCAGGAAAAGTTTTATTCTCTGCACAAAACCACAACATATTTAACATATTACCTATTTGACCACATTCACTGCAACATAACCTGAAGATACATTAAGATACCTGAAGTAAAAACTTGGCTGATGGATAGGATGCTTGCAAAAGTCTCAGCAACTGGCAGTTGCCCAGGGCCACATTCCAGTCCATAGTTTTTGCTTTTCATACAACTTTCAGACAGAGGCCAGTCATATGCAATTCATACTTGATCCTGCTACAATAGGAACAGCCCAAGCTGAATTGCCAGACCAGGTCCCCTCTGAATTACAGGCAACCCTAGACCAGTTTTGGTCTGTTTTGGCCTCGTCAATGAGGTATAGCTTGAGTTCTGTGGCACATCAAGCAAAGGTCGCACATCTGGAAATACCCATCGCATTTAGGGCATCTCACTGAGGAAAACGCAAAGGTGATGGATAGAATGCTTGCAAAAGTCTCAAGCACTGCAATCACTCGGGCCCAACTCCAGTCCATCATGCCATTTTTGGACAGACCAGCAATATGCAAATCATCCTTGGTCGAGCGTCCAATACGAGCGTCCAGTCCAAACTACCTCAACAGATCCACTCTGAAACAGAACACAAGCAAACACAAAACAGTAGATGATATTGATTTAAGCATTCCACTCATCAACGTTTTGTTTTCATCAGGGTGACTTCCTAAGTGCAACGGGTGCATGAGGGCGGTTCTTGCCTGGGGTAGCAGTGTTGGCAAAACCAATGGACTAGAAAGTGACATATTGTAAATACCAGTGACTGAAATTAATTCAAGCATTCCAGCCTTAGTATATCTTAACTAGATTACTAGGAATTACTTAAGAGCAGTAACATATCTTGTATGTCTTTGTATACAGTATGATGTTTCCTCTCGTCTGTGAGTATGCTGCACCAATAATCTAGTTGCGTTTCCTTTGCAGCTCCACAAATATCCTGTTTTTGTTGTTTTCCAGGGTTGAATGTGTTGTTCTGGGAAGGGCAAGCAACACTGAAATCTACAGGCCAGTGCAGCAGAACGGAAAGGTGACTTGTGCTGATTATAAATGGGGGATCTGCTATGGTCTCAGGTTCTACTGCGTGCAAATACTCACTTTTGTAAATGACTCGGCCATTTGCAGATTCTGTCAAAGAACTGATGGATTAGCAAAACAAATGTTAGCAAAAGCTTGCACCTTCAAAGAGCTCTCATGTCACTATCTGCCAGTAGAGCCGAAGCATTCTTTGTAGTCCTACAGGACACAACCTCTAACGTTCTTTTACGTCCATTCTCTCTAACTCTCCTAAACCACTTTAGCATCTAGTACATCTTATTTTAATGTCACAACAATTGATGTATAAGCGCATCTATGAGTGATTGATCCTTTCTTTACCATCTGCCTGCAGTGCTCTGAGATCCCAGGCCTGAAGATTCTGTCTTACAATGCCCCCGTATACTATGGCAACAGGAACTTCTTCAAAGAAGCTGTGAGCAGCCTGTTGGGTTTAACGCAGGAGAAGATCAGAAAGCGGGAGAAGGCCCTGAAAGCCCTGGAGGAGGGGAGAGCTGCCGACATCAGCATAATTGTAAGACCGGGAACCCCTGAGAAGGTTCTTTAGATCGCACTGGTGTTGCTGTAATTCAGATGATCCGTGGTCAATCACTGATGACGCCAGCGCTGCAATTTATTGAATGAGAAGAGTGCCAGGTATTCTAATGCTGAATGATCTGAAGAGAAACCAGACATGCCTGATATGTGACTCGGCCCAATTACCAGTAATTAATCCCAATGGAAAGGCAAATCAATCAATCAGTCAAGCATTTGTAGAGCGCACTACTCACCCGTGAGGGTCTCAAGGCGCTAAGGGGGGGGGGGGAGCTGCTACTGCTCGAACAGCCAGGTCTTGAGGAGTCTCCTGAAGGTCAGCAGGTCCTGGGTCTGTCGCAGGTGGATGGGGAGGGTGTTCCATGTCTTGGAGGCGAGGTGGGAGAAGGATCTGCCGCCAGTGGTCGTTCGGTGTATGCGTGGAACGGTGGCGAGGGCGAGGTCTGCGGAGCGAAGCTGGCGGTTGGGAGTGTAGAAGGTGAGTCGTTTGTTGAGGTATGTAGGTCCGGCGTCATGGAGTGCTTTGTGAGCGTGGGTGAGGAGCTTGAAGGTGATCCTCTTGTTGACGGGGAGCCAGTGCAGGTCTCTCGGGTGGGCAGTGATGTGGCGGGGGATGTCGAGGATGAGGCGTGCGGAGGCGTTCTGTATGCGTTGAAGTCTTTTCTGGAGTTTGGCTGTGGTTCTCGCGTAGAGGGCGTTGCCGTAGTCCAGCCTGCTGGTGACGAGGGCCTGGGTGACCGTCCTTCTGGTTCCGGTGTGGATCCATCTGTAGATCTTGCGAAGCATGTGGAGGGTGTTGAAGCAGGAGGAGGAGACGGCGTTGACTTGCTGGGTCATTGACAGTGATGAGTCCAGGATGAACCCAAGGTTGCGTGCGTGGTCGGTGGGTGTTGGCGCAGCTCACAGCGAGCCCGGCCAACAGGAGTCGTCCCAGGCGGAGGGGGTGGGGCCGAGGATGAGGTCCTCCGTCTTGTCCGAGTTCAGTTTCAGGCGACTGTTCTTCATCCATTCGGCGACGGCCTTCATTCCTTCGTGGAAGTTGATTTTGGCGGTGGCGGGGTCCTTGGTGAGGAAGAGGATCAGCTGGGTGTCGTCGGCGTATGAGACGATGTTGAGGTCCTGTGATCGGACGATGTTGGCGAGCGGTACCATGTAGACGTTAAAAAGGGTCGGGCTGAGGGATGATCCTTGGGGTACGCCGCAGGTGATCTTGGTGGCTTCGGATCGGAATGGAGAGAGGCGGACTCTGGGTTCTGTCGGTGAGGAAGGAGGTGATCCATTCCAGGGCTTTGTCGCGGATCCCTGCGTTGTGGATGCGTGTGCGTAGGGTGTGGTGGCAGACGGTGTCGAAATCGGCCGAGAGGTCTAGGAGGATGAGGGCCGCGCTTTCGCCGTTGTCCAGCAGGGTCCTGATGTCGTCGGTGGTGGCGATGAGGGCGGTTTCGGTGCTGTGGTTGCTGCGGAATCCGGATTGGGACGAGTCCAGGGTGTTGTTCTCTTTGAGGAAGTGGGTCAGTTGTCTGACGATCTTCTCGATGACTTTCGCCGGGAACGGGAGCAGGGAGATGGGCCGGAAGTTCTTGAGGTCCTTTGGGTCTGCCTTGGGTTTCTTGAGTAGGGCGTTGATTTCGGCGTGTTTCCAGCTCTCCGGGAAGGTGGCGGTCTCGAAGGAGCTGTTGAAGATCTTCCGGAGTTGGGGTGCGATGATGGAGCTTGCTTTGTTGAAGATGTGGTGAGGGCAGGGGTCTGACGATGAGCCGGATTGGATGGTGTTCATGGTTTTGATGGTGTCTTCGTCGTTGACGTGGTTCCAGGAGAGTAGGAGGCCGGTGTAGCTGGGGGGCGGTGAGTCTGGGGTGTCGGCGGCTGTCGTGGGGGTCTGAGTGTTGAAGCTGTCGTGGTTGTCTCTGATCTTGCGGTGGAAGAAGGTGGCAAGAGAGTCGCATAGGTCTTGTGACGGCGGGATATCGTTAAGGTTGGAGCTGGGGTTGGCGAGTTCCTTCACGATGTTGAAGAGCTCTTTGCTGTTGTGTGCGTTGTTGTCGATATGTTCCTTGAAGGTGGTCCTTTTGGCGGTTCGAATGAGTTGGTGGTGCCTGCGGCTGGCGTTCTTGAGGGCCGTGTGGTTGTCCGGTGTCTGTTCGTGGCACCACTTCTTCTCGAGTCTTCGGCAGATCTGTTTGGATGCCTGGAGGTCGGTGGTGAACCAGATGGCCCTTCTGTCGGTGCGTCTGTTTGAGGGTTTCTTGATTGGGGCGAGAGTGTTGGCGCAGTCGTCGATCCATTGCCTGAGGTTACGGGCGGCTGTGTCGGTGTGGTCGGTTGGTGGGTCTCGGGTGAGGGTGGTGATTAGCTGGTCTTCGGTGACCTTGTTCCAGCTGCGATGGGGGATTCGTTGCTGGTGGTTGTGTGCGGTGTTTTTCTCGAAGGAGAAGTGGATGCAGCGGTGGTCGGTCCAGTGGAGTTCGGTGGTGTGGCTGAAGATGACTTGGTTGCTGGCGGAAAAGATGGGGTCGAGCGTGTGTCCGGCGGAGTGGGTGGGTGTCGTGACGAGCTGTTTGAGTCCGAGGTTGGCGAGGTTGTCCAGCAGGGTGGTGGAGTTGCTGTCGTTGGCGTTCTCGAGGTGGAAGTTCAGGTCTCCAAGGAGGATGTAGTCTGTGGAGGCCAAGGCGTGCGAGCTGATGATGTCGGTGATGGAGTCGCTGAACTGTGGCCGGGGTCCTGGGGGTCTGTAAACGAGGGTTCCTCTGAGGGTGGTGTTGGGATCGATGTGGATCTGGAAGTGCAGGTGTTCGGCGGTGCTGAGTGTGTCTTCGGTGCTGGTCGAGATTCTGAGGGTATTCTTGTGGACGATGGCGATTCCTAAGACTTTTAGAGCCCATCCCAATTATGCACAACATATATAGACGATGAAGCCTGTTGTCTCTTTCTGCTTCTTGTCCCTGATTCACACTGTTACTGAACCTAGAATGTAGACAAACAGCAGTAGTGCACACATACATGCTAAGAATTCTCATTGGCTGAGAGATTCTCAGCATTCTTTATTGGATACTAATTTGAATGGTTCTATGTGAAGGTAAAGAAGGCCAAAGGCCAGAAAACTTTTAACAGGACCCCAAAATCAAGACACCAATATTACAAAATCATGACCTGAGTTAGAAGTTTCTCCGTCATAAACGTGATGGATAACCCATCTTCGTTTTTACAAGTGGATTATATCCTATGGAACTTGCAATATGGTAGATGGGATATCCGTCACCTTTGTGACAGGGTACCCACAAACCAAACTCGAAATCAAGCCCCTTAGTTTCTTTCTATTGGAAGTGTTCAAAATATGAACTCTTAATAACAAACACATTAACCGTGACAACAGATAAAATTACATAAGTTATAATTACAATTTTTCAATACTTTTTACCTCCATTTTTTTGTTTTTGGGGGAGGACCCGGTCTGTGCTCTTCTCTCCGAAGCAAAACAACCCCTTCAATCTTCACTTCTTTGCCCTGTTTTCTAATTTTCGTTTTTTTTTAGCAAGTAAACCTAAACATCCTCTCAACCCTCTTCTTCCCTGCCCCACTCCCAAAATCTTTTTGTATTGTCTCATTTTACCCCAACCCGATGTAAACTATCTTTAATTATTTTAATAAGGCCATTCAGTGTATGGAAAAACAGTTCTCTTTACACAGGTCTTCATCACTAACGATCACCAACAATCAGCATTCTAGAATGTTGCTTTGTTTGAAGATATCAGCTTAGGTTTTGATACGTATTGTGACATAATTCACTGAATGGATGCTTTTTAAAAAAGTGTTTTCCTCTTTTACATTTTGCTATTGTGTAAATTAATTTTGTTACTATATCTTTTTTATCAAAACGGTTTGTAAATTGTTCAATAATAATATATTGCAGATTATAAGGCAATATAGCAGCAGTGATTTAGGTAGTCACCCCCTTTATTGAACTATGAAGAAATTTCTCCTCTATCTCCAATGTGTAATATTTTACTTTATTTTTCCACTTTGAAAATGATAGCTATGGGTTTTCTTTGTGTTTTCGTGGGTATGGGTTTCCTGGTTTTTGCTTAGAATTGTTCACATATTGCTAATGTGTATTCGTTTTCGTAGAAATCACCCTTTTTCCATTGCAATTTAAGTAGGAAAAGAAATGTTATTCAATTTGTCACAAGACCATTAATTAATTTCTACACATATTCACCTATTATTATCAAGTTACTTACTTTGTTTTAATGTCAAACTTAAGCCTCAGAAATAGCCCAGTTCAAAATGGTCGTTGTATTATTGCGTGAATGATGTTTAAGATGCATGTTCCAACAACTACCTCTCGTAGGGGATTTATTGTTTTCTCTCTCTGTAGGAAAATGGAATAGCCAATCCAGTGTACCTTCCAGATAGAGACGTCTTGGACTCAGATTCAGGTACCCATTATGCATCCATTTTTCTATTTTCTCATGCAGTATCATTCCTCCGGCTAGGAGAAACAACAAAAAGACTTTCCACCAGCAGACTTCAATAGCAAACCAGAATTGACTTTAAGGAAGAAATGAGAATTTTAAAAGCTTACGTCTTTTGATCTTCATTTATCCAAGCAGATCTTATCACATGCTTATTCAAGACGGTATATATTTGCATAATGCAGAGCTGGCTAAGATATAGCAGTTAGTGGAGTAGCCTGGGGCTCATGGGCCTTAGTGCAAGCAGTGAAACTAGGCGGCTTAGCCGGTATTGACATATTGCTATAAATGAGGTGCAGCCTCACCTCATCACACACCTGGACCCCGGTGTCACTGCACCTGCTACACTAACGTAATTTATTAGTCTGCAGGTTGCTAATTCTACTCGTTTTTCCTTCTTGCCTCCCTATCTCCACCCTGGCCTCTCAACTTCTTAATCTATTTAATGCTCTACCCCCTTCCTCAGTCTCTCTCTTCCCCCTCTTCTGTCTCTCACTCATCCTCATCTCTTTCCTCCCATACCTCCTTATTTCTGGTTCCTTTCTCTTCCGTTTCCTTGCACACTTTGCTCATCCTTTTCTCCTTTCTCTTTCTCACTCAAACTTATTATCTTCTTTCTGTCACAGTTTCCTGCCCTCTTTCCCATTCTTTCACCCTGTCCTTTTCTTTCATCCCTTTTCTCTTTCATCTTTATTGTTTTCTTATCCTCTACTCCCTCTATGCCCCTTCTCCTGAAAAGTGAACAGCGAAGTTCCTGGCATGCACTGTGTCTAAACAAAAATCAGAACATGCAGCTGCCAACATCAGCTAGTGCATGGCAAACTGGGCCTGCTCCTACCTCTGTCCCCCAGTGCATTGCTCTGGCTGCACCAATGGTAGCTACCCCCCAGAAAGCAGTCACAATGACTTTCGGACCTGCTGAAAATATAACTATAACCTCTATGTGCTACATCACCACTTTTTCAGAAAGATCTTTGCTATTCCTTGATAAATACTATCATGGGGGCATAATGGTGTCTTGCAGCTTAACCTGGCATAGTATAAACAATTGGAAGTCACCTGGTGCATGACCTATGACATCAGCACCCACAATTTTCCACCTACGACCTTCGGTTTCCAAATTTGATTTTAAAGGTAGTATGATAGCCAGTTTCTTTTCTGAGAAATGCAATTCTAGATTTCTAAGTATGTGTTAAGAAAGACAGGCCAGTGGTTGAGCATCTGTGCAACAGATCTGTGATTCTGAGCATCCTACTTAAGCTGCTCATGAGTATAAGGGACAATCTTTGAGAAGTCCACAGATCAGGTCTTAGATCCACATTCCTTTTTCCCACCCTCCCCCTCGACCCATCGCATGCACACATACATTTGGGGCAGGAAAGCTTCAGAATGTTATGACAAACCAACTTTCATAGTGGCGATTAACAGGGATTGCAAGAGTTTTGGGAATAGCATGTGAGAATCGGTGCTTCTGCGCCAATTCCCATAGGTTTTTCTCTGGTCTTTCACATGGAGATATCGCCCTGTGAAAAACAGCAACTTGTAAATTCCTCTGGATCCAGTAACATTAGGGCCACTTGGAATTGTGGCCTAAATAGAGGTGATTTTGAACTGATGCATCTTCTGTGCACTGAAGAGATGCAGTTGAGATTGAATTTCTTGAAGGGTAGTAGTACAATATTTCAGTGAAAATGCTCTTAAACTGGCAGTGAGCACTCTTTCATTCTAAGTTTCTACAAAACAGCAGAAGATTTCTGATGCAGAGTCTATGTTTAGAAGAGAAAATCTGCTTTACTTAATCGGAAATTTACACAAATTCCTCTAAGATTAGTAGAAGGGTCTATCAAAAGGTTTAGAAGAGCAAAAAACCTACACAGCTAATTGCATTAATAACAAACTAACTAAAGTAAATTACAACATTATAGAGAATTTATCAATGCTGAAGTGCTAAAAAAAAGTATTACAAGCCACAGTATATCAGAGACAAAACCTATTCCAATTCGTAATTCAAAACTTTTAAAATTTGTAACACAATTGCTTTTAATATCAGGGAGAATCACTCAGTCAGCTGTGGCCTCGCCACTGAAAAATATGTTGTTTTAGATGACATAAGTTAGAATCTTGGCAAGGCAGACTCAGTCACCCATACTTCTGAAGTCAATAAAGTGAGTACCATAAATTGTCTAATAGTAACACCTGGTATTTACAGTGCTTAGAAACGGCAGAAGTGGAATGTAAACCGTTATATACAATCATTATTAGACATTCGTCTCCATTCCATACTATTCAACTGGATCCACAGAAATCATCTTTGACTTTCTTCAACGCAGACCCTCAGGAGGAAATAGCCAAGTTATAGCCCCATTATGTGTGCCCCATTAATTTTGAAGGGCTATATGACATTGATTACTCTAGGCCACACTGAATAAGAGCCATAGCCTTTAGGATCCAAGTATCTACTCTGCTTGTGGCATTATCTTGCATGAAAAAAGTCTTCTCCTTCCTTACCAGTAACATAACCACCTTAATTCCCCCTTCCATACCTGATCCCACAATGCTTTTGCATGTGGCTACAACACATCAGCCTGTCCTTGGAGTATTGAGCAGAAGGCCAGATTTATATCTTGGCAGGGATAGAACTCAGTTGCAACGCAATGGAGTTCACTCCCTGCCAAGATTATGGTCCACCCGCCTGATTCAAATTCAGGTGGACCATAGTTTGACGACGTCAGAGACTACTCTCTTTGTGGTCAAACTTCTCCAATGGCCCGACAGAGTAAGGTCCATTAGAGGTTTGGCTATATGTCCATCACGCTTTAGGAAAACTGCGGGCAAATCCATGGTCCCTGGACCTCCCAGCCGAGGCTGTGTCATCTCGAGCCCTTTGTGCCTTCCTGAACCTGGCCAGTTACTTTCAAGGCCACCGCGAGTGCACTGCTGCATTTTCCACACTCTGGTGGGACTTCAAGTCCCAGAGTGCAACGTGTGTTTTCCCGCCACAGACGTCCATCGGTCAGCTGAGAGGGAGGGGCCGGTGGTGTCCTTATCAGCGCGGCTCGCCTCCCGTGGCGCGGGACGTGCGCGGGCAGCGCCCGGGCAAAGCCCGGGCCAAGGGCGAGCCCATCCTGCGCCCGCCAGCGCCAGGAAGAGACAGGACAGGGCCACCCCTCTGATAACTGACTCTAGGGAGTAGAACTGACTTAAGGGGCGTCCTAAGGTACTGTACTCTTTTTTATTTTTTATTTTTTGCTCTGATGAACCCCTGGACCTACAAAAGCAAATAGTTTTGGTATTTTTCAATCTACACTGCCTAATATTGTTACACTTTGGTTTCTATTTGTGGGATACAGTTACCAGGGTAGCTAAGGCAATCTGATGGGGAAAAGGAAACAGCTGGAAGAGTGTGGAGAGGGCGGGGAGGCAGGGGGAGCGAAACCTGGCCGGGGCAATAAGGGCAAAAGGGCGAAAAAGGCAATCAAATCATCGGGTAGTAACTGTGTGATGGATCGCATCGATAGTCTAATTAATGAATGCGAGGTCATTTTAGAACCTGCCTCGGAGAAACCAGTAGCTAGTAAGAAGAAAAACACATCTAAGCAATGCCCCCTTCTAACTTGTCAATACCGGATATGTTTCTTAAACAAAACAGTACTAAGGCCCTAGTAAACTGTATTGATAAAGCAATAGAGGAGGAGAGGGTATTAGATTTTAGTGCCAGTCCAGTGATACTTCCGTCAGATACTTGTTACGAAGACCCCCAAGTCCTCTGTTCAAATAGATTTCAGCCATTACTAACGTTAGAAAACCCAGTTTGTGATGAGGGTGAAAGGCTAAGGCCAGATCGGGTCTTTGTGGCCGAAACGAATCAAAGGCAGGATGTAGACACAGACTTAGACATTAGTCGACAGAATTTAACGGAATTGGTAATGTCATTAAAAACGGAAGTGAGGTCTATGAGAGGTACGATAGAGGAATTAACTCTACTGGTTAAATCGCTGGTGCTAGACTTAACCCAAAGTAGGATAGGGAATGTAAACAATAACTGCCATACAGCGCGCCAGCAAGGAGTTACTCCAGCGAGGGAAATAGGCACTTGGACAGCATTGACAAGTAGGCCTTCTCCCCAGCTAGATAATGCCAGTCGAAACTCACGACCTCAGCTGATGCCTAAAAATTTACCGAATACCGTCTTAAGTAACTGCATTGGTACTAGGAGGTTGGGCGACAGGAGGGTACTTGTATTACCTACTAGAAACCCTCCTGGATTAGTGGAACAGCAGCAGAAGGACAATCAGCCTAGTTCACTTCAGCATGGTGCTGTGGTAAAGAATATACCCAACACATATCCTACTTCCAACCCTAATAGAATCTTAATGACCAACGTACCAAAATATGACGCACGAAGAGGCATAGAGAACAGGAGTCGGTAATCAATAAGGCTATTCACTGGATAAGGCATGTTAGGGGTTGCCGATCTGTAATTAGGGATGACATAGTTTCAGCACGTAGGCTATCCTCACCTACCCATCCCTTTGATTGTATTGAACTTTTAATGAAAAGTGTAGATCTAGTAGAAAATCTTTTTACACTTGAGTTTCGCACCACATCACCAGACCACTCAGCTATCCAATTTAGACGCTTCCTTCCGAATGATCACAGCAACTGTTTGGCAAAAGAAAGGCCTACCAGTTTGCAAGGGAGCTCTGCGTTGGATAGTAATGATTGACTCACTAAGGGTTCAGCATTAAGAAAACAAGACTGCATAATCCTGAATTCTACCATAAGGAAGAACCCTGTGTGCCCGCAAGACCAGGTGACAGAATTGGCCCAATCTACTCCGCTTAATAAAGCTCGAAGATTGCTAGTAAACGCAGTGTATGAGAATGGTAGTTCTGTGCACCCTAAGGTCTCATCAGTGGAAATGACACAGACTTCCATCCTAAGCTTAGCCAGCCTAGCTCAGGCAGACAGTAGTTCGATGGAGGGTCATTTGTCCCATCCCTCTATAGATGGGGCTTTGACTTTTAATACTTCACCATATAAGAATTCTATCCTGTCATGGAACATTGCAGGATTGAGTAAAAAGATGGTCTCTCCAGAATGGCATGCACTCATTAGAAAATATGATATCTGCCTTTTCCAAGAGACCTGGGCAGAGAATCCATTGTATTGTGAAGGGTATTTAAACTATCACATACCAGCCTGCAGGGGAGAAAAAGGGAGGCCATCTGGGGGTTTGACCATTTGGGTGCGACAAAATCTTCAGTTAACTATAAAGGAAATCCAAATCCAAAGTAAAGACATCCAGGTAGTTAGGCTGATTTTAAGCGCAGGTCAAATAATAGATATCTATAACATCTATGTGCGGGGCACAAGAGGCAAGAAATCGGGAGTCCTGGATGTTCTAGATGCTCACCTAGATTCTTACCAGGAAATTACTAAAGCTATTATTGCTGGGGACTTTAATATGACATTCGAACCTCTAGTCCAGGAGGGAGGTAACCACCTAGATGATGCAAATATTTTCTGGGGCATCCCGAAGCTGGAACTGGATCCTATAAGAAAGTGGACTGATGTGGTCATTCAAATCAATACTATCTGTATGGAAAGGGGTTTGAGGGCGGTCAATGGGCGTACGCACTCCGATAGGTTTGGGGCCAAGACTTTTAATAATGGATTTAGCTCCAGTAGAATTGACTATGTATTGTTGAGTTTGGATCTATGGCATCTTTTAAATGATATGGTAGTTATTGATAGGGAGGAAAGTGACCATAACCCGCTGTGCATAACTACTCACCCGTGGGGGCCTAAGACACAAATAGGATCTAGTGATAGTAGTGTGGCGAATGAAGTTAGTTGTTCAAACGATATGCGACGTCTCAAATGGGCTCAAATTATCGAAACACCAGAATTACTAGATTGCATAAAGAAGGGAGTGGATAGTGCTACCACCGAACTTGAAAGGAAGGTGAAAAGTTCTAATGGACTAGACGAAATAACAAGTACTCATAACCTTTTTTTGCTGATTTGCGCACCTATTTCTTTAAGCAGGGGAGACAAAAAAGGTCTTTAGACAGAAAGGTGAGCGCTGGTTCAACAAAGAGTGCAGAGAAGCTCGGCTTGCGTTAGGGGAAGCCATTAAGGTAGGAGACCCTATAGTAGTACGTAAGGCAAGAAGTGTTTATAAAGGAACTCAGGCTTCAGCGAAGAAAAGTTGGGATGACAAAAGATGGCTTGAGCTAAAGGTGGCTTGCGCCTCAAAAATTCTAAGGTATTTTGGAATGTTTACAAATGGGGAGGGGAGGGGAGGCTCAGCAGCCCCTGAATCATGTTTCCCAAAAGGACTGGGTGTCCCACTTTAGACCCCAGTATGCCTCAGAAATAGTCTATGATGAAGGTGGCTTCACCATTACACCATATCAAGGCCCAGTCTTTTGTGAGGAAGAGGTCGATATTGCACTTAAGGCAATCTCAGTTGGAAAAGCACCAGGGCCAGATGGCATATCGGGGGACGTTTTCCTTTATGATAGAGACAAGTGGAATCGTTACATCCTCTTGTTGACAAATGCTATCGCTCAGGGGGCGCCAATCCCAGAATCCTGGAGAGGAGCACTAATTATACCAGTCTATAAGAAAGGGGATAGGGCATGCCCCGGGAATTACAGGCCAATCAGTCTGATTGACTGTATGAAAAAGTTACGGGGAGATTGGTATTGAATAAAGTACAGACCTGGATCGATGAGTTCAATGTTTTATCTCCCCTTCAAGCAGGGTTTAGGGCATTAACCAGCACCATTAATCAGGTGTTTAGGTTTGTTTTGCTTTACTGGAAAACTGTTACTTTGGGCAAGGGGTAGATTATACGCCGCATTTGTTGATCTCAAGTCGGCATTCGATCTAGTTCCCCGAGCAAAACTCTGGAAGGTGCTACATGAGTTAGGGATGCCACATGAGCTTTTGTCACTTATTATTAGGCTGCATGATGAGAATAGTGCCAAGATAAGATGGGGGAATCAAGACGAAGTGACTGAGTCGTTCCCTGTGGAAAGAGGGGTGAGACAAGGATGTGTGATGGCCTCGACACTATTCTCATTATATATTAATGGAATAGTGAGTAGTATGAGCTCTACCCCTACGGATGCCCCAAGTCGAGCTGGAGTAAAAATCCCCATACTGTTGTTTGCGGGCGACACTTTAATTATCTCCAAGACCCCGAGCGGACTGCGAAAGGCCCTCAAAATATTTGAGGAGTTCTGCTCATTGCGTGGGTTAGAGGTTAATGTGTCGAAAACAAGATTGATGGCATTTAATACACAAAAGGCACTGAAGGGCGGAATTGCTATGAATAATAGACCGCTAGAATATGTAAAAGAGTTCACTTATTTGGGGGTCAACTTCCAAAATAATCTGAAATGGAATCATCAGATAGAATTGGCATCCCTTAAGCATAGACAACTTGCGGGGCGGTTCAACTCGAATACAATACCTCATATACAAAACCCATAAGTCCTGCCCTGGAGATTTATAACACAAAAGTTATTAGCTCAGCCCTTTATGGTTCGGAGCTGTGGGGCTGTGAAAATCTGGTGGTGCTTACATCCTCTGAAAATAGATTCTTGAGGAATATTATTAGACTACCTCAAAGCACCCCAATGTGCCCATTATTGCTAGATTTGGGGAGAAAACCGATTGCAGCCCTAGCGAAATTGCTTCCTTTATTGTATTGGCGTAGAGTATGGAGTGTACCCGAACTTGCAGGTTATGCAGCAGGGTTTTTAGATGTAATTAGAGCCGACACCTTTCACTCTATAAAGTGGCTACGGACAGTTAGAGATATTTTATTTAATATTGGCATGATCCAGTTGTGGAATGATCCGGAAAATTCTGCCTTCCCTTCGAAACAATGTATGAAGGAGTTGTATTGGGAATGGGTTTATCTCAATGTTTTTAGATCTAGTGATTCTTCCACTTTGACTGGTTCTTTTTTGGAATTCAAAGCCACCCCGAGGATGGAGTCTTATTGGGACCTCATTACAAAGCCATTGGACCGGAAATTGTATTTCCAGTTTAGGGTAGGCTCCCTGCCTTTGAGAGCTTTTACTGCGGGATGGAAAGTATCTAGTGATAAAACTTGTCCTTTTTGCAAAGATAGTGTTGAGTCTTTGACACCTTTACTTTTTGTTTGTGTTGGATACAAAATACCACGTCGTGTTTGGTTACGGCCAATTTGTAAGCTCATAGGCACAAGAAGGGCGCAGGAGGCTGAAAGAATACTGCGCTCGGATACAACAGCACCTATTGTCATAGCAATGGCGAAATATCTAGGGTGGTCGTGGGCTTTAAGATCAAATTACCTACGACATGTATAAGAGAGCTATACCAAGAGCTGCCCCGCAAGTTTTGTAATCATAAATACTCTTGAAGGGAAGGTCCTTCTAATGTATTATAAAATGTACATGTTACATGTTTTAAAGTTGGTTTTAATATATTGTTTTTTATAACATTGTATATATTTAAAAAAAAATCTTTTTAGGTTATGCATTTTTATGATGGATGGTTCCTATATGCTTTTATGACTTAATTTGTCGAATAAAGCTATTTGAAATGAATTTGAAAATATGTCCAACAGTCTAATTTAACTTGGTGGACATGTGGCCATTTTCAATGCCAGTCACTGCCCGGAAAAATCTGGCAGTAAAGGGCACTGAAAAGTGCTCAATGCCTCCCTCACCCCCGTGGGAGGAAACTCCCTCGTAACTTTGATGTACAGCTCCGTTATGTTTGAGTGGGGCAGTCCGGCAAAGTTACAATGTATTGGCAGGAATTGTGGTGATTGTGATTGCTGTCAATGCTTGAACTGTCCGCTGGGCCAGTGGACATTTTATAATTTGGCGGGCGGCAACCTGTTCGAGCAATGGAGTAATTTACTCTGTCACCCTGGTGAAGCACGGGCCATCTGCCAAATTATAAATCAGACCCTAACTGAGGAACCTCTGAATCCCCATTTCAGAGCTGAGCCAGGACGCTTTCCATTCAGGAGACTTCTTGAAACCAAACCTTTCAATATATCACTTGATAACTTGCCTAAATTCACCATGCTGAACACTTTAGTATTACAATCAAAAAATGTGGCTCGTGCACGGGAATCTAGCTGCTGGTGACTGTATATTGTGTACATCGTGCTCTGATGTCTGCACAAAAAAACACAAACATGACAAAGTTATCAGAAGATTGCAGCCCACCCTTTTTTCAAATTACCTAATTAAATTACCAAACAAATAATTTCTGGACACAAAATGTGTTCATTTAGGTCACGTGTTTCCCTGTACTGGAAACAACAATTTCTCTAGATGCACAATTGGTCTGTATAAACCAGTTGAGTCTAACTTTTTTTAAAGTGGGCCAGGTTATTGCTTTTTCTCCAGTCACTGAGCCAGAGAGAGCACCAAAGGAGAAGAGCTGATTTAACATAAAGAGTTGATGTCATGTGACATTTTACTACAGGGACATCACAGGAAGTGGTATCATAGAACATGCAGTGAAATGGCTTGAGAAAACTTAACATAAAAGAACATGCATTCCAGAATCATAATAGTGGTAATAATTCACAAATACTAAAACTTGACTAAAATAGGAACAAATAATGGTTGTCATTTTATGTCAGGAACAAGAAAACAAACTGAATACATTTGTTGCACTGTCTCATCTCAACCTCCTCAAGATGCATATTAAATGCAAAACAAAAGGAAGTGCAATAACCTGGAAAGATATGGGTTATGGTTATTTTTTGACATTGAAACCAGAGGATCTGATTTCTAATCTCAATTTGATCACACTGTTTGACATGTACAAAGTACTTTCTCTCCCTGGGGCTTACATAAATTATATTCCAACAACTGCCTTGCCATACATTATATGACAAAAAGTGAGCATGTTATTCACGGCTTTGAAACATACACCCCAACCAAGAAAATACCTACATATTATCTAAATTTTAGCATCCAGGTCCTCCATTCATCACCGGCCTCCTGGTTCTCCTCCTAGTCCTCCTGTCTTCCTTTTTTTCCTCCAACCCTTGGTCCCTCTCCTCTTGGCTTAGTCGTTCTTACTCTCATCTAGGGGTGGGGGGTAAACTCCGCTCCACCGGCAGAGTTTTGCCACTCTGCGCTCTGCTTGGAACGCAGAGTTTGGAAAAACTCTGCCAACCCGCCGGCCGAGCAGAGTTTACCAGTGCGCACACCCCTAGTGTCAGCAATCCCGTGGTGGGGGACTTACTTGTGGCAACATTAGGGGTTCTTGGCCCCCAACGACCCTCAGCAGCCAAGGGGACTTTATCCCTCAACTACTAGTGTGCCAGAAGGCCCCTTTGAAGAGTGGTTGAGAAAGGGGACGAGGCCTCCGATGACATCTCAGCAATCCTGCTGTGGGAGACTTACTTGTGGCAACAGTAGGGGTTCTGGGCCCCAATGACCCTCAGCAGCCGAGGGGACTTCATCTCTCAACCGGTAGTGTGCCAGAAGGCCCCTTTGCAGAGTGGTTGAGAAAGGGGGCGGGCCTCCGACGACATCTCAGCAATCCCGCTGTGAGGGACTTACTTGTGGCACCCCTCAGCAGCCAAAGGGACTTCATTAGGGGTGGCTGAGCAATACTGGCGGAGTTTTTCGGCAACTCAATGGAATTACGCAGAGTGAAACTCCGCGAGCTCCACCCAGGCCTACTCTCATCCTCCTTTGTCTAGTCCTCATGGTTCTCTTCTGATTTCTGGCCCTGTTCTTGGTCCTACAGGGCTGATCCCACTGATCTTTGTCCTCCTGGTACATCTCCTCCTAGTCATCCTCATCCTCCTGCTGATCCTCCTCATTCTGGTCCTTCTTTTCCTGTTCCCAGACCTCCTCCACATCCTTTTTTGCTTGTCTACTGGTCTTCCTCTTTGTCCTTTGTCTTTTCCTCCTCCTGGTTCTCCTCATTTTTTTAACCCATCTTTCTTGAATCTTGACAGTATTTACTACAGCAGAGATAACAAGTATCATCAATAGACCAATAAACTGCAGTAAGTATGCTGCGTTCAAGGCATAACAGTTGTTCCAGGATTTCACAATGGCATGAATATGCATAACTAATATAACACAAACCCAACTGTGAGCCTATAAACCCATATTGAATACAAAAAGTACTTGTGTGTTGTAGCCCTAATTGTGGACCACTTACAGCGGGGGCGGTGATAGGACCACTTTGTGACTTTCACGTGGGTTCTGTAGAGTCAGTGCATCAACACCCCAACTGTATTATATGTACTTGCGCGATGCGGGGGGTAGTGGGGAAGCGGAGGTATACCTTTGTGGGGAGATGCTATCGGGAAAGCAGTCATTATGTCAAGTCAATCAGAGCTCTCGTCTTCACCAGGGGTTCCCTGGAAGGCAGATAGCAGTTCATCCCACGCAGCCGCAATGGGACACTTTTTCAATCCCCATATTTCCTTGCTTTGTAGCGCAGCAGCCTCGGCCATACCCCACTGGACAGTCACTCTCTGCCAGTGTGCCACAATGGGCAATGTCAGGGCCTTCAAATGCATACCAACTGCCCTCTTGACTAGCAGCAACGCCAGGTCAATGAATCGATTGGATGCTCCTCCCGCTTTACAGCACTTACAGAGTCCCAGTAAGCAGCCAGCCATGCAATCCAAATCTTGACGGTTTGTTACACGTGAGAGAGTGGTGCAGATCTCCACCCACAGCGTGCTAACCGACAGACAGCTCCAAAACATATGCACGATGTCTGCCTCAGGGGCATGGCAGCGAGGGCATTCTAGAGATGTGGTAGGGTACATCATATGTATCTTGGCCAGCGTTAGGTAGGCTCTGTGTAATTTGTTATACTGGATGTATTGAAAACAGGCACTGCGTGAGACCTTTCTCGGGTATATCAGCACCCTGTCCCAATCCTTTTGGGTCAGTACATGGCCTATGTCTCGCTCCCAGTTTTTCTGAAGGGCTCCAAGCGGATCTTGAGTTTTATATGAGAGGGCTTTAGTGAGCCAAATAATAAGTCTCTGCCCATTGCCCATGGTGTAGAGTATCTGTGTCAGGGGGTGTGTCGCCTGCACGTGTCGGTAATGCCCCACAGTCGCTCCAGCTCCCCCATGAGTTGCCTATGTGCCAAAAACTGACCAGCCGTAATACCTTTTTGTTCAGTCAAGAGGTCAAAGGGGATGAGGACCCCTTCATGGAGCAAGTCATTCAGTGTAACCACCCCCACTGATTCCTAGAGTGCCACCCCCTCGCAACTTATGCCTGTTCGGAAATAACTAATTGACAATAGGAGGATCTTTTGGGCATACAATGGCAGCCCTGGCGGGTCTCTCAGCGCTGTATGATGGCACTCGTGCGCCACCTGAAGGAGTATGTTCAAGTTTTGAGGCCAGAGCTAACCTCACCCAGCAAGGTTTCACCATTGCCACCAGTGCGTCTTCTTGAAATGGGGGACATAGGAGACCATGAGAATGACGATGATGATAATGTTTTTTTGGGGGATGCCACAAGCCGATTTGAACTCCATGTTAAATGTCCAGACTCAGATGATGATGAACAACAGGAATCACAATACATGCAGGGGGAATTTCGTTTTAGGACAGAGAAGGTTAGAAAACCTATGACGAATTCCTGGAATACGAGCCTTATGATGACACCTTTGAGGCGCAACAATTGCAGGAACCTACAATGCAAATCCCTGTAGCTTTGATTACAGATCTTCACATGATGTTGCAGGACTATCATAAGAGGTTTCCCTCTATGGGAACAACGCCTTCAAACACGGCAAGCTGGGGCACCACAAAGAGATCCTTCACTGCAGCAACCAACACCACAGCATACAGAGAACCAACCCACAGCCAAGGCAATTAGAAACCATTCCCATACATGAGGATTATGTGAATGAAGACGATGACAAAGAACTAGAAGAGGGAGAAATACTGCAGGACCAGACCACTACTGCGGGTAGTGAATGGGCCAACTATATAACCCCGATATCAGCGCCACCAACACCTCCAGGTGCTAGTTCACCTCCTGATGACTTTGGAGGGTTCCATGCGGGACTTGAAAGAGCCATGAAGCGTTTGACCTACTATTTGCAGTACAGCAGACAGTGATTCTTGTACTATTTCAAAGAATCAAACAAGAAATCAATACAATCCATACCAATTGTGGGTTACATTTGGAACGAAGGCCTCAAGGTCATGAAGGACCCAGTCACAGTGGCCGCAGTGATACCGAGATTGCACAAGAAGTACAGTGCTCCAGAGGACTCGCCAGCCTGCTTGATAAGCTCATCCTAAGCCAGACTCCGTGGTAATGAAAGCGGCACAAAGGAGATCAAAGAATCCGGCAGCACCATGTTCAGCTCCTCCAGGGAAAGAGTGCAGGTTGCTGGACAAGATAGGGAAACATTTCTTGACCATGGCTGAGATCACTATAAGAGCGTCCAATGCTCTAGCCATCCTAGGGAGATAGGACCGACAAATGTGGTCTGACCTCACTCGGGTCCTAGAGTTTCTGCCGGAAGATAAAAAACAGGAAGCTAGAACCATCCAACAAGAATGGGAAGCACATCTTCAGAGATGATAGATACTGCGATGGATGTGGCACTAACAGGCTTCAGACAGATGGCCAGTGCAGCGGTCTTGAGAAGGCAGGGCTGGCTCAAGGAAACCTATTTTGGGACGGAGGTTCAGTCAAAAATCTTAGACATGTCGTACAATGGAGAGGCCTTCTTTGGAAAACACATTGATGATGCCCTGCAATCCATCAAGGCTGACACAGATACTACTCAATCCTTGGTGGCCCTCCAACTGAGAAAATTCCATCTTCTTTAGGTAGCCAAGGCAGAGGACAATACTCCTTTCGTGGAGGATATCAACCTTATTGATACCAACCGTATCATCAACAAGCACCGGGTTACCGCCAACAATTCTCCCAACAATATAGACCAGCACAGACCTCAACCTACTCCAGACAGGGAGGTAGGAGATGAGCTGTAGCAGTAGCAAAGGGTCAAGAATCCTCCAGTAGACCGTGACAAAACAATGACACCGGTCGCCACAGTGCCTTCCCCTCCTTTGTATTTCAGAGACACTCTTCTCAGCTATTACAAAAACTGGACTTCCATCTCCTCAGACAGGTGGGTGCTGGACATAATAAAATATGGTCACACCCTAGAGTTTGTCCAGAAATCTCCTTATCATCTTCCTGTCAGAAGATCACACCAGCATCTTCAGCTGGTAAGAGAGGAAATCAACTCTCTGATTTCCAAGGGAGCAATAGAAGAAGTCCCATGAAACTATGGACACACAGGTTTTTACTCCAACTTCTTTCCCCTGAGGAAGAAGAAAGGTAAATGGAGACAAGTGTTGGATCTCCTGAGGAAGAAGAATGGCAAATGGAGACAAGTGTTAGATCTCAGACAGCTCAACAAATATCTCAAAAAAACAATAATTCAGAATGATTACGCTCCAGGTTATCATTCGTTTCTTAAACAGGGGAGATCACAAGACATTGTTGGATCATCTAGACGCATATTTTCATATTCCCATACATGTGAAACACAGAAGATATCTCAGATTTGAGGTGGCTGGAAGTCACTACCAATTCAGAGTTCTACCGTTTGGACTAAAATCAGGCAGAACATTTTCCACCAAGCACATGGCACCAATAGCAGCTTAACTCAGATGACAAGGACACCTGATATTTCCATACCTGGAAAATTGGCTGATAAAGGCAAATTCTTGCAAGGCTGCAATGGAATCTACAAGCGCATGCCTGCATCTCTTCCAGAACCTGGGCCTCCATCTAAACAGGGAGAAATCCTGTATAACTCCTCAAATGACAATCACTTTTCTGGGAGCTGTCATGGACACACAAATTTGAAAGGTATACCCAATAGAAGAGAGAGTCACAAAGATTATGACACTTATGACAAGGGTCTACTTCAGTAAGGCAATTCAAATCACTCCTGTGACTGATTTCGTCATGTATCCCAAACTGTCAGTTGTATATGAGACCACTGCAAGAACAATTGGACAAGCAATGGACGCAGGACAACTGCTCGTTCGACGACATTTTCCTGATACCACCGGAAATGGCGATCGCGATACAGTGGTGGAAGAACAAAGAAAACATTGCAGTGGGGTCAACATTCCTTATAAGGACTCCAAGTCTCCTCGTGACAAAGGATGCCTCAATGGAAGGATGGGGAGCGCATTTACAAGAGCTGTAAGTCAGCAGAAAGTGGTCAAATGGAGAGAAGAAGAAACATCAATCCACTGGAACTGAAGGCAGCAGAATTAGGGCTCAAAGCCTTGCTGAGACTGCAAGGGTCATAAATATTGATTCGAACAGGCAGCACGACCACAATGTTTTACTTAGACAAACAGGGAGGAACAAGATCATGTCCTTTATCCCAGGAAACACAGGACATTTGGAACTGGTGTCTAAGAATCAAATATTCCATGAAGGTGGAACATGTTCAAGGCACAGACAAACAGTGGGTGGACGAGTTAGGCAGGTATATGAAAGAATATCACGAGTGGGAGTTGTCGGACAGGCGGCTCAGAAAGATATTCCATAAATGGGGAATTCCTTCCCTAGATCTATTTGCAACTTCAACAAACAAGAAGTGTTGACACTATGCAAGCAGATTCCCGCACAAGGGATCATGGAGGAATGCTCTTCAGATGTCTTGGGCAGGCATGTTCGCATATGCATTTCTGCCAATACCTTTAATACCACGCATCCTGAACAATATGAAATGGGAACTGTGCAGGACCATCCTGATAGCTCCTGCGTGGCTGAGACAATTCTGGTACACGGAGCTTCTCCCAATGTCAGAACAGCCACACACTCAACTTAAACCAGGCCCAGGTTTTCTATACAGAGACAGTGGACAGGTGATATATCGAAGCCAGGAATCTCTCAATTTAACCGCTTGAATCCTGAATAAACTGAATTCCATCAGCTAGATATTTCCCAACAATGCAGAGACATTCTAGCAAAAGATAGAGCAGACTCCATAAACAAGTCACACAAAGCTAAATGGCTATGATTCAGTAATTGGTGAGCTGCTAATGACTGTCTTCCTTTCTCCTCTGAGCCATCGCAGATCCTACCATACCTTTTATCATTAGCTGGGTCTGGTCTATGTCATAGTTCCATTCAAGTACATTTAGCAGCTATATCCAGATACAGGCACTCTCGCAACAAGAAGTCACTGTGGTCTGGCAGGTTAATTAAAGAATTCTTAAAGGGCTGTTCAGAGCTTTTTTGCCTATAAGAAAACCACCCATATCTTGGCAGTTGAACACATCTTGACACAATTAATGAGAAGCACATTTGAGCCAGTACATAAAGCTGACATCAAAACACCTTACATGGAAAACTGCACTTCTACTAGGTCTTACATCTGCCAGACGGGTTAGTGAGATATAGAAATTTACAGTGCAGAAGACATATATGCATTTAAAAAAAGACAGAGTAATTTTGCGTACTAAACCTTGATACATACCCAAAGTACCTACAGATTTCCACCTCAATGAACCAGTTATCTTAACGTCATTTTTTCAGAACTCGTCGAGTGAGGGTGAAAGATCACTCCCCCCCCTTGATGTCATGAGATTTTATTGTTTATAAAGCTAGACCAAGTCTCAAATGTAGCAATACATGATCAAACAATAATACCTATGTGAATCCATTCATCTGATGGTCAGGGCTGCCTCCCTTTAGTCTTGGCTTGGTGTAAGGAAGTGTTAGTCCATACGTATATACATATCATCTACATCTAAAAAGAGATGTCTTAAGTTTTATTTCGAAAGAACTAAGCCCTTCAGAAAGTCTAATCATATACTGATTTCATTGGCTCCTCCAAAAAAGGTCAATCAGTTTCAAGAGTGACTTTAGCAAGATTTTTATCTGTGATCATCGCACTTTGTCATGAAAAAGCGAAAAGACCACTTACATCCAAGATATGCTTTCACTCTACCTGGAGTGCGGCAACCTCGACTGCTTTGTTTGCCGGAGTACCTCTGTCGTACATATGCAGAACAGCCACATGGTCTAACAGACATATGTTTACAAGACATTACTGTCTGAATGCTGCTAATGATAAAGATGCTATCGTCAAACATTGGTTCCTGTGGAATGATAGAATCATATATAGATAATAAGATGCACAATCGCAATGGAAGGGTTAAAATGATGTCAGAGGGCGAAGAAACCACATACACCTATGGTTTTGGTTTGATACAATCGTATTTTATATTTCACAAACAAAATTCTATATACAATGAAAAAGAAAAATGTGCGTAGTGTCCCCAGTGAGAAACAGGAACCTAAAATATTGGTGACATAATTGTGACAGTATTTTACAAGGTTTCCAAGGTATTCAAAAAAGTCGACCATTTAGCAACTCAATACACAATATATAGCTGCTATATACAATAATACGCGCTGTTAATGGTTCGCTTTCTTTTGTTGCCACCGACGACGTTTCGACCCTATACGTGATCTAGGGTCTCATCAGGACCTATGGATTTAGGGACATCTGACGGGTAGAATGCACAGCTGCGTGAGGTGTACGTGCCAACAGTGGGTGATGGAGAAAAAGGAAAACGAGATACTCACAAGGACACCCAGCCAAATACCCAAGTGAGAGTGAAGGCTGGCACTCTGTGGGTAGCTGAGCACTGTTACTGTGGTGATGATACACAGAGACGTGTATGAAGACGGTGATGAGGAACTCTGGAGTTGGTGTTAATCACAAGCGGTGCTGTCGCGCTGACCTGTGAATCACGAATGTTCAATATGGTGGTCTGTACCTACATATGGTGTGAAGCCCATCTATAGAAGCGAGTATTTTTCAATGAAGACGAATCCTTCAATAATTGCAGTCCTCAAAGCGCGTGACGATCCACTACGCGGGCAGCATGACAGCGTCAGTCTGTCTGCTGTTGGCCAAATGATAAAGATGCAGCAGTGGGCCACGCAGTGCTATGAAAACTGTTTCAGTGAGGTGAACTCATTTGTATTTATTGATAAGTTAGTACTTTATACTCTACATAATGGAAAACCAGTCAGTCAGCACACCAGTAGCTGGTAGGGCTTCAGGGGGCACCTCTAAGGTGCCCTCTGTGTGCATGTATATTTAAATCCTACACTGGCATCAGTGTGGGTTTAATAATATGAGATGTTTGATACCAAACATCCCTATTTTCAGTGAAGCCATCATGTAGCTGGGGAACTCGTTTTCATCAATGTCCAGCACATGTACTCAAAACGGCTTCCCTGTTCACTTGGCAGCAATAGAGCTGACCAGCACAGGGGCATATCTGACCATGCAGATAGGCCCTCACATGTAGTATAGTGCACCCTGCTTAGGGCTGTAAGGTCTGCCGTAGGGGTTACTTTCCTATACTGCATGCAGTGTCTGTGGGCATGGCACACAGGGATGTGTGCCATGTCATGTGGTTACTTTTGTCTGCACCAAGACATGCAGCCTGCAGTGGCAGTCTGTATGTGTTTGGTGAGGGGTACTTCGGTGGCACAATTTGTGCTGCAGCCCTTAAGGTCCGTCTTTACCCTCCTTGCCCTAGGTACCAAGGGCACCACTTACTAGAGACTTACAGGGAGTGCTTAAGGTATTGCCAATTGGGGTACAATTTACCCAGTGCACTTCCAGTTGAAATCACATCAAATACCAGGCAAAAAGTGGGGGTGACCATGTCGAAAAGGGCACTTTCCTACACCAAGTATCTAAAGGTGTGTAGTTCCCACTTAATAACATGTGCACCAACCTCTATCTGATATGGGGGGCAGTCGGATGTAGCGGAAACAGAGAGGTCTTATGCCACTTTACTCCCAACTCGGGGGCGGCTTTGAAGATGCCTAAAATATGATTAATATCATCTATGCTGTTGCTGATATCCTTGATTTACACAAGGACATCATCCACATACAGAGAGACATCGTGTGTTTTGACACGATGGGTATGCCCCAGGCTTGTTCAAATTGACGAAGCCGCTGTGCAAGAGGCTCCACCGTCAGGGTGAAAAGCAGCAGAGAGAGAGGACAATGCTGACATTACCTCTCCCGACTGGCAGAGGGGTGGAAATGCACCGCCATATTTTGACTCACTCTGAGGGCGCCGTATAGAGAAGTCTGATAATCCGCAACAACATGCCTTCAATGCCCATTTTTTTGTAAGACTGTGAGCATGCAGGCCCAATCTAGGGTGTCAAACGCTTTCTCGAGGTTTAAGACCAGGCACGCCAAGTGGGGCCATTGCTGCAGAGCCTCCGCCAGCAATCTGTGCAGTCTAAGGATATTAAGAGTCGTGGATCTGCCTG
Source organism: Calotriton arnoldi (assembly GCA_963921515.1). Taxonomy (NCBI): domain Eukaryota; kingdom Metazoa; phylum Chordata; class Amphibia; order Caudata; family Salamandridae; genus Calotriton; species Calotriton arnoldi. Next base: position 753,910 of record CAWUFW010006407.1, on the reverse strand, counting down.
GTATGAATCCACAAGGACCGCTTAAGTTATTGTAATTGCTGCCCATCAGATACAGCGGGCTGTAGGAGGAGACCTCCAGTAGGTCTCGTCCCGGCTTCAGAAGCGAGACCACAAGTGACTCGGGCATGGACTGGGGTAATCGACCCGCAGAGAGAGCAACAGCATAGACGTCAAGCAGTTTGGGGACTTCATACATCTTATAAAATTAACAGGTAGGCCATCCAGGCATGGAGTTTTACAAGTGGGAAAGTGTTATGGCACATCGGATTTCCTGTTCTGTAAGAGGGTTGTTCAGGGCTTCTCTCTCCCCGGGGGAATCACTGGCAACGTGACAGCGGTGAGGAAATATCGTATACTGGACTATCGTACTGGTACAGGGTTGTATAGGGCCTGGTAATGGGCATAAAAGCATCATGTATTGCACCCTGGGTAGTGGCAACTGATGTAGGGGAGAGGTGGATGGCAGTCACCGGCTCCACATCGGGCATGCTTTAAGAGCCACTCCAAGAGTTGACCAGGTTTTTCACCCTCTTCGTGTCACATCACTTGATATGCCCTTTTCACCTGAGCTAGCTCCTGGCTGATCACCTCTTGTCCCAATAACTGCATGTATGCAGTGGCGTTGCACCACTGTTTTTAGAGCCTCCCACTCTACTTGTCTCGTGGTGGCTGGCCCACTATTTTCGGCTATCTAATTGCCTAGTGTTTCTCGAGTCATTTCGCAGAACACGGAGTCCTCAAGGGCAGTGGGTTGTAAGCAGCAGATGGGTACCGGCAGAGTAGGATCTCTCCACTCAATGTGTAAAAAAAGTGGCTTATGGTCTGAGAGGGTTCTCCCCAGGTATTCTTCCCTATGACTTTGAGCTGTATGGTGGAGCGACAGAGGAAATGGTCAAAGCGTACATGGAAATCGTATGGTGGGCAGTAACAGGAATTTTACTTGACAGCCGGGTATAGCGCCCACCAGCTATCAATTAACAACTAATGAGCGAGCCACATTGAGAAATAGGATGCAGTGTGCATGTTTGTAGAGCAGGGGAGTGGAGGGTATGATCTATCCAACGCAGGATCCAGTACACAATTAAAATCCCTCCTATTTTCCAGGGTACCATTTAGTCAATAGTGACAACACATGAGCCAGAAAATGTGACTGTACAACATTTGGCAAGTATACACTTCCCAGCAATACAGCTGTTCCTCCAGTGGCCCTTCACAAACACATAACGACCCTCCAGGTCCATCTCAACAACCACACTCCTGAAGGGGACTGATGGCCGTACATATGAGCAACCCCTTCACATTGTCTTAATAGATTGTGCACACGCATCTGCCCCTCCAGTGCCTCTAAAGCCTAAGTTTCTCCCCCTTTGCTATGTGGGTTTCTTGCAGGAATGCAACATGGACCCTGCACCTTTTAGCATATTGATAAATGGAGTGACACTTCTTTGCCGTGTCCATACCCCAGACATTCCAGGTTAAAAACAGCAATTTAGACATTCAGCAGCTACTGACGGGGAAGTATCAGGGTGAAAGCGTCAAGAGATAGGCCCCAGCCATGAAGAGGCAAGGCTAATGGACAGCTCCCATTAAAACTGCAGTGTTTATATGATGTAATGCTCAATTACAGCAACAGAACAACATACCCAACTCCCTTTCCCAGGGTGGTAGGGTAACTTTTGGCTGCCCAAACAGTGAACTGTAAATTCTATGAACAAGGGTCCCTTGGTGCACTCTACAAGAGCCCCAGAGTGCCCCACCTGAACAGTTGGGATCATGGCTCAGAAGGCCACTACCTGGACGGGGGAAGGGAAGACCCCTAGCTGTGCAAATTGTAGGAAGTATATTAGAATCCAGGCAGGCAAAGGGGCACCCGGTCACCGGAGTACTCAGTGTTGCGGTGCAACAGTCTAGGAGAGGCCCGTGCTGAAGGTCGCCGGGAGGTAACCCCATCCGTGATTAAACATGTCATCTGCAGTTTGTGGTGCAACTCTGGGCAACAAGACTGAGGCGGCACTGCACAGTGATGTGACCGACTCGTGCTCTGACGGCTCCCCCTTTGAGTCATCTGTTGCAGTAGTCATCCCCCAGGTGCGGACCCCAGCCACAGCAGCCAGGGCCTGTATTTGTTCCGGGGCACTGGTAGCTAGTTGTGCTTGTCTCCACAGTCGCGGTCTCTTGTGTTTGGGCCGGGGGTGCAGCGGGCACTGTCCAGCAGCGCGGGGCTCTGATTCTGATGGTTCATAACATCATTGCTCCACCCAATCCCAAACATCCTCCGGTTCTGTAAAGAAATAATTTTATGATGCGCAATAACTCAAATAAAGCAGTGCTGACGGGGGACCCCACTCACCCTGTGGCACCCCTGCCCCCACACAACCATGGAGTCTACAGCAGTATTATCACCAAGTCGGAGAGTCCAAGGAAAGGACCCTTCATTCCCCTGAGCCGGCAGGCCAGGGAGGACGTGCATTCCTGCCAGCTATTTGGTTCTTTCTCTAAGGATGGCGTAATTCGCACTGTTCTGTGTGCTAGCGGGGGTGCCTCCAGAGGTGGGGGCATCAGTTATAGGCATGCAGTCCCTTGCGGGTGGGGGGTGCCGGCCTTTGAGCAATGTTCCAAGATGCACTAAGCAGTAGGGTATGGGGGGCCACCTTACCCCCAGGGCCGTGGTGAGAGTTAAGGCCTTTGGGGAGGCATGAGAAGCCCCCCGTATGCTCTGTGAGAGGTGGCAACTCCCACTCCACAACCAGCGATAGTCTTGTAGTGGCCCTTCACAGGCCCCTGGCAATCATGCGGTCCCCATCCACCGCGGCAGCATCCCCTCTTGCCGTTCGTTCCTCAGTTATGAATTCGAAGAGGGCGGGGAGACTCTGTAGCGTGCCTATCCCGTTGCACTCACCCCCACCAGGAAGAGTCGCTTACAGCGTGGTGCCACTTCGGCTGCAGGTAGTGCAAGCCCGGGCCCGGTATCACTGTTGCTCCTCAACCGCCACCAGTGCCCCCAATGAGGCCTGCTGCACTCCTCTGCACCATGGAGAGGGGGCGGAAACAAAGGCCACTCTGCCTCCGATCCTCACAGCCTGCATACCACCAGTCCCAGGAGGCCGACGTCCCAGCGATAGGCCCCCTGGTCACCTGCGGCACCCGAGATCAGCCTCTTCAGCAACTCCCCCCAGTTGGGCCCCGCTATTTAGTCCCCCCATCACTGCTGGCGCAATGTCGTCTCTGTAGCTTGGATAGTGTCAGATATTGGGTCCCCCACAGGAGCAGTGTTAGAAGGCAGCCGCCATCTTGCGGCTCCAAGCCATGTCCTCCTTGTCCTCCTCATACTCCTGCCGTGATCCTCCACCTGCTCCTAATCCTCCTAGTACTCCTCCTGCTCCTGGTCTAACTGGTCGTGGTCCTTTTGTTCCTGTTCTTCATCATACTCGTTCTTTCCCTCTTGCTCTTGATCTATTCCTCCTGCTGGTGCTCTTATTCCTTCTTGTGGTTCTCATCTTCCTCTCTCTCTCGTAGGTGTGCCTGAATGGGCCATCACTGGCAGGATGGGATGGTGTAGCTGGGCGCAGCCTCCACACAAACAGCTGCTTAACCCTTGTAGTTAGTCTTGAGCTAGAGCACGGGGGCAGGAGACCTGTGGACTTCAAAGTAAAACCTCTAGAAGCTTCTCCCACTTCAAAGGAGGCACCTGGTATAAATATTGGACCTCAGACACCAACTCTTCTGCACGCTTCTGAACCATGGAGACTCTGCCAGGAAGAAAGACTTCCGTGCTGCTGAAAGGACTGTCACTCTCCTGGACTACTGCCTTGCTGGATGGCTGCCCTGCTGCCCTCCTGCCTGAGTCAGAGGGATTTGACCTGCACCTGAACCAAGGACTCCCAGAGTAACTCCAAGGACTAGTCTGTTGACCTCCTGCTCAGAGCCACAGGGACATAGCAGGCTCCAAATCACTCGAACCAGCACCTAGATCCAGCTGAAGTAAGCCTCTGACCCCCAAGTGGTGCCCACATGTCCTGGATACTTGGTGTGGCCTCATTGGAACTGAAGTGAAGTTTTTGGGCTCTTTGCTACTGCGAATGGGCCCATTGGCTCTAAAACCTTGTCGCTCACACAGCCTGCCAACGCAAACTTCCACCAACCGGACCCTTCGCACTACAGCATCGACCGTTCACAGGGAATGCCATTGTGAAGCATTGGCCCGACTGCCTGCGACGACAACAGGATTTTCATACTACATTGACGACCGTCCACTACGCCAGGCCTGCTCTCCGTGCTACATCCACAACCGTCCGCAACGCTTCCATGCTCCTCGAGGTCCCCTCCACCACAAATGGGACTCTTTTGAGCTGAAACTATTGTGTTTAAAAAGAGTCGGACTTGCGGTGAGCGCGCTGTGCATGCTGAGCCCTTAAACAAGTCATCCTGCACCATCATGGAACCCTTCTCCCTCCCCCCCCTCTTGCTGGCTTGTTGATCGGGAGGGGCTCATGTTACTTCCCTTCTACCGCGATCGTGCCTATGGGCTCTGCTGCAGCGCGGTATCAACTGGACGGTAGGGATCGGCTGCAGCTGTGCTTAAATCCAGGACTAGCTGTCCGGCGCGGGCCCGCGCCGGCTCTCCCCTCTAGATTTGGTTGCAGCTGCTGAGGACCGTGGTGTGAAGGAGAGCTCCTGGAGTGCCTGGCGCCGCCCAGTTGGGTGCCATGAGGGGGCCTGAGTTGGGCGGGCCTCTCCGCTTCCTACTGGGAGCAATCACTGCTGTTGCAGGCCATATGGGATGTGCGGACCTGCGGAGGACTCCGGAGTGGCGGAGAGGGCATTTTGAGAGGGGGCTTCCTTTCTCACCCCCTCCCAAAGCTCGGCACGGGGGGCCACCCTGCTTGAGACCTGTGACTTCTTGTGGTGCCGGCAGTGCTAAAGAGGGCCCGCAAGACTAAATGTGACTGCCGGCGGTGATGGATGCTGGGCCTGCAGGCCATTTTGACTGTTGAGTGGATCTCCCTAGGCTCGTAGCTCTTTGGGGCCTGGCGGCTGTCATGTCAGAGTGGAGGGGCGAGCTGTTCCTCAGTGGGAGTCCCGCTGAGAGGTTTCATTCGTTGAGGTTACCCCCCCCTTTTTCCTTCTCCTCTCCGCTTATCACCAGATGCTCAGATGCAGTGGCAATCACGGCCCTGCTGGAGTGGGCTCACATTTTTTGAATGATGGACATATTCCTCCCCCAGATGTCACCAGGGGCCATGTGCCTATGGAGCAGCACGCTCCATTAGAAGAATATTGAATGCCTTATACTGATTGGGGTTGAGACCTCTGGGTCACTGCTTGGTCTCCTCACTGTAGAGACTGTCCACTCTTCCCCAGGATGCAGCTGGTGCATGGCGGTGAGGCACACAGGCGCCTAACCAGAAGTATCTGGAACCCTGACTTCTGCATTATTGGGGATGCTCCTATTGCATTTATCAGCTGGGGCGAGATGATGTGGAGGTGAGAGAGGACTGCCCTCTGACTGTTGGGGATTCCTGCAAGTGCATCCACCGGGGAGTGTATTTGAACTGTGCCCTCTGTGCCATCGGGGCTGGGCCAGTGCCCTGCCTCTGCGCATTTGGTACTTTCTTGTTGCTGAGCTGTATCACTGGGGCAACAGTCCCTCCTCGCTTTGCCTGTTGTCTGGAGTTGGGTCCTATCCTCTTGACGGGACTCAGCCGTTGGCACCTGAGGGATCGTGGGTGCGGGCTGTGTGCTTGACCACGCACCGGCGCTCGGCCTTGGGGACACGTCGGAGGAACCCCCTCTGATCAGGCTGAGGTGAGCATGGTTAAGCAGTGGGGTCCCAAGGGAGGCCTTGAACAGCGTACGGGATGTCTCAGCCTTCACAGACTGTGGGCCCATCAAGGTTGGACGATACCCAGGCGGTGCCTGCTGGAGCAGCCGCCATGAACAGTTTTGCTGAACTATTGGGGGCCCTCAGGGATGTCAAGGCCACATTGGACCCTAAGCTGGATGCCCTTATGATCGAGATGAACCTGCTGTTGTTAGATCAAGCTAAACTGAAAGACCGAATGGAATCCAATGAGACTGGCGGACCTCTGCTCTGCTATGTCCGATGTGCAGTCCCAACTAAAGACTCTCCAAGCAGACGTAACATTGCTACATGCCTGTGCGAATTATGTGGAGGGCAGGTCCACGTGCAATAATATTTGTTTAATTGGACTGCCAAAGGGAGTGGAGGGCCATAATATGGATCTCTTCTTGGAGGATTGACTGCTTTACTGACAGACATCGATCCACATTCTTCTCAGTAGAGTGGGCGCATTGAGTGCCCGGCAGGCCCCCTCCTCGGGGGTCGCCCCCGAGGCCAGTGTTGGTGACTCTTTAATTTCTGGGATCGAGATCATGTCCTGCAAGTTGCACGTGCTAGGTGCCCATGGCAGGTGAAGAACAGTCACATGAATATATATCCAGACTATACCGCAGAGGTGTAATCGCAATGTGGCTCCTTCATGCCTGTCAAACGCCAACTTCGGTAAATGTGTTACTCTCTGATGTTCCCAGCCAAGCTGTGGGCGGTAGCCTCTGGCATGGCTCACTTCATTACATCCCCCACCAGAGCTTGGAAATGGCTAGAGACAAAGGGGGAGTCACCGCCACGGGACCAGATGGGCACGGGTGGACAGAGAGGAAGGCGCACCCCTCACAGGTGGTGCCACAACAGTCCTCTCCGGGGGCGGCCAACCTAGGAACAGACTGCGAGGGAGCAGACTTTAGCGGTGGCCAAACTGGAGTCCCGCCACAGTCACACTACTGGCTCCCCCACATACTCGACATCCTCCTTGGAGGGAGACCGGGAACAGGCTGTGGTGGACATTCCTCCTGAACTGCGGGCGGGTCCGGTCCTGACACAGATGACGGCAGAACTGGTGATCTGGCCAAGTGCTCCATATTCTTTTGTTTGTAGCAATAATTGGGACGTAACATGCTGTGCTCCACCAATGGTGGGGGGAGGGTAATTGTTGAATGCATAATGCGGACGGGCTAAACTGTATTTGTCTTTGTTCCATCAGAGCACACAACCCCCCTAACCTTGGTGGACTTGGTTGGGCTTCTAATGTTTGTATTGTTTCTACTGGTCAGGGACTTGATTCTTGTCTCAACCTGGGGTAGGGAGTTGGGGTTACAGTTCACATTTTAGTTATTTATTCTTTTGTTTCGTTATTCTGTCTGTGGTCACTTGTGGGTGGGCTGCGTGGGTGTGGTGGTAGGGTGGGAGTTTTGGGGACGGGGTGGTATGGGAGAGTACTTTATTGTTTGGTAAATGATGCTGGGAATTGCTGACTCTCCCCCTGTCTATACCTTTGTCTCCTGGAATCTGCGGGAGTTGGGGTCACCTAAGCGGCACCATCAGGGGTATTCCTACTTTGGCGCAGACTAATACATGTGGCCTATCTTCAGGAAACGCACATGAAAGCACTAGAGCTACAGCGATTGCCGTGCCACTGGAGGGGACAGATAGTGGGCACCGCTTATTCAGCGTATGCTAAGGGGTATATGGGTGGCGCCCGCAGTCCCCCTTCTGATAGTGCGCCATGTACAGTGAAATAGGGTGCAGTGGAGTAGAGTGTGGTAGACTGGAGTTGCATAGAATGGAATAGCATACAGTGGAGTGGCGTAGATTGGAGTGGCATATACTGAAGTGGTGTAGAGTGGAGTGGCGTACGATGGAGTGACGTACAGTACAATTCCGTATAGTGGCGTGGCATAGAACGGAGTGGAGCACAGTGGAGTGGCGTACAGTGGAGTGGTGTAGAGTGGAGCGGCATAGACTGAAGTGGCATATTGTGGAATAGCGTAGAGTTAAGTGGCGTACAGTGTGATTTGTATACAGTGGAATAGCTTTTAGTTGAATGGGGTAGACTGGAGTGGGGTAGAGTTGAGTCCCTTAGAATAGAATAGAGTACAGTGGAGTTGCGTTGCGTTGAATAGATTGGAATGGCGTATAGTGTAGTGGCATACATTGGAGTGGGGTACAGTGAGTCGCTTAGACTGGAGTCTCATACAGTGGAGTGGAGAAGGGTACAATTGCATGCAGTGAATGGAGTGGAGTGGCATAGAGTGGAATACCATATAGTGGAGTGGTGTAGAGTGGAGTGGGGTACAGGGGAGTGGGTTAGACTGGAGTGGGGTACAGTGGAGTGGCATTAAGTGGATTTGGTTATAGTGGAGTGGTGTACAGTTGATTAGTATAGAGTGGAGTGGTGTATAGTGGAATGAGGTAGAGTGGAGTAGCGTAGACTGAAATAGCGTACAGTGGAGTGGCATAAAGGGGGTGGCATACAGTGGAGTGGCATACAGTGGAACACTAAACAGTAGAGTGGTATACAGTGAAATGGCATAGACTGGAATAGCATAGAGTGGTGTGGCATAGACTGGAGTGGCCTAGAGTGGAGTGTCGTACAGTGGAATAGCATACAGTGGAGTGGAGTGGTGTAGAATGGAGTAGCATAGACTGGAATAGTATACAGTACAGTGGTGTAGAGTGTAGTTGCATACAGTGAAATAGCATATATTGGAATGGTGTAGAGTGGAGTGGGGTACAGTAGAGTGGCGTAGACTAGAGTGGCATACAGTGGAGTAGTATAGAATGGAATAGTGTACAGTGGAGTCGTGTGGAGTGGCGGACAGTGGAATAGTGTAGAGTGGAGTGGCGTAGTGTGTAGTTGCGTACAGTGGGATAACATATAGTGGAGTGGCGTAGTGTGGAGTTGGGTAGAGTGAAGTGGCGGAAAGAGGAATAACATAGAGTGAAGTAGTGTAGAGTGCAGTGAGGTAAAGTGGATTGGCATAGAGTGGAATAGCGTAGAGTGGAGAGGCATAGAGTGAATTTGCATACAGTGGAACAGCTTATAGTAGAGTGGCATAGAACGGAGTGGGTAGAGTAGAGTGCATAGACTGCAGTAAGTCCGTTTTTTTTTTTTTTTTTATATAGCGCAGCTACTCACCCTTACGGGTCTCAAGGCGCTGGGGGCCGGAGTGGAAATTAAGTGAGCTATTGCCCAGAGTCACATGGTGCTGAGCTGAGCTGCCGCCGGAGCCAGGGATCGAACCGTGAACCCTGTGCTTCGGAGTCAGCTGCCCTGGCCGCTGCACCACACCTCTCCACACTGTATGCAGTGGCATACAGCAGAGTGGTGTACAGTGGAATAGTGTACAGTAGAGTGGTGTAGAGTAGCGTGGCATAGAATGGAGTGGCTTAGAGTGTAATAGCGTAAAGTGGAGTGTTGTAGAGCGGAATAGCGCATAGTAGAGTGGTGTACAGTGGAGTGGCATGAGGTGCAGGTGCATATCAGTCATCAATGATGTAATTTGAGATGTCATCAGTGATGTAATAAATTACGTCATAGAACATGTCATGAGTGATGTTATATGTGAGATAATAAGCAGTGCATGGCGGGAGCGCAAGATATAGTTAACTCTGCTAACTATAACTGGTGAATTTCTGCTGTTTTTTTAGTACTAAACGGTAATGTTGTCGCTGACATATTCACCTAACTATAATGATTACTTTAGCCTTTGTTTTTTCAAGGGAATTTCTAGGGTTTATTTAACATAAAGTCGTATTTTATTACCACACATAAAGCCAACCCCCCACTGTGGGGGTTTGGCCACAGGGCCTTATAATTTTATAAGTGGCGTAGAGCGGTGCAGAGTAGAGTACACTGGCATAGAGTGCAGTGGCATACAGTAGAGTGGTACAAAGTAGAATAGTGTGTCAAAGAGTGTAGTGACATACAGTAGACTGCTGTGGCATAGAGTGCAGTGGCGTAGAGTGGAGTGGCATTGAGTAGAGTGGTGTACAGTGCACTGGCATAGAGTGCAGTGACATAAATTGCAGTGGCATAGAGTAGAGGGGCACAAAGTAGTATAGTGTAGTAGAGTGTAGTGACGTACATTACACTACTATGGCACAGAGTGGAGAGGTATAGGGTAGAGTAGTGCAGAGTACAGTGGAGTGGCGTAGATTGCAGTAGTGTTTAGTAGAGTGGCATAGAGTAGAGTGGCATAGAGTGAAGCGGGATAGAGTGAAGTGTGGTGGAAAAGAGTGGCTTAGAGTACAGTGGCTTAGAGTGGAGTACAGGAGAGTGGCGTAGAGTAGAATGGAATTGTGTAGAATGGAGTGGGGTAGATTGGCATAGAGTGGCACTGTGTGGAGTCGAGTGGCGTGGCGTAGAGTGGAGTGGTGTACATTGCAGAATAGTGGCATAGACGTAGAGTGGAGTAGAGCGGAGAACAGTGTTGTAGAGTAGAGTGGCATAGAGTGGAGCGGCGTTGAGTAGATTTATGTAGAGTAGAGTGGTGTAGAGTGAATTTGGAAAGAGTGAAGTTGGGTAGAAGGAAGTGGAGTAGAGCAGGGTGGCGTACAGTAGAGTGCGGTACAGTAGAGTGGTAATGTATGGAGTGGAGTGAGCTACAGTGGCGTACAGTGGCAGTTTGTGGAGTGGTTTGGCGTGGCATAGAGTAGAGTGGCGTAAATTAGAGTGGTGCAGACTAGAGTAGAGTGGCTTAGAGTGCAGTAGCGTAGAGTGCAGCCATGCACAGTAGAATAGGGTGGCGTAGAGTGCAGTAGCGTACAGTAGACTGGCATAGAGTGATGTGGGGTACAGTGATGCTGAGTAGAGTGGCATAGAGTACAGTGGCGCAGAGTAGAGTGGAGTACAATAGAGTGCCGTAGAGTAGAGTGGTATTGTGTGGAGTGGTATAGAGTGGCACTGTGTGGAGTGGATTGGCATGACGTACTGTAGAGTAAAGTAGAGTGGAGTGGAGTGGTGAAGATTACAGTTGAGTGCCATAGACATAGAGTGGAGTAGATTAGAGTGGCGTACAGTATTGTAGAGTGGAGTGGAATAGGTTGGCTTGGAGTGGCATAGAGTAGAGTGGCATAGAGTAGAGCGGCAGAGAGTAGATTCGCGTGGAGTAGAGTGGTGTTGAGTGAAGTGTGGTAGATTAGGGTGGCGTAGAGTAGAGACGTAATGTATGGAGTGGAGTATGCTATTGTGGCATACAGTGATAAATTGTCCATTTGAGTGGTGTGGCATAGAGTAGCATGGCATAAATAGATTGATGCGGACTAGAGTAAAGGGGCGGAGAGTGCACTGGCCTGGAGTGCTGTGGCCTATAGTGCAGTCATGCAGAGTCATTAGGGTGGCATAAAGTGCAGAGGTGCAGTGGTATAGAGTACAGTGGTATAGAGTGCCGTGGTGTAGAGTGTAGTGTGGAAGAGTGGTGCAGAGTAGAGTGCAGTGACATAGAGTAGAGTGGTGCAGAGTAGAGTACAGTGGTGTAGAGTGCAGTGGTGCAGAGTACAGTAGAGTGGCATAGAGTGCAGTGCCATTGGGTGGTGCAAAGTAGAGTACAGTGGCATAGAGTAGAGTGGTACAAAGTAGAATAGAGTGTCATAGAGTATAGTGATGTACAGTAGACTGCAATGGTGTAGAGTGCAGTCGCGTAGAGGGGAGTGGCATTGAGTTGAGTAGTGCAGAGTACAGCAGAGTGGCATAGAGTTCAGTGGCACAGAATAGAGTGCTGTATAGTGCAGCAGCATAGAGTAGAGTAGTACAAAACAGTATAGTGTCGTAGAGTGTAGTGACATACATTAGACTACAATGACATTGAGAGCAGTGGCGTAGAGTGGAGTGGCATTGAGTAGGGTAGTGCAGAGTACAGAGGAGTGGCGTAGAGTGCAGTAGTCTGGAGTAGTGTGGCGTAGACTGAAGTGTGGTAGAGTGAAGTGCGGTGGAATAGAGTGGTGTACAGTACAGTGGCTTAGAGTTGAGTACAGTAGAGTGGCGTAGAATAGAATGGCATTGTGTGAAGTGGAGTAGAGTGGGGTAGATTGGTGTAGAGTGGCACTGTGTGGAGTGGCATGGTGTACAGAAGAGTGGTGTAGAGTGGAGTAGTGTAGATTGCAGAAGTGTGGCATAGAATTAGAGTAGAGCGGAGTACAGTGTTGTAGAGTGGCTTGGAGTGGTGTAGAGTAGAGTGGCATATAGTAGATTCGCGTAGAGTAGAGTTGCATTGAGTGAAGTGGGGTAGAGTGAAGTGTGGTGGAATAGAGTGGTGTAGAGTACAGTGGCGTATAGTGGAGCACAGTAGAGTGGCGTAGGAGTAGAATGGCAGTGCGTGGAGTGTGGTAGAGTGGCTTAGACTGGCACTGTGTGGAGTGGTGTGGGGTACAGTAGAGAGACGCAGAGTGGAGTGGTGTAGATTGCAGTAGAGTGGTGTAGACATAGAGTCGAGTAGATCAGAGTACAGTGTTGTAGAGTGGAGTACTGTGGCTTGGAGGGGAGTAGAGTAGCATAGAGTAGAGCGGTGTAGAGTGAATGTCGGTAGAGTGAAGTGTGGTAGAGTAGAGTGGCATATAGTAGAGTGGGGTACAGTAGAGTGGTAATGTATGGAGTGAGTGAGCTAGAGTGGCGTACAGTGTTGTGGAGTGGATGGCGTGGCATAGAGCTGAGTGGGTAAATTAGAGAGGTGCAGACTAGAGTAGAGTGGCATAGAGTGCAGTGGTATAGAGTGCAGTCGTGCAGAGTAGAGTGCAGTGGCATAAAGTGCAGTGGTGTAGAGTGCAGTGGCATACAGTAGAGTGGTGTAGAGTACAGTGGTATACAGTGCAGTGACATAGAGTAGAGTGGTGCAGAGTAGAGTAGCATAGAGCGTAGTGTAGTAGAGTGGTGCAAAGTAGAGTGCAGTGGCATAGAGTAGATCGGTGCTGAGTAGAGTAGAGTTGCACAGATTGTAGTAGTGTAGAATGATGCAGAGAAGAGTACAGTGTTGTACAGTGCAGTGGCGTAGAGTGCAGTAGCACGGAGAGTTGTGAAGTGGTGTAGAGTGGAGACGAGTAGAATGGCTTGGAGTGGCATAGAGTAGAGTGGTGCAGACTAGCGTAGAGTGTTGTAGAGAGGAGTGGAGTAGAGTGGCGTAAAGTAGAGTTGCATAGAGTAGAGTAGAGAGGCATAGAGTAGAGTGGTGTCGAATGAAGTCGGTTAGAGTGAAGTGGGATAGAATAGAATGGCATAAAGTAGAGTGGCGTAGAGTAGAGATGCATAGAGTGGAGGGGCATTGTGTTGATTGTGATAGAGTGGCATGGAGTGGCAGTGTGTGGAATGGAATGGAGTGGCATGGCATAGAGAAGAGTGACGCAGAGTAGAGTGCAGTGGTGTACAGAGTAGTGGCCTTGAGTGCAGTGATGCAGAATAGAGTAGAGTGGCGAACACTGCAGTTGTGCAGAATAGAGTTCAGTGGCATAGAGCAGTGTGGTGCACACTAGAGGACAGTGGCCTAAAGTGCAATTGCATAGAGTAGAGTGGTGCAGAGTATAGTACAGTGGCGTAGAGTGCAGTGGCTTACAGTGAATTGGTATATAGTAGAGTAGAGTGACATGGAGTAATTGTAAGTGCATTTATATATCGCTTACTACCCCTGATGAGGCGTCAAAGCACTTTTTCGGCGAGTAGAACGCTACTCCGGAACCCAAAAGGGATTAGTGGTGAATTGGTATAGTGAAATATGAAATTAATATGAGCGGTGGACATGTTAGTCTGTTATTTGAATTGAAAAGGATAGTGAAGGGATAGAAGAGGGGCTTGCATTTATATAGATCTTGCTACCCCTGATGAGGTGTTGAAGCGCTTTTCAACGAATAGCACGCTACTCCGGAACCCAAAAAGGATTAGTGGTGAATTAGTATAGGGAAATATGAAATTAATTTGTGCGGTAGACATGTTAGTCTTATTTGGATTTAAAAAGGATAGAGAAGGGATAGAAGAGGGAAGGGTCTAAAAGGTTTTTTGGGGGGGAGGTCATAGCAGTAGGAAGAGTGTTGGGATGAGTAAAGGGGAGGTGGACTGGGAAGAGTCAGAGGGAAGGGTTTAGAAAGGCTTGTTTGGAAGATTTGAATAGTAAAAGAGGTATGAGATGATACGAGGAGGGAAGAGTCTAGAAAGGGTGATTTTGGGGCTCAAAGTAGTGGAATGGGGTTTGAGATGAGTGAGAGAGTGGTGATAGAGGATATATTGAGAGAGGTATAGGGTGAGAAATAGGGCAGTGCATTGGAAAGAGTAGTAGAATGAGGTTTGAGATGAGTCAGGAAGTTGAGCTAGAGGATATATTGAGAGAGGTATAGGGTGATAAATAGGGTAGTGCATTGGAGAGAGTAGTAGAATGAGTTTTGAGATGTGTCAGAGTGGAGGTAGAGGATATATTGCGAGAGGAATAGGGTGAGATATAGGGTAGTGCATTGGAGATGCTGAATTAGAAGCAAAGTGATAAATATAAAGATACATAAGTACATGGAAGGTATGTATGTATAAGGAAGGTAATATATGTAGATTTAATTTGTGTTTAATAAACTCAGACTTTCAAGTGCTGCTGTAATTTAAGGTATTTATTTTTTTGTAATTCAATAGTGAAGCAATTGTAGATAAATAGTTATGATAAAAGATTTACTTATTTATGCAATCACCTATATACATGTTACTCATAGAATAAAATAACTATATGCAATATGTAAATTTGTTAAGCAGAACTAACTAATATCTAAATATTTAAAAACATAATTACTATACACGTTCATACAAAGCAATACACATATATAGGTACACATCTCTAGTTCAAATAAATGCTTATTTACAGAGGCATATGCTGTATATTTATGTTTGAGTATGGTGGTTATGTGGGGAAGAGCCAACTCTTGAGTAGTCTTCTGAAGGTAAGGTAGTTATCCGTGGATCTTATGTTCTGGGGTAAAGAGTTCCATAGTTTGGCTCCGTAAACAGAGAAGGATGTGCCACCTATGGTTATTTTCTTGTATGGTGTGATTTTGAGGTGAAGTGCCAATCTAGAGCAGAGGTTCCTTTGTTAATTGTATTTGGTGATTTATTTCCTGCTGAAGAGCGGTCCTGTTCCATGTATCGCTTTGTGGGTGATGCAAAGCAGCTTGAATGTGGATCTTCTGGCAACTGGCAACAATGTAGGGCTTTCAAGGCTTAGAACAAATGCAAATCTGCCTTTGAAAAGTAGGCAGAGGAATTTGAACGAAATCCTGGCTTCCACCTCCTCTTGCCAACATCTGACGTGCTACGTGTGTGCGCTGCAATAAATCCATGCTCGTGTCCGTCCACCTGGCTGTGAATCTCCGCTGTTCCAGATTGAGTCGTTTAGTTGGAGTGTGGCTGCAACGTTTCAATTCTGAATATCACAGTCTGCCCTGACAGCATTTCCAGGTGACAAAAACTGAACCTGGCTGTTACCCTGCCTCCCGAGCTTGAACGAAGTGACACGTTGTGTGCTGTGATACTGCGGGACACTGAATCTCACACACTCCCTGTGTGCCACGCCCATGCATACTGCATATATTATTTGTAAGTCACCCTTACAGCAGGCCTTAGACCCCTAAGGAAGGGTGTGTTGTATGTTAGGACATATCTGCATAGGTAGATATGCCCCTGTGATGTCTGGTTCCATTGCCACAACATTGCAAAGTGTTCAGGAAGCCATCCTAAACATATATACTGGGCACTGGTAATTATGAGTTACCCAGCTACATAATGGCTTCACTAAAAATAATGGTGTTTGGTATCAAACACCTTGTCTTAATAAATCTGTAATGTTGCCAGTACCAAAAGACACCCTAGAGGTGATCCATGATACCTGCTAGTCCTTTAGTGTGCTGGCTGACTGGTATCACCCAGCCTGCCACCACAGACGAGTTTCTGACCCCCTGTAGGCAAGAGCCCGCGCTCGCAGAGGTCTGGAACAATGCCTGCTCCGGCGTAAGGTGATCACACCTCCTTCAGCAGGATAGCTAGTGATTTAGCATATCAAAGCCAGAGGATTAGAGGCCTCTACTGCCTTTGATATGCGACCCCGGCTTACCCCAGACCTGGGAGATGCCACCCTCTGCCCTGAGGCCCATTTGGCACCAGGACAGGCATTAAGATTAGCTATTCAGAAGGCGTGTCCTCTCTCGGGCTAGTCACATCCCTAAGGTGGGCTACCTGAGTGGACAACAAAAGGAGGGTTCCACAATCTTGTTTTAAGTGGAACTAGGAACTCTGGTCAGGTTTATGCCCTCTCTCCACAGGAAGTGGTCATATAGGGGGTGTAGGCACCCCAGAGGTAGCCGGAGCCCATTGGCAACTACCTTACACTCCCTTTAACATCCCTAAATTCAGTATTGAGGTGGCCCCCTGACACCATGAACTCTGCTTCCACTACTAGGAACTGAGGAAGGACAAAGAAAGACAGACAGTGCGAGAACAGAGGACCTGCACCAAAGATTGGCACCAAACCCTGCCAGGCTGCTTGCCCCTTGACAATCACAGAGACTGACTTGTCCAAAAGCTGCACATCCTTCCCAAACCCTTGGAGGACTGGCCAGCATCTCAACAACCAGCAAAGAGCTACCTTGGGGTGGAGGAGCCACTCCCCTGCATTAGCAGGCACTGACTGCACCGGCCCGGTTCAGCGTTTTGCTGACCCCCGGGTCCACCTAGGGAACAACTTGCCAGGAGGAGGTCACCGAGAGTCCCGGAGGTCAGCTACATCGCTCACCAAGTGGCATAGAGTGGTGCAGAGTAAAGTGCAGTGGTGTACAGTGCAGATGCATAGAGTAGAGAGGTGCAGAGTAGTGAACAGTGCATAGAGTGCAGTGGCGTAGACTAGAGTGGCACAGAGTAGAGTGGCGTAGAGTGCAGTTCCATAGAGTGGTGCAGAGTAGAGTATAGTGGTGTAGAGTGCAATGGTGTGGACTGGTGCAGAGTAGAGTGCATTAGCATAGAGTGCAGTGGCGTAGTGTGGCGTACAGTCAAGTGGCATAGAGTACAGTGGTGCAGAGCAGAGTGACGCACAGTGCGGTGGCGTAGAGTGCAGTGGCATACAGTAGAGTGGTGCAGAGTAGAGTGGTGCAGAGGGCAGTGGCGCACAGGACAGTGGAGTACACTCAGTGGTGTAGAATTGAGTACAGTGGCACAGAGTGCAGTAGCGTAGGGTAGATTGGTGAGGAGCAGAGTAAAGTGGCATTGAGTGCAATGGCGTACAGTGGTACACAGTAAAGTTCAGTGACGTAGAGTGCAGTGGCGTAGAATGCTGTGGCGTCGAGTACAGTGGTGCAGACTAGAGTGGCAAATAGTGCAGTGGCGCACAATGATGCACAGTACAATGGCGTAGAGTGCAGTGGCGCAGAGTATAGTGACGTACAGTGCAGGGGCGTATAGTGGTGCAGAGTAGAGTGCAGTGGTGTAGAGTGCAATGACGTAGAGTGCAGAGGCGTAATTTTTTTTATCATTTTTGTATTACATTGGTATTTTCAAGGTTCATTAACTATAAGTCGCCACTCTACCATGCACTATGTTCTCACAAATAATGTGATTTGTGATGTCATAAGTGTTTTCGTAAATGCCATACTTTTAGATGGTATAAGTGATATAATATACAAAGGTATAAGCAGTTCACGGAGAGGGCATGAGTTATAGTTAATGTAGTGTGGCTACCAAGTGCAAAACACTGTGTATGGAGGTGCACGAGTTATACTAATTTGAATGTTATGCATAAAAATAAATTGAAGGTTTAAGTATCAGTTTAGAATTTACCATTTTTGTGTAGTTTAAGTTTGGGTTGTATAGAAAGAATAAATAATGTTATAGTAACGTAAATTGGTGCATAAATTATAAGTTTACGGTAGAACTATAACTTTAGAATTTGTAATGTTTGTGTAGTTTAAGTTTGGTTTTTATAGAAAGAAAGAAATATATATACATGTATAATGAAAATAGCAAAGGTGAAACCATAGTTACAGTGCTATAGTTAGGAAAACTTTATATATATATATATACAAATATATGTATGTATAGATAGATATATATTTGCTTATAAATAGATAGATAGATATTTAGTAAAATCGAAAGGGCTTGGTTAATGACACACCTAAAATCAAAAGAGGGATATGCACATGCTAATGGCTTGCCAGGCCACTTGAAGTTCAGTGGTAGGGGTGCATGATGTCCAAAGGGTCATGCATTGAATAAGCCATGGCTATAAGCCATGCATTTCCACCCAGATAAACATGGGTTTCTCCATGTAAACACTGACGTCAGATTCACAAAACTGAGAAATTCAGCAGTCAGTCAAACCTTATAATTCTAAGACATAACTACTCAAAGATAAAACTTTGTGAATCGAGGGGAGTGGTCTTATGGGGCAAATGTTCCCTCTCGCATAGACACGATGGCGCAAAACAAGACAGGTGTTCCCTCTGGCCCATGTACAGTTCTCACCACACAAAAAATGCATTTTTATGGAGTTGTGGTCCCTCAGATTTACCTTACTCCTGGACAAGTCCTGACTGATTTGGTCATGATAAAATAGAATGTTAAGACCTCGTTAATTCTGATTCTATCCTAATCCAGGACCCGAAGACATCAAATCTGTCATTGTCAACTGCAGCGGCATCATCTTTATTGACGTGGCTGGCGCCAGGCTATTCATTCAGGTAATATGCTGATATTTACAGAGCATTAAGCCACTAGAATTTCCAGTGAATAAGTAAGTCTGCAATGGTTCACTAGATAATTTTCAATGCAGTATGGTTCTTTGAGGCCACTCACTGGAGTATTGTAATAGGCTGATTATGGAAAAAAGCCCCAAAAAATCAAAACAACTGTTTCAAAATTAAGGCTAGGTATCATTTATGGAACTTGACTGTCCTATTGACTTTTCAGAAGTATTTGAGTGTTGGGAAATTGCCCTGATGTGTGAATGCCTTTACCAAATACTAGCTGGACTTTCACAGGTATCATCCTATTAGGAAATGTCTCTGTTACAGGTGCCACCAATGTGTTCATATATTCATATTTCTCCCCGATTTAGCGAACATTTTCTCCATGTTAACAACCATCTGCATTTTAAGACATTTAGGGCCAGATGTACGCAGCGTTTTACAGCTCGGGCTGTTTGCGACTGGTAAAATGCTTTTTGACATGTACCAATCCTATTTTGCGAGTCGGTAACCTATTACCGACTCGTAAAATAGGGTTTGTGAGCCGCTATTAGGAAGTGATGTGTTAAGGACATCCCTTCCTAATAGTGAGTCGCACTGGTATGTAGGAATGTTTTGCGACCGGGAATGCGGTCGTAAAACATTCACAATTACCACCAACTTCAAGGGACCCGTTTCCCTTTTGTGAATGTGTATGCCAACATTTTTTAAGAGCAGGCGGTGGTCCCACGGACCACTGCCTACTCTTAAAAAATGAAAAGGAAGCTTTTCATTTTTATTTTTGAAATGCATCCCATTTTCCTTTAAGGAAAACGGGCAGTATTACAAACAAAATTGCTTTATTAAAAAACAATCACAGACATGGTGGTCTGCTGACTCCAGCAGGCCACCATCTCTGTGAGTGCCGGCCATTCCCAATGGGTCGCAAAGCGAGACATACCTCATGAATATTAATGTGGTAGGTCTATTTGAGACCCACTAGGAATCGCAAAATGACACATTTGTACATGGGTGTTTGCGATTTTCTAGTTGTGAATTCGCAATTAGGAAATCGCAAACGGACTTTTTTGTACATCTGGCCCTTGGGGCCACATGTAGGACCATTTAATTTTGCGAGATTCTAATTGCGACTCACAATTAGAGACTCGCAAAATGAAATGTACTAATGGGTCTCAGACACATTAGCGATTCTCAATGGGGTCGCAGTGTAACTGTCTCATCAATATTCACGAGGCAGGTTGCAAATTGCAACCCAAATGGGAATGGGTAATAACTCAGGGATGATGGCCTTCTGGGGACAGCATACCACCATGTCTGTGATTGCTTTTAAATAAAGCAACTTTTATTTTTTTTAAATGCAGCCTGTTTTCCTTGCATTCAAAAAGAAAAATGAAACGTTTCTGTTTCTTTTTTTAAGAGTAAGTGGTGGTCTGTGGCAGTGGTTCACGGGACCACGGTCTGCTCTTAAAAACTTTTTCACTGCCAGTCAAAATGGGGCAGGGGTCCCCATGGGGACCCCTTCACATTTGTGACTGGGTTACCGCCTACTGAAAGTAGGCGGCAAACTGCCATTGTTTTGAGACCGCTTTCCAGTTGCAGAACAATTGTACATGTTCTTGCGACTCGATATTAGGAAGTGACGCCCTTGGCACGCCCCTTCATAATAACAACTTGCAAACTCTATTTTGTGAGTCGATAATAGGTTCCTGACTCGCAAAATAGGGTTGATACATTGCACATGCCATTTTAACGGTCGCAAACAGCCAGATTCTCCGTTTACGACCGCTAAAAACGGTCGTACATGTGCCCCTTAGACCTGAAAGTCCTGTGTAATAAACTAAACAAGATGCATGTTATTGCTTAGGCCTCAAATCCTAATCCTGTTTTTTGGGGGGTTTTTGAAAGATACATTTTGCTAGCACCGTCCTGCTAAAGACATAACAATGTATCAATTATGTCAAGCACCTCGAGTAACCTATGCATAGACATAATAAACTGATGTCAGTGATGAGAGTGAAGTGGGCACGGAAGAATATCATACTACCCATCCAGGGCCTATCCTCCCCTGTAGGACATTAAGAAAATTCAAAAATCCAGCGCTCCCCTAAGGAGGTATGAACTGAAGCATTTAAAAAGATTCTGCATTGTCTGGTGGGGTTATGCCTTCTCCACAAGGCATTTTAAAAAATCCTAACCTACACTGTTGGCACGAAGTGGGTAACCTCTTCCATTGGACATTTTAAGCAAAAAAGAAAAAAGCACAACAAACTTGGCATCTGGAATTTCAAACGGTTTGGAAGGCCTATACCTTTCTAAATCAGTTTAATAATTAGGTAATTCAAAATTCGGACAAAATGTTAACTCAGGATTAATGGTGTCACAATGGCATCTCCTTCCACTTATGCCCGGGTCCTCTTTTTTGCAGATGTGCATTGAATGCAATAAGGCTGGCATTCGTCTTTACTTGGCTGGGTGTAACGGTAAGAAGATTTGTATTATTATAAATGAGCTAAATTGTTCAATTGTTTTATTTAGGCATTCTTATAGTGCAGACAACGCTTGAGAGAGTAACAAGAAGCCATATGCAGAGGTGTGTCAAAGACATAAACAAACTTTTGTTTATTGTCCTTCATATAAAGGAACCAGAGGAAGTATATTGACTTGAAGCGGCTCATTAGGGGAAAAGCAGTACTGAGGATGCCAAAAGCCGCTTAAGAATCCAAGCTATTGTGAATAGGTCAACATCTCTAATAAAACTTGATTTGAGTGAAGAGTTCAGATGCCTTCGAAGAATCCAGGCTACAGTCAAGAAATAGGAATTCCTACTGGAATTTGAACAAGAGCCAAGAGATCAAAACCAATTGAATAACCAAAATTTAGGTCGGACCCTACAAGGTTTTTGTTTTTTCTCAATTAGATCGCTTTGAAGTCTTGACTGCAGTTTAGACTATTGAGACTGTGAACCATTTGAAACTAGTTGGCAATCTTCGTGGCCTTTGATTTCTCGATTTTAGTGTGGATTCTTTGATGTCTTTTAACCACTGAATGTAAGATCTGGTTGTTCTGGAACTTTTAAACTTTTAACTCTAGACGGGACTATTCACGGGCTTTTGACCTACTCACCCAGATCTAGCCTTTTCAGACTTTTACATTCCCTGACCTGTGCAACTGTTAGGGATTTTTAGCACCTGCTACTTCAGGTTTCTCTTAATGGTTTTGAATTTCTTGTAAACTTGAGCTGTTGATCATGCAGGCTTTTGTGTTTTTTTTAATTAGTTGCAGCACATCGATGGCTTTTCACCTTTCAACTCTGTGGAGCTCTTTTAATACTTTCATACTATCGCACATGCCATGCTTAAGACATTTTGTCAAAAAAGGTGATTTACCTTACAGCTAAACATTATTCTATCACGAAGACAACCCAGAAAACTGAAGGCATGTTACAGCTGTGGATACAGCGTGAGATGTATAAATGGTGCAACAAACCTTTTGCTGATCATATGTAACCTCTTTGCTTAACATGCCTACCATTCCCTGCTCCTACAGAGAGTGTCCTGAAAACCCTGAAATGCAGCGGGCTCATGGAGCACCTTAGCGCCCAACAGGTCTTTGTGACGGTTCATGATGCTGTTGTGTTTGTGGAGCACACCACGGTAAGTGAGAATACTAAGACCCCCTATAGCTCAGTTCTGGAAGCCCCCCAGACAAACAGAGAAAATGATCAACCACAAAACATGCGCCTTTTTTACATGGTTATTCAAAATATGTCATTGCTTTTTTCAAATTATCCAATAAACATACTTTTAGTTTCTGATTACATTTCGGGAAGGCCTTTTCTACCTTTAATTTTGCAACACAACTTGATCTGCGACAAATCTATCATAAATAGGTCAGTTGTTACATAAAAATACTTAATTTACCTTCAGACTCCTTTGTCAAACCCACGCCAGTCAACCAGAGACATCAAAACAGATTAAAGTCTGTTTAAAATTCGTGAAAAAAGCAATCTATTTTTTGACTGAAATTTTTAAAAGAAAATGTTAAAAATAATTGCTTGTAAAGCAACATTACTTTAAAATATGCGTAAATTCCATCATTTTATTCATTTTGTATTTTATAGCTACAGTATCTCAACATAAATTCAGCAGAAATTAGACCACACAAGACCATATAAGAGTATAAATCAAAATAAACAAGGCCCCCTTATACCAAAATAAACAAATGCAGAATAACAAAATAAACCAGTGCAGAATAGTAAGATCAGTATGCCTTGGTAAATTCAGACCTTTCACACAACTTAGAAGCCGTGTCGCATTAATTTACAAATTATGTTTCTAAGTGACTCTGAGTACCAGTCTACACGACTTACCCCTTGCTGAATTTATAGTAGTGACTGCTGCAGCCCATGCAGGAAGAAGCAGTTCCAGGCAAGGATGTTGGAGAGAGGATAGGGTTTCAAATTTTCAAAATGAGTGAAACCAGAAATTTAAAAGTGTTATGGAGTGACGGTGCTGATGTAATGTGACTAGTCATTGGGAGCATCAGTGATGCCTATACTTGAGAGTTTGCTGGTAAGAATGATGGGGCTCTTGAGGTACCAGACTTTGGGTGAATTTGAAATCATAAGTGTTGATTCTGAGACTGGCCTGGAATTGTGAAAGATTGTAGTATAGGTTGTAGTACAGAAACTCACTGTAGAGCAGATAACCAGAGGGGGGAAATATGTCTCTCCAAAGGCCAAATACCTTCTTATCTATTTGGTGACAAGCATGAATAGATGGATGAGATTTCCGCTCTCTATTTAGGGACCTAGTCGCAAACTGCATTTTATAGTACATTAGTAATACACCAGTAGTACTACTAACATACTACAAAATGCTATTCACAAACCTACTTGCGGGAGATCTCCGCATCGGCTGCAGAGATCTCTGCACATGTACGCTTACATTTTAGGAGTAAATGTGGTAGGGACAGTGGAGTAGTTGGAAAATGCGGAATACATACTGCTAAATGGGAGTGGTTAAGGGAGGGTTAACGAGGGGTTGATGAGGGAGGGACATGCACCCAACCAAAAGAGTAAGCCCATTTCTATTCACAAACTGCCCTTCTATAGTCACTACAGCCAAAACGAATCCAAACCTGTAGTAAATGTTATCCAGCTCTGAGCTGGAGTAATTACAGCACCATACATAGCTAACCACTGGTACTGAAACACCCTTGCATAGAAAATAATGAAGGTAGGGACTAAAAAAAACACATATGGGCAATAATTTTAAAATAAATTACATTATTTAATCTATTTAAAAT
The DNA here is from genome assembly GCA_963921515.1 of Calotriton arnoldi. Lineage (NCBI taxonomy): Eukaryota > Metazoa > Chordata > Amphibia > Caudata > Salamandridae > Calotriton > Calotriton arnoldi. The sequence goes on along the minus strand of CAWUFW010006407.1, from coordinate 730,056 downwards.
TATAGATACATTTTATTTAATGTTAAAACAATTGTCCATAAATAAAACCTAATTATTATTTTATTTTAAAATACTTTTTGACTTGTTTTACATTTAAAAACGAATGTAATATTGTTATCATGTTTAACTGCCCATTCACATCACATTTAATACTTTTAAATACATAATAAAAATATATAGGAGTGGTGTGGCCAACCATCAAGGCCCTGTAGACGCGATCCACCGAGGCTCCGCAGTTTTTTTTACTAGATCCAGGACGCCTGGAGCCTAAGGCGCAGCACACCTTTTCCAGGCATGTGGGGGCGGTGAGGACACTGGGAGTGAAGCGGAGGCTGCCTCCTCCACAGCAGCGGCTGTGGGATGAGTTTGTGAGCAGCAGCCGACGGTGACGCAAGCCGCGTGACGGCCATTGGCACCGAATCCCAGCCTTGCTTGAGTGCCACGCGAACGTTGGTGGCTGTCAGGCTTGATGCGAGGGCCCCGCAACCCTGGCACCAGAGGAAGATGGTGAGAAGCATTTGGATGGGGGTGGCATCCGGTGGCCCACTGTTTGGACATTTGCCTAACTTGAACATGGGGGCCGTTCCTAGACACTTTGGGGACACAGCGCTTGCCAAGGAGTGGTGGTTGACCCGACGGAGGAGCTAAATGAGCTCCTGCACATCATTCACTTAAGGAGAGCAGCTTCATCTATAGTGATAGTCGCTTCCTGCTCTGAGAGCCTCCGTATTACGCAGGACGGCTAATGAAAGACTCTGTAATGTCGGAAGCCTGTGGCTCCTAAACAGCGACCCTTTCCTACGGTGAAAAACTAGTGTGGGGGACGACAGTAAAGAGATGTGACCTCAACGTTTTGCTGTCTGGCGGACTCCATAGTGCTCATTGGGGGCAGGATAAAAGACCACTTGGCAGCCATTACTGACAGGGGGACAAGATACCCCAGTTTAGTTACTGTGGCTCAATACAGCTGGCTCCTGACACAGAGACCTGGTCTGTTTGCAACTCCAGCACGGCATGAACATCCTTGACTTACAGGAAGGAGGGTTGAACTAGACTATTTTACACAGCTCCCAGAAAGGTAGTCCTCGGCGCTTGGCCCCCGGTGCTCCCTACTCCGTGCTTCACTACAGTCTCTATACCTCAGAAAAAAGTGCAATCTAACAGGGTGTCAAGTTATTTCAGTCCAGCTGAAGCAAGGGGATCTTGCAGCAGCACCACCCGCGGTGACACAATGGCCTTAATTAGGGAAGAGCTACTTTCCTCCCTTCAGGAATTTAAGAGCGAGCTTAGAGAGGAACTGAAAGCAGATCTCACCTCCTCCTTTGAAAACTTCAAAACTGACATTAACTCCAGGCCCACTTCTTTACAACAAGATGTTGACTCAGTATGCACCCAAACCCTAGATCTCGATTCTAAATACCAGAGACGGGAACAGACGGTCGGATGGATGGAGGGCGCTAAGGATCAACTGCGGACCTAACGCCACTCCACCCTTTTGAGGTGTGAGACAATATTCAGATTCATAATTTGAAAGAAGGGGTTGAAGGTCCAGATCTGGAAGCTTTTGTAGTGGACATATTATCCAAGCTCCTGGGGGAGAGCTGTGCTGGGATGCGACTAGGTAGGGTGCACAGAGTTGGTCCAGTAGCTACTGGAGGGGAGAGACGGCCCGTGATGTATTAGCGAAACTGCATTCCTTCAAAGTTAAATAATCAGTCCTACAGGCCACCTTGAAACTGGAGTCAATCTCGTTCCAAGGAGCAACATTCTCACTCTTTCAGGACATTGCTCCTTCCACACTGACCCACCGCCTACAATTAGAACCGGTTACAGACAGAATCCGCTGAGACCACATTATATATAAATGGACCTACCCCTTTGGCCTCTCTTTGACTCCCAAAATAAGTCTCACCACTTTGTAGAGCTGGATGATGCTGCAGCCTTATTGAAGTTACCACTTTCTGAGCTCCTAGGATCTGATGGGGAAATGGGGTAAACGTTCACCGAACCTGCGAGCATCTCTGCCAAAGGACAGTGGCAATCACAGTGTTGCATGACATGCAAAGGAATAGTGGACCTCTAGCTGAGTAGCACCCGACAGGAATGCAGTCCCTAACCAGAGACCTTTGTAAAGACCACCCTTGCTTATGAATCCTTGCCCAGCATGTAAGAAACATTCCTGTGAGAAACAGTCGCTACAAGCGGGCTAATGGGATTTTGGGATTCTTGGAGCAAAGCTTTGCACTCTGACCTCTCAGGGACTCCTCTGTGTACCCAAAGTGCTATCAGGTTGCCAGGCTACCTTGAAAAATCATTTACATCTTACAGAATATTATAGTATTATTTGACTGAAATACCTAAGGGCCTGATTACGAGTTTGGCAGATAGGATACTACGTCACAAATGTGACAGATATCCCATCTGCCGTATTACAAGTTCCATAGGATATAATGGTATTGTAATACAGCAGACGGGATATCTGTCACATCTGTGATGGAGTATTCCATCCGTCAAACTCGTAATCAGGCCCCAAGTCTAATATGTCAGAAGTGAGTCTAAATCCTTGTTGGGGAACTAGGTTCCCAGGTCTTATTGTTTTGCTGTTTTGGTTTATGTTGCGTGAGTGGATACAATGCAGTACGAAGTGGGAGAGACAGCGGAAGGGGACAGGGATGGGAGTCTATGACAGTTATTACCAGTGGGAATGGGGCTGTGATTGTACTGCCACTTACACTAGATTTATGCTATAGAGTCCAACGTTAATGTACCAACTTCATGGTGTTAATTACATTGTCATGGAATGTCAAAGGTTTTAACTCTCCAGCCAAGCGACACAAAATCTGGAAATAAATACTTGATCGGAGTCTTGATATAGTGGCATTACAAGAAACACACCTTAAGCATAGTGAAGAACACAGGCTACGACACAAGGCATATCCCCTGATATACAAATCGTCGGTCACCATTAAACATAATGGAGTGTCCCTCCTCTTTTACTCTTCTCTAAAGTTCCAATTGACGGGCAGGAAGACAGACAAAGAGGGGAGATAATGATGGTCAAGGGCAGCATTAAGGGTTGGAAATGTACGGTGGCCTCGATCTGCTGATTTTCTTCACTCTTTACTATCTACAGTGGGTGGATTTGCGGAGGGAGAGATTATCTTGATGGGTGATTTCAGCCTTTCCTGGGACCCCGCCTTAGATAGCACCCACTCACATAGAACTCAAACTGGGAACTTTTTTAAGGCCCTGAAGCAAGCACTCCCACACATAGGCTTTGATAGATGCATGGAAAACCACTCACTCTACAGCCCCAGATTATATTTTTTTCTCTCACTCCCACTGCACATACTCTTGGCTTGATTACATTTTCATAAATCAGTCCTTAAACATACAATTGCAGAGGCCAGATTTCACCTTATGCTTTCGGACCACGTTCCAGTGGAGATCGTAATGGAATGTCATACCCTGAAGTCCAGATGGTTCTTTCCTATACCTAAGAATACAAACCAGGATGAAAGGGCCCGAGGGACAAAGTTTAAAGACCAGAACGGACTAAATCCCCCAATCTACATATACATAACAATAAAGTCCGAGGGTCTAGAAGCGCCACCTACAACTATGGTGACATTAGTGACAACAGTGCACCAGAAACTTGACCTACACATTAAGTCCTATCTTAAAGGACGGAATCCCATCACACACCGAAGTGACATACAATATATTGTTATATATCTTTCCTATACCTCTCACAAGGGACTGTCTCTTTCGAGATGAACTTTGTAAGGCCATCAGGGATTATTTCAATTGAATAATCCTCAAGACACTAACCCCTCCACTGCTTGGGACGCTTTTAAAGTGGTTAGTAGAGGAAAATATATCTCATTAATGTCTACCTTGTTACAGCAGCAGGCTTGGGTTAGGTTGACACTCGAGGCTGAACTCCGGCTAACAGAGCAAGCCCATATGGCCTCCTCCACTCTAGCCTTACAATGAAATATCGTGCACATGAGGCAGGCTTTCTGCCATATACACAAATAGAGTCAAGCTGACCTTACTGCGCCTTAAAAAAAACTACATATGAACAGGGAAATAAGGTTGGCTCACGTCTGACACACCAGCTTCGAGCCAAACATGAAAAAGAATACGTTAGCCAACTGCATCTAGACTCCAGGGAGGTCATTACTACAGAGGAGGACATGGCCCGGGCTTTTCAAGACTTTTATAAACAATTATACACTTCTGAACCCACAGACAAAAGGGAGCAGTTGGCTTATCTAGCGGGGGTGGAGCTTTCTCTGGTGACAGATGACTAAAACAAGCTCTTGGAGGGTCCCATAAGGTAGGAAGAAGTCCAGGCAGCCACTGATGCCCTTAAACTCCATAAATCACCTGGGCCGATGGGCTTACGGCACAATTTTATATGACTTTTAGTTCAGATCTGGTACCTCACTTGACTGCTTTATCTAGTTGCATTGTTTACTTCCGTAGGGTGACACACACAATGGGTGAGGCCTTAGTCTCCGTTATACCGAAACCTGGGAAGGACCCCCATTTTTGTGCGTCATATTGCATTGTTGAATCTAGATGCTAAACTATATGCAAAGATATTGGCTACTAGGTTGGAGGATATCATGCCAGAAGTGATCTACCCGTATCAATCCAGTTTTATTAAGGGGCACCAGACACACGACAACCTGTGGAGGGTGGTCCACCTGGTCGAAAAAGCTACTAAAAAGCATATTTCGGCTCTGGTGTTGACTCTAGATACCGAAAAGCTTTCGACTGGGTCGACTGGCCCTTCCTCTTCTATACGCTACATGAATTAGGCTTTGGGGAACGATTTATAGCCGTGGTTCAACCCAACTATACTCACCTGCGGTCACATGTGCTTGTAAATGGGACTGGTTCTGCCCTTTTCAACCTCGAACATAGCACGAGACAGAGGTGTCCGTTGTCCCTGCTTTTATTTGTTCTTAGTATTGAGCCCCTAGCAGCTAGAGTTAGATCCGCGCAATCCATTCATGGTATTTTATTTGGCTTGGGTAGATCACAAAATCTCCATGTTCACAGACGACGTTCTACTGTCTCTCATTTCCCCGCAAACTTCTCTGACTGCCCTGCAAACTGAGCTTAAAGCTTATGAGATGGTGGCGGGTTTTCCTATCACTCTTCACAAGTCCTTTCTCGTCAACCTGACCCTCTCCACTAGCGAGATGGAAGCTATAGTGGGATCCACCCCCTTTAATTGGGCTAAGAAAGAGCTACTTTATCTGGGAAGCAAGTTCACTCCTAGAGTGGCCGACCGCTATAGAGCAGACTATCCCCCACTCTGAAAACATCTTACGGCCGACCTCAAATGCTGGGCCCCTCTATATCTATCAGATGCATTAATGCGGAAAAGATGACTGTCTTGCCGAGGCTTTTATACCTTTTTCAAGGACTTCCCATTGAGATAGAACTGGATTTTTTCTCTACCCTTCGGTCCTTGATCACTCGCTTTATTTGGCAAAACTGTAGAGCTCGACCGCCCTATAAAGGATTGACACTACCTAGAGAGGCTGGTGGTATGGCCTTACCTAACTTTACACTATACTATAAAGCGGCGCAGCTGAGGGTAATATCTGAATCATAGGTAAGAGAATGGGACAAACACTGGCTCCACATGGACAGAGCTGTGGTTGGTAGATACATATGGAATGTGCTGTGGAAACTAAAATCGAACACGCCACTTAATGCTTACCTCAGTACCCTGACCAAGACCACCCTTAAAGTCTGGGAAGAAGTTAACCTGTCCGCTGCCTGGGCGACATTTGCCTCACACTACACCCCTATATACTTTAACCCAGCCTTTACACTGGCGCTGCTATCGGGACCTTATGCTTTGTGGTGGGAGGGGGGATGCCACACACTATATGGGGTTTATTCCATGGGTGGGACATTCTCACTTACGAAAATTGCCGGTGGGACTTTAATCTACCAGACATGGAGAGATACCATTATACCCAACTGAAGCACTAGGTACTGCAACCGGAGATCAGACTTACAGCCACCAGGGACCTCTCCCCATTAGAAAGTTTTTTTTAAAGAAAGTTAGATGGCCACAGGGCTGTATCTCCTTCCTCAACCCGCTTCTGCTCGCACAACCAGGCCTCATCCTATAGCTTTTTGGGAACAAACTACTGGTGTAGCGATCATTACAGAGCAGTGGTGTAAAATTTGAAGAGAGATCCTTAAATTCAACCACTCAATGGGAGTGAGAGAAGCACACTATAAAGGTCTTTTTGATTTGTACTTATATCCTGCCAAACTTAAAAAGATATACCGGGGCACATCTGTTTTATGTTGGAGAGGCTGTTGGGTCCTGAGTGATTTTAAACATATTTGGTGGCATTATCCCATTATTAAACCCCACTTGTCTGAGATATTAGCCCAAATTAAAGAGGTTTTGGGGTATCCACCCCCGAACACTCCTGAGTTTGCCCTCCTGGGACTGCACAAAGCAGCGCTTAAATATTAGACCACCGGAGACCACTTCATCCTATGGTTATGCCTAGGAGCGACTAAGGCGCCTCTGGCCACATCCTGGAAGAAACCTGGAGCTCCCTCAGTGTCACAGAGGCACTCACGCCTTTGGCAGGCCATAACCATGGAATGGATGGCCGATGTCCTTCCGGAGAATCACAAACATTTTGAGTACATATTGGACCCCTTAATGCGATTCCTTTCTACTGGCCTGCCACTTTTCACATGTCCACACGTATTAGATCGCTCCACCTTTTCCAGATCTGATATCCATAGGGGATAGTGATGGCTTAGGTTCTTCACACATATTTTGCTGCTTTAACATCTACACTCATGCTTTAGTTAGTTTTCTGAAATATTTGGAGGGAGTGGGGTTAACATAGGGCAACTACTTGATTGGAATCTGTTGTTGATTTGATTGTGATAATATACCTGATTGTTTCTCACAGAGAGGCCTGCACCAGTGGAAACTGTATGTACTACTAGCACTCGAGATGTGTAATTACGGTCTCCTTCGCTTGCATTGCTGTCAATGTATTGTTATGTGCCTACTAAAATTAATAAAGAAAGTTTGCGAAAAAATATACATATTTTTTTAATTTAGTATATTTAAAATAATGAATTTTAAGTTTAAAATTAAGTTATTGCTGCAACAATTTTTTTTATGTTTTTCAACATTTAACATGATTAACCTGAGGGAGACATTTAACCTCAGACTCCTTTCCTTTGAATTCCCCAGGCGTCAGACTAGATCCAGAAGATTTTTCATGAGCAGTACCTCTGTGTGCCGGTAGGTGGCATCGGTAGGCTCCACGTGGCATCGTTCACGCTGGAGGTGACGTCCTATATAGGTGGCACCTTGGCGCGCTGACATCAACTTCTTTTCTTTCCACGCCAGTCAACGCTGATCTGAGAGAAGAGCTACCCCTCTGTCAGTTTTTGACAGGATTTTTGTGATGTTTTGTTCTTTTTTTAGGTTTCCTCATGGTGTATCGAGGATGTCATCGAGACCTACAGGTTTTAAACCCTGTGACACCTGTCAACGTGACATGTCGGTGATGGACCCGCACCTCATGTGTTTGTGGTGTTTGTAGCGCGACCACGACTCCAAGTTGTGCTCTGACTGACGGGCCATGGCGCCGAAGGCTTTGAGGGAGCAATCCCTGAAGCTGCTAGTGGCCAGGCAGGCGACTCCACAAAAGTCATGGTCCCACTCAAGAGGAAGGTCTCAGGACCATTCCAGGAGTCCAAAGTCCTCTTTGTCCCACTCCAAATCATCGGGACACTCAGGTAAGAGGCACAAAAAACACAAGAAGTCAAAGTGCGCTTTGACTTCTCCTCGTCCATTGCCCGACACGACGTAGAAACATAGGCGTTCATGGCCTGGTTCCTCGAACCTGCGCCTGGGCCGACTCCGCGCCTCCCCAATTTTCCGGGAGCCAGAGCGACCCCCGCTCAAATCAACAAGTTCTAAGAGGCCATGCACCTCAGTTTTGAGCAGCCCAATCCCTCTGGTGCACCTTCTGGGCCCTTCTGGTTCAGCGCCGATGGCTCTGGCCCCGGCTGCGCTGGGCCCACATTGATCCAGTCATTGTTCCGGAACAGTGCTGGTCGTGGCACTGAGACCTCCCCCGGAGCTGGCCCCAACGCCGATGCTTCCGGCACCCACCACCGGCACCAGCCCCATTCTGATACCCGACGACACGAAGCCGGAGCCGCAATGACCGCTGCCGATTCTGGCGCTGACAGGACTCCCACGTCCTACGTCAGAGCCTGAGCTCTATTCTGAAGGGCTAGACCGCATCGGGGAATGGGAGGGGTCACTACACCCTTTAGAACACCAGTATGAACAGGATATGGACTGGGGTGAGGAACTGGGTGAACCCAGGGGACTGTCTGAAGAGAAACCGAAGGAAGGGTACCAGCATGCTTTCTCCCCCTGCCGTGGCTACGGAGGAGGGAGCAGCATATGCAGTGGTGGTGTGGAGAGCAGTGGAGGTCCTTGACCTTCTGTTGCCCTCTTGATGGAGGTGCTGCAACCGGGAGTCTCCTCCTCTGAACCCCTACTGTCGTTCAATGAATTACTCACCTATGTCCTTCTGGGGACCTGGTGCAAAACCAGCACAGGGGCTCCTGTGAATAGGACGATTGCCCGCCGCCACCGCCCCACTCCAGGGGATCCAAATTTCCTCACCCATCACCAGGGCTTTAAGTGGGAAAAAAAAACTGGGGGTGCTCTAAAAGGGGCGGGGCAAACCTCTTAAAGGGGTGTGGCCTATCCAAGTAGGGGGCTTGGTCTAAATCAAGATAACTAGCATTGTGTGCTTAAGAAAATCATAAAGTCGCATCCAGCAAAGGATAATAAAATAGGCAAAAAGGTATATTTATTAAGTATAAGCCATAAAAATACCAAACACTTTAAAAAACATGTAAAAATTATTTACATTACTTAGAAATCTATTGCAGGGTTTCCCAAAAGTAGGTCGATTTCATCTTTTTTTTTTTTTTTTTTTTGCATTTACCAATGCTTGTTTTATAAAGGCACAAATTCATTAATTTTGGGAATCAAGTATATGCTTGTATTACTTTAATGTAGTAACAGGAGATCAATTTCAACTTTTAACTTCCTGGTGCTGTTAGGGCTGGGGCAGGATCACGCAGACTAGTTCCTCGCTCTGCGCTTCACTTGTTGCTGGAATTGTGTGGTGCTGAGTGGAGTTATGTGCAGTGGAAATATGTGAAATGGTGTGCATTGGAATTATGTGGCTAGTAATTATGTGGTATTGAGTGTAGTAGAATTATGTGGAGTGATATTGTGTGTTGTGGAGTGGCATGTAGTGGAGTGGAATTATGTGGTGTGATGTGGAAGTCTGTGGTGTTTTTAACTCAAGTGTTATCACTGCCAAGAAAGGTGGCATTGAAATGTCTTACAAGTGGCACTGAGAATACTTTACCATGAGTGGAGCTATTTAGTTATGGCCATTTAATAAGATACATTTGAGAAAGGACTGAGTGACACCTTCAGGCATTGGTTGCTTTTTAAACAGCACAGTTGCATTTAGAAATATGTCCTGAATCGCCTTCCAACCTCCACAATTATAGTAACTGATTTTCCTACATAGTGACCTTCAGACTTCTCCACCTTATCTACCCTCCTAATATTTATGTATTGTACGCATGCTCTGCGATAGGCCCCACTGGGTGGGGAGAAAGCACACCAGTTTGTCAACAGGAAATGTGCCTCTTTCAAGTTTACCATTATAGCACAGTAATAATGTACCTGAGTAATCCTCAACCACTTCTGTATATTACATTCATGTGCAACTAACAGGCGTATCTGAGGCCACTTGTGAATGTTACATCCTGGTGCACCTAACGGGGTATCTGAGCCCTGAGTAATGCTCAGCATTTGTTTTCAAATTGAGTGAATGAACAGCTGAGTTGGCCCTGCGCCCCTTGGAACCTATCACATGCAGGTTTGGCACGGATCTCCCCCAGTGAGCACTTAATGCGCCTGCAGATGTGTCTGTGAGGGCCATCGCAGCATGTAATAACTAGAGCCGATAAAGTGTGGGGGCAAGGTGGAGGAGAGACATAGGACAAGAAGCCCTAAACTCCCCTCGGAACACGAGGTAGCAAAGGCGGGGTCATGTTGTGAAGTCAGCAGGGTCCTGAAGCTGTGCACAGCGTATAAAGAAGCAGTGATTTTTTTCTGAAAAAAAGGCAACCTCACCCACAAGTCCACGCGAAAAAAACGATGCCCCATTAGGATGGGAGCTGGATAGAAGGGGGGACAAAAAGTATGTGTAGCCGATGCCCCATGAGGATGGGAGCTGGATAGAAGGGGGGACAAAAAGTATGTGTAGCCGATGCCCCATGAGGATGGGAGCTGGATAGAAGGGGGGACAAAAAGTATGTGTAGCCGATGCCCCATGAGGATGGGAGCTGGATAGAAGGGGGAACAAAAAGTATGTGTAGCCGATGCCCCATGAGGAGGATCGCGCCATGTGCCTTTTGCATTCGGCCTCGAGATTTTTTAAAAAGTAGTCCCGAAACCATCAACACAATTACCACTGTGTAAGTTCAATAGTAGTTAGGGCAGTTGCTTGGGCCTCCTTTTTTCATAAAAAATATTGCTCGTGCAATTATCTTAATTCATTTTATCCTTGCGAAAGTACTCCATACCTTCATGTTTACTCCTGGTTCTATCCTCCATTGGCACTCCTGCTCTCAGTGCCCATGCGTTTATTCTAATATCCCATCTGTTTCCCCATAGCACTTTGAAGTGGCCGTAGGCACTATACAAGCAACAAACATATATATATCACAATTAACCTTCCTCCCTCGTCACTGTACCTTCTATCCCTTGTTTTCTCTGTTACTCTGATGGCCTTCTCTCCACTCCCTCATGTGTCTGCCGAGCGCTGCGAGGCAGAATAAGGGCAGCGAAGGTGCTATGTACGCAAACAACAAGCATGGCTTGAAATAGCGGCTGAGCCCCCTACACGAGGCTGTCAAGACATTATATTACGATTAAAATATTGGATCAGGAAAGAGGGTCGTTACTTTCGGAAGGCAGTGTTATTAATCTGATCTTGGGCACACGGGAAATGACGCACCGTGAGACTTCCAGCGAGCTGGTCTAACTGCCCTGCTCCCCAACACTCCATTCTGCAGTTGGGTATCGTTGGTGTAAGGATCAGGAGAGACCCCATGGCTCCATTACTTGTTACGAGCGTCACATGACTGAAAGGCTCGGCGTGCAGAGATTCGGGCCATGCACCTTCAGACAGGCACAGCAGCAGGCGCTCAGCCTGCTCAGTTATTTCTCTGGCTCAGACCGGTCACCTTGCGCATCTAGTTATGAGCAAATAGGAATATTGGAGACGGAGAGGAGTGAGTGAGAGAGAAACAGAGGAAGACAAAGATAGCAAGAGAAGAAAAGAGCAAGAAAGACAAGGCAGATCGGACATACGGCGGAATGAGAGCTCGCTGAGAGATTAACGTGGTGATTTTTGCAGCCTCGGCTCGTGCTTTGGCTCTTAGAGCCAAGCCAGGCTCCGCTCTTCAAATTATTTCTCAGGCTCGCCCACCTCTCCTACCACATTTCCGACTCCCATTGCGTAGCTCCCGCGTCCCTGATGTAGCGAGATGTTTTGTGTTCGGAATGTGCAGTATTTCTGAAGGGACGCTCCGATTTTGGGAGGATGTTAAGAATGCGGCTGGCTTAGCCGGGGTGGGGGTCAGTGGTAGAGGTCGCTGCAAGCTCTAGATTTTTAAAAAAGTAGTCCCAAAACCATGTATTCAATTACCTCTGCGTAAATTCAATAATAGTCGGGCGGTCGCTTGGGCTGGGCTAAAAACTGGAAGAGGCATGAGCTAGGTATGCGCTTCGCTTCTTAAAGAGAGACCTAAAAAAAGAAAACGGACTACCTTTGCGAGGCCCGAAAATAGAGCCCGATAGAGACCCGTTTCGAGGCCCCCTGAAAATAACTGCCGGTGCTCAGACCCGGACAGACCCGGCCCACTTAAAGCCCTGCCCATCACCCTACCCCAGAGAGTTTGGTGGGCCAAGCCACCACTTCCCATGGCGCGTTCCCTGCCGCTCCCCCATGACAGGGAATGCAAGAGGATGGATAGCTTGCGAAAGCTTTTCTTCCGCCAGCCTTGCCTTGCAGTTAGTGAACACTGCATGCTTATTGGGCAGCTATTCCCACATGGAGTGGGAAACAGTTGACCAAGTGCTGCCACAGGTCCTGGTGGAGGCCCAGGCCATTCTCTCCCAAGCAGTTAAAGACGGGAGAGACGCAGCTCAGTTCACTTTTCGCTGTGGCTATGATTGACTGGGCAGAACGGTTTTGTTGACGGTCGCACTCAGACGCCATGCCTGCTAAGAACAGTTGGATTTTTGGGGGATGTCCAGGCTTCCCTCAGGGACATGCCCTTCGATGGCACCTGTCTCTTACAAGACTTGGCAGACTTGGCACTGGAGCGCTTGAAGGACTCGCCGGCTATGACCAAATCCTTGCGCCTTTCGGCTGCTCTACATCACCCCCAGTCTGCCTTTCGCTCTTTTTGTGGCCACGGAAAGGGCTTTCAACCCGCCAACCTTATCCCATTTACCAACCTGTGCAAGCTTCCCAGCCTCTGCATGGTCAAGGGTGCGGTTCCTACTGGCCTCATGGTTTGGGTAGCCAGCGGTCTGGTCCAGTCACCACCACACCCGGCAGCTGCAGCCCCCAGACCCTCCTAGTCTAGCCCTCTTTATGATGGGCATCCAGTTGGTGGCAGGATCCGCCATCACCTCCACCACTGGCAGTCCATAACATCAGACAGATGGGTTCTGCAGACCGTCCGAAGGGACTACTCCCTCCCCTTCAAGACCACCCCTCCCTCCATGCCTCCATCTTACGACTGGCTGACGGAGGATCATCTGTCTTTGCTTCAGGAGGCAGTCATGGCATTTTTGGCCAAGGGAGCCACAGAGAGGGTTCAGTGCCAGAAGTTGGCTGTGGTTGCTATTCCCGCTATTTTCTAGTCCTCAAAAGGACAAGGGCCTTCGTCCTATCCTAGATCTCCGAGCCCCCAACTACTTCAAAAGGAGAAATTGGAGATGCTTACATTGGCTCAGGTCTTGTCTGTCCTGGATCCAGGAGACTGGATGGTAGAGTTGGACTTGCAAGATGCCTATTTACACAACCCCATCCTGCCTACCCATCGGCGTTACCTGCAGTTTACGGTAGGCCACAAGCATTTTCAGTTCACCGTGCTCCACTTTGGCCTTACCAGCATCCCTCGGGTGTTCACCATTGTGATAATGGTGGTCGCAGCTCATCTGCACTGATCGTGGGTGCCAGTCTTCCCCTAACTCCACGACTGGCTGCTGAAGGTGGGCTCACCCCCAGCTGTCATCTCCCTCCTCCAGACCACAGTGGACCTCCTCCATTTGCTGGGGTTCACTATCAATCTGTCAAAGTCACACCTGATTCCCTCTCAGATGCTCCCTTTCATCGGAACTGTTTTGGACACAGTGCCGTTTCAGACTTATCCTCCCAAGCAGCAAGTCCAGGATTTTCAATCTATGATACCGATCTTTCAGCCTCTGTCCTGGATTTCGGTGAGACTGACTCTGAGGCTGCTGGGACTCATGGCCTCCTGCATCCTGCTAGTGGCTAATGCCAGATGGCTTATGCGGGCTCTGCAGTGAGACCTGTAGTTTCAGTGGGCTCAACATCAGGGGAATCTTTCCAACATGGTCCAGATCTCGGAGGGAACTGCAAAGGACCTGCAGTGGTGGCTAATGAAGCACGATTCAGTCAGAGGCAGACCCCTCTCCCTTCCCCAAACAGGCCCTACAGTAGTGACAGATGCATCACTCCTGGGATGGGGCAGCTATCTGGGAGAGGTGGAGTTCAGAGTACTCTGGTCTCTGATGGAATCTGGACTCCACATCAACCTGTTGGAGCTGTGAGCAATCCGATTGGCATTGAAAGCCTCCCTACCCTCCATCAATGGACTGCTGGTACAAGTGTTCATGGACAATACCACTGCCATGTGGTACTGCAACAAACAGGGCGGGGTGGGGCCATGGACCCTCTGTCAAGAGGCCCTGCATCTCTGGACATGGCTGGAACAGCAGGGCATTTTACTGGTGGTTCAACACCTGGCAGGTTATCTAAATGACAGAGTGGACGAACTCAGCCACCTATGCGTAGCGGATCACTAATGGAACCTCCACCCGGAGGTAGCGCAAGGTCTCTTTCAACAGTGGGGAGAGCCTTGGTTAGATCTGTTCACCTCTGCAGAGAATATGCAATGTCAGCTGTTTTGTGCACTGGAGTTTCCAAGGCGGCTCTCGCTCGGACATGCTTATCATCTTAAGCGGAGCTCAGGCCTCCTGTAAGCCTTTCTGCCCATACCACTCCTGCCCAGAGTTCTCAAGAAGATCAAGAATGACAGGGCCCCAGTATCCTTGTGGCTCCAGACTGAGCATGGAGAGTCATGTATCCCGAGCTTCTGAACATGAGCATCGAACCTCCAATCAGGCTGCCCCTTCGGGAGTATCTCCTGTCGCAGCAGCAGGGGAGGGTCCTCCACCCGAACCTGTCAACTCTTCGCCTCCTTGCATGGAGGTTGAGCGGCGGTAGTTGATAGCTTTCCACCTTCCTTCCGAAGTCTGTAATGTTATTCTGCCAGCCAGGCGTCCCTCCACCAAGACAGTATATGCCTGCCAATGGAAATTTTTTGTATCATATTGTACATAAAAGTCTATTGACCCTCTTTCTGCCTCCATTTCTGGTATTCAACTTTATATTTTGACCCTTGCCCAGCACGGCTCTGCTCTGGACACTCAGAAAGGTTATCTTTCTGCCTTGTCTGCCTTCTCGCGGCTGCCAGACCAACCCTCCTTATTTAAATCTCCCATTGTAAATAGATTTCTAAAAGGTCTTGTACATATGTTCCCACCTTCCCCTTTCATTATGCCTCAGTGGGACCTTAATTTGGTTCTCATATTTCTGATGTGTGCTCCCGTCGAGCCTTTACACAACTGCCCCCTCAGGCTGCTCACCATCAAAACAGCCTTTCTTGTGGCAATTGCATCGGCCAGAAGGGTAGTGAGCTGCAGGCTTTATCATCCAAGCCCCCCTTCCTATCAGTTTTTTTTCTGACAAACTGCTGCTTCGCTCTAGGGCCTCTTTCCTGCCAAAAGTGGTAACACCATTTCATGTGGGCCAATCTGTCACCTTTCTCACTTTCTACGCTCCTCCACATCCCTCTAAAGAGGAGGAGCGACTCCACTGTCTGGTCCCAAAAAGAGCGTTGTTGTTCTATCTTGACCGCACACAAGAGTTCCGATGGATGACCAACTCTTCATGGGGTATGTTGGTGCGAAGAAAGGTCAGGCAGTGCAAAAAGGGCCCATCTCTCGATGGGCGTTCTCTGCATCAAGATCTGCTATGCACTGGCGAAGAAGCAGCCTCCTGGAGGCTTAAGAGCTCATTCCACCAGAGATAACGCCGCAACCACTGCGTTAGTCCGTGGAGTTCCAGTCCTGGACATCTGTCAGGCAGCAACGTGGGCATCCCCCCACACATTTACCTAGCATTACTGCCTGAACAGTCAGGTCCGCAGGGATGGGCATTTCGCCTCTTCGGTCCTGAAGGACTCCTTAGTCTAAATTTGTCCGCAGACCCACCTCCGGGATAGTATTCCTTGGGTATCTATTCAAAGGTAAGTAATTTGCGGCTAGATATCTATCAGCTGAACAAGTGACCTACCTTCGGCAACGTTTTATCTGGTAGGGACAATACCTAGCCGCAGGTTCCTTACCAACCCACCCATCCTCCAAACTCTGCGGACAGATTTCTAGCGTCATGGCTGATCCCTTATAGGTCCCTATTTTGGACACACCAGTGTCAGTGTACTTCATGGCTCCGTGCTTCTGGCGTGGAAAGTTGTGAAAAGTAACTGACGTCAGAGCACCGAGGTGGCGCCTATATAGGTGTTGTGGACGTCACTTTCAGCGCGTACGACACCAACAATGTCACGTGAAGCCGACCGATGCCACCTACCGGCGCGTAGGGGTATTGCGCACAAAAAATCTTCCTGATCCAGTCTGATGCCTGCGGAATTCAAAGGTAAGGAATCTGTGGCTAGATATTGGCTCTACCAGATAAGGCTTTACCAAAGGTAAGTAACTTGTTCTCATAGTATATATAGCATATAATTATATACAATTAATTGACATTCCTATTTAACGTAAAACTGTTCTTCTAATTTTTGAAAAAGTTTCATAAACTTTTTAAGTTTTCCAGGTACTGTACTATAAGGAGATCTCCATCCCGGTTGGTAAGGTCTCCGCCAAGTGTGCAGAACATCAAATATGGTCGTAACATCAGTACTAAAAATAACTTTATGGTTATATTTGGTATTTTTACTTACTCCACCCCATGTTTCAGGGGATGGGAGCCTGTATGCATACACTTTTGAGTAACTCGACACTCATAAATTGGTGAGTAGTCAAAAGTAGTAAAGTTACTCAAACATGTAAGAGTACATTTATTTGCAGTAAATCCACACATGCAGGTTTAGCTTTGTGAATAGGCCCCTTAATGTCTAGTAAAATGACAAAAACAAAGTCATGAGCTTGACAGACTCATCAAGTGAGGCAACCCGTTTAGCTTAATTCTAGACTGACACAGTGAAGAGAGAACATGGTGTTGGAAGTACAAATATAGCTTGTGAGATGGCTAGAAGTCAAAAATGTTTGGGTGGCAAAGAAAAGGAGACTGTCAAGAGCATACAAAAAAGCTCTCAAGAAGTAGGTCAGATTTAGGAAGGTCTTATCTAAGAAGTGTTTCCCGCAGTATGGTAAGTGATAAGATTGTGAACGGTGACATTGCTCTGCTAATTTGCTACTCGGATTCCAGGTTGCTCCGAGGTCACATAAAGCTGTGTCTGTTTGTATAATCTAGACTTGATTTAATAGATCTTTAAGTAGTTTGTGTGTCTTATCCTTAAAAGAGTAATTATCTTTCCTTCAGTCAAAATTTTGAAAAGGTGTTATCTTTCCTACAGTTAAAATATTGAATGACGTTGAGGGTGAAGGGATTACAGAAGGCACTTTGCGTCGCCAGAAAATATTAACCAATCATATTTTTTTAAGCGTAGCAGGTAATAGACTGCATGCTTAAAATCATTCCACTTTTTGGAAGTATAAATTCTCTGATTCCTAAAATGTGGGAATAAATTACTTCCTCAACAAAAGTGGAAGTGAATTATTGGATTATGGCCCAAGAGGAGTCATTCTGATTTACGTTTTTTTAATTGAGAGTGCAAAACAGTAGAGAGAGCACAAATTGGCTTTGTAGATTAGTCTAGGCACAGGTAGTAGGGGTAAGGACTTAGGAAAAAATAAAACTGGGCATCCATCAGTTTCAAAATGCTTCTCAAGTTTAAAATATTTAATTCAAAATATAAACACAATACAATCTATGCAAGTTTTTCACTTCCCGGCTCGTGTTGTTAGAGCTTTTAATCTTTTTCTTAGCTTAAAAATAAACGAAAAGGCATATTTAAAGCATCTGTTGCAACTTTACACCTAGTCATCACCATATGCTGGTCCTAAAAACAAAATGACATCTGCACCTATTTTTTGTAGTATTAAAACAGCTCTGTATTGGTCTGCTTTCGCCTTAACCTCTGAATAACACAGGAGTAACCTGTGTTGACAACTTTGTCCCCTACCTGTTTAAATAAGTCTTGTATTGCCTCAGTGTGAGGAGAACACAAATCTGTTTTTAAAACAATAGGATTCCAAATTGGCAGAGTATCACTATTCAGTTAATTTTGCCAATGGTGACTGAGGTGTTGAGCAGGTTGGTGAGTTCCTGGCCGATCCTTTGGTTTCTGAGGTTGATGATATGGTGCAGTCATTGGTCCGTGGGAGCTCCCAAGTGGATGGATTTCATGATGGAGGTGGTGTCCTTGGTGGAGGGCTGGTTCCAGGTGGTCAGTCTGTGGTTCATGTTGGAGAAATCGGTGGGTGTAGGTTGTGGTTCGAAGTTTCTGTATATGGTTGCGATCTTGTAATGGAAGAAGTCGGTGAGGTTGTGGCAGAGCTCTTGTGAGGGTGTGATGTGGTTTTCACTGGCATATATATATATATATATATAATGTATTAAAACTATGTAGTTTGCATTGTATTATGCTTAATTATAATAATAATATGTTAAAAATATTACTTTACAGTTTACATTTATTTAAAACAATCTATATTCTTACCTTGTTTTGGACAATATTACCTTTCACAATTTTTTGTAACCCTATTTTTGTCATTAATATTTTAAGTATAGGATGACAATATTAATGTAAACGATATTCTCTACATATTTATGTGCCTTTTTTTGTAGCAAGTATATTTACTGGCATGAATAAAGATCCGAGGAACAACCATGAAAACAGTGACATGCAAGTCCAACATGGACCCAAATTGAGATGCAAATGTTGATTGTGGTACATGCACTGATATCCAACAATACACTACTAGTATATGAGTGAGAGGGGAAGAGAGAGGATAGGCTACGGAAGGAGGGAAGAGGAAAGAAGGAGAGATAGAGAAGGCGAGAAAAGGAGGAGGGGGATAAAGAAAGGGGAAAATAAAAAAAGGGAGGGAAGACGAAACAACGAAATGTGGGAGATCAGGGGTGGGGATAGTGAGGCGGCGTCCGGGGGTAGTAAAACGGGGGTGGGGGAAGATGCAATGACAGGCTGAGGGACGTCAGAGAGGAAGAGTCATGAGTCAAGGAGAGTTTAGGGGGGTTGTCCCTCAGAAAGGGGGACCATGTAAGTAGAAAAAGGTCTGCTTTGTCCATTAGTTTGTAAATGACCTTTTCATTGGACGCAGTCTTGTACATTGCCGTGAGCATTCCTCATGCGATGGCAGTTGCGAGGAACACCAATGTTGCAGGATACAGATCTTGGCAGCCGTGAGGGTGGTGATGAGTAGGCGGCGGGCATGGCGTGTCAGCTGAGGGAGGTCTTTCAGGTCATGGAGAAGAATTAGGGGTTCACGAGCAGCGAGGGCACATCCATAGATTCCCGAAGCATGGACCCTACCACAGTCCAGAAGGGGCGGCTGGTGGGACAGTTCAGTAAAATATGAACAATATCACAGGGCGAGTGATCGCACAGCCAGAAGGTAGAGTGAAGCAGCAACCCCACAGCTGGAAGCCGTTCCGGCGTCCAGTGCCAACACTGAAGGATCGTAACAAGACTGAGCCTCATCCAAGCTTCCCAGACTCCCCGGTCATGGCCCTCTCGGAGTTCTGCCCACTCCTCCTCATCATACTCCACCTGCAGGCGAGTTTGCCAGGTCATCCTGAGGTTGGCTATTTGCAGTTGGGATTAGAGTTAGCGGATCAGGAGATTGTAGAATCCAGACATCACGCTTTTAAACTGACCCCATGTGTTAAGGTAAGAGAGCACTGGAGAACGGGGAATGATCCAGAGTTGGGGACCCAGTTTGCTCATCAGGCAGTGACGTAGATGTGTATAGTGCCACTGTTGGGTACATTGCAGGCCAAATTCGTCCTGTAGCGCCTCAAAAGATTTGAGTTTGCCACTGGAGATCTGGTGCATGAGGGTTAGAATTCCAGGCCTGCGCCAGCAGTCCCAGTCAAGCAAGGCCCCTCCAATGCGGATACCATAATTGTTCCAGATGGGAGCCTTGTCATGTAGGTGTGTGTCCACCGAGAGGAGCTTATGGGCCCGTGGCCAGGTGGCATACATGGCCTTCAGCATGGGGTTCGTGCTCCCGGTGGAGACGGAGACAGGAAGATAGAAGGTCTGTGATATTTATGTGCCTTGATATTTTTCAACACAATATTTTGTCATGGAACCATCAGGAGATCACAAAGCGGGTGCCCATGGTTTTAGATGATTGGGACAAGCTTATCCTAGATGTAACAATAAAATACTTGCCGCTAGACTTACAGGATATGAAGATACTTTAAATGAAATAACCTAGATGCTGAGAGGATTTGGAAATCTTTGGGGAAATGTATCTAGCACAGGATCCCAGAGCATCATAACAAATCTAAACATTGAAAACATCGACAATCTGCCCATGACTGAGAGAGGAACAACACTTACTTTTCAAGCAGTGTCTTTCCAGCAATGAATACATATATAAATGGAACACGCAAAGGCTCTCTTCAAAAGAACTGTAGGAACTAGTGTGCAAAAGCTTAAAGAAATTGTGAAACACTGGATATTTTTTACTCTGTAGGCTCCTTTTCCCGCTCTACTTTCAGAAAACTACACGCTTTATAAAGTCCATTGATTCCTATGAGCAGGATGAGGAGCAAGTGTTTCTCAGTGTAGGATTCCAGTCTCTGTTGGAAGGCTTATGATTCACTATTTTAAGAAATGACCTTATCTACCACCAGCTGAATAAATATGGTCTGCTACACTTATCAGTAACCCAATACCATAAGATACAAAAATTATTTCTCAATATAACACCAAGTATTTAGACAATTGAGTGAATGTAACTGCATGCTGCTCATTGGAGACTTCTACCAACGCTCAAAATTATAATGCCCTTTCCCCTGCAGTTCATGATGTTCTCTGTTGACACCAATAGTTTACTGGTATTTTTTTTCTCCCAGGAGGCACTTGGCCAGAAGACTTCGACAGTTTGGGTATGAAAATAAAAGTGGGGTTTACCACTGTGGCAGCCATTGGGTCCCCGGTGCATGTCAGAACCATCCATCTCAGCAACACAGATGGAGCAACATTCCTGACAAGGTTTTTGCAGAGTCCAGCATGCAGTCAGGACAGTGAAGGAAGCTGTACCTGAGAAACCGCACTGAGTTTAAGAGAATATAACTCCACTGACAAGCTCAAGTGGGGGTATAATGCCTTCTACTGGACATAACATGGAAAAGGGCATTGAATATGTGAGAATTAGGATTCTAGCTCAAAGACACAAGCTTGCAAAGTTCTGGTGATTTACAAAATTCAGAATTTTTTTTCATTATTTTTTTTGTCGAAACTGTGCAGTCGCGTTTGCACTGTTTTAAGAATTCACCCTCAGATTCCTTTCTGCTCTCCTAACAATCTTACGCTATTTCTTTCTCGAAATCGATGGATAAATTAACTCCCTCGGACAGGAAATGTGCATCAATCCTTCCATCAAAACCGCAGACCGCCTAAGGAAAAATCCAACTGCGGTGTGGATTAGTGCGCCCCTAAATTAATCATAAGCAAGACATCATGAGTTTAAAACTTGGTATTGGAATCAAAAATTTGTGAAGTCAAAAGGAGTCTTTTGGGTGGATTGTGAATTTCAGACACAATCTTTGTTCCCATTTGCAAGCTTTTTTCCAGTCGTCGAGGTATAGAGGATTCAATAGATACACCTATTTGTAACAGGACCTACTATAGATCGTCAGCAGCGTGACATATGGGCGGCAAATGTGAAATTTATATGTTGATTTTATCCTACTGCAATAAAATGACCCGTTAAACTTGCTTTCAACTCAAGTTAATCTGCTAATGTTTTGAGAAAAGTAAACAATGGCAAAATTTTAAGCGGCAGGAGGAATCCAAAAGCAGAGTAAACCATTTGCAGAGCCGAACACGGTGAGTCCACTTATCTGAACAAACAGTGTGTTACCGACCAGTGGTTTCATTTCACCAAAATACTTGGAGTAATACTACAGTTAACTTTACTTGTCCTTTGACTGCCTCGATGACATCACAGGAAGTGACATGTAAATACAGGCTAGTTCACTTTTTCATAACAATATTTTATTGGAAATAAGTTGCAAAATGTTTATAAATAGGATTTTGGTCAAGAAACATAACCAACCAACCTCTGAAACTAGCAAAAAGTTAAAAGCAAACTTAATTGTAAAAGATCAGTAGTCACGGATACAGGCAACATCTTGGGGCCAGATGTATGACCTTCAGGGTTTGCGACTCCCAAATTGCAATTTTTAGCGACTTACAATTTGCGAGTCACAAAACCTGATGTACAACAGTGTCTGAGACACTGTTTGCGATTCTCAAATGGGTCGCAAGGGCCCTGCCTCATTAATATTCATGAGGCTGGCCGCAATTTGTGACCCATTGGGAATGGCCGGCACTCACAGGGATGGTGGCCTGTGACTGCTTTTTAAATAAAACATTTTTTTTAAATGCAGCCCATTTTCCTTAAAGGAAAACAGGATGCTTTTCAAAAATAAAATGAAAAGTTTTCTTTTCATTTTTTTTAGACTGGGCAGTGGTCTGTGGGACCACTGCCTGGTCTGAATAAAGGTTGGCGCCCCCATTAACAAAGGGGAAGGGTCCCTTGGGGACCCCTTACCGTTTGCGAATGGCTTACCACCAATTTGAAATTGGTGGTAAACTGAAAATGTTTTGCGATGGCATTCATGGTCGCAAAATATTCCTACATACCAGTGCGACTCGCTATTAGGAAGGGACGCCCTTCATTTGGGACGTCATCAGTGATGTCATGAGTGATGTCACTGGCCATGTCATGAGTGATGTAATATGGGAGGTCATAATCAGTGCATTGCGGCGGGGCTAAGTTAAAGTTAACTCAGGTAACTATAACTGCTAAATTTCACTGGTTTTGTATGAGTGAAATCTGAGCGTAACTATAACGTCCCTGTAACATTTGTTTTTTTCAGTGAATATGTATATAAAACAGATCTATCATCTTTCTCCTAAAATCCAATATTTTTAATCAAATGTATATTTCGGTAATTCACACAATGCAATGTTTAATAATAGTGATTATTATGAAAATGTTTTAAAAAGTTTTAATTAAAAAAAAGTCTGTGAGTGCTTCTTTTAACATTGTTTTTATGATTGCATTTTGTGGGCTGAAAAATGTTAATAGAAAGACTCAGAGACTTGCGGTTCGGTTTTTAAATAAAACCAACATGTCTCTGAATCTTTTTTTAAACATTTTTCAGACCACAACTTCCAATCATAGAAACAACTACAAGACGGCCTTGCACTCCAGCTGAAGAGCTTAGAGCTTTATGGAAAGTTCTCCTGAGATCATGGATTTAATGATCCAGGAGACTTACTGTAATTTTTAATGTTGCAGGTGGGCTGCTTCACTCCCTGCAGTACCCACAACATTGGAAAATGATTGTTGGTGCCCCTGCCCCTTCTAGGGACCATCACCAGGCTAAACAAAAAAAAGTTTAATGAACCCTCGCAGGGCATTATGGAGCACTCCTTCAAGGGGCAGTGATTAATAATTGAGCGTCTCCTGCTGCTCATTTATTTTTCCTTTTTTTAAAATTTTGGGTGTCCCAATGCCCACCCGGGACACCCTTTTTTAAAAATAATTATTGGTGAGGGGGCGTGCAGCTTCCTCCCCCAGCCTTTACAGGCACCCCATCCACCAGGGCTGTAGTCATTTACTTAGGGGAAGGGGTACGTGCCAAGCTTCGACGGGCCCTGGGGACCCCAAGCCCTGGTGCTATTTTTTTTAATTTGGGGAAGGGGCACTTGGCCCCCCTCCCTGAGCCACTATGGGTCCTGAGGACCCCATCCCACAGAGCCTTTTTTTTATCAAGCGGAGGGGGACATGCAGCCCCCCGCCCCACCCTTTACAGCCCCGGGGCCTTAGGTGCATACCCCGGTGCCTACCCGGGGCCCTCACATAACAATACATTAGGAGTGCTCTCAAGGCCCCACCGGTTCCCCCCATGCACCCATCCTCAGTGCAACAGGAGCCTGCATTGCTCTCGCCTGGCAGGAGCATGTATTTTTCACCGCTCCCACTGGGTGCGAGCAATCTGAGTTTCAAAACGCTTAAAAGCTGGTTAAGGTAAACAAATGTCTGCTCCTACCCGCTGGAGCATTTTTGCAGTTCCTGCCAAGGTGGGAGAAGACATGTGTTCCCTGCTTGTGCTTTTGCAGGAGGCAGGGAAACAGTTTCCTGGGGGTTAGCTCCCGGGGACACCACAGAGGAACTGGCCCCAGGGGATGGGGTCCTCAGGGTCTTAAGAGGCTCAGGAAGGAGGGCGGCACACCCACTCCCATTTAATTTTAATGCCAGGTTCCGGGGGAGGAGGTTCCCAGGCCCGTGATCGGCTCATGGAGGTGGGGCCTCATGCCCCTCCCCTTTACTATTTATGCCAGGCCCTGGGGGATGGGGTCCCTGGAGCCGTGATCGGCTCGGGGAGGGGCCTCGCTCCCCCCTTCTCTTTGATTATTATGCTGGGGGTTGGGGTCTCCAGGGTCGAGAGCAGCTGTAATACTGTGCCTGGAGTGGTGAAAGGCATTTGTCATTTTTAGGTCTCGCGCCTAGCGTTGCAGTGCGTAGCACTGCTCGCACAGCGCAAGACCTCTTGTATGGGGTTTTGAAACTGACCTAGGAATCGCACACGCTCGTGCGATTCGTTTTTCCCCCGGCTATTGGGCTTTGCGTGCGTCTTTATAAGAAAGACAGCACGCATTTGGGCAAAGGCGGGCGCATGTCCCGCCTTTGCCGCGCCCATTCCCACCGGTGTCTAGCACGCGCAGCAGCGCGCGTTCGCCTCGCTGCTGCGCTCCCTTCCCCCCCCCCCTCCTCTGTGGTGCGCGCGCACCACTGGTTTATATTGGCGCCTATTCACTCCAGCAGACCTTTTTAGGGGGAAAAAAGACTTGTTTATGTTTATTTCACATGCACTTGAGTCCTCTCCGAATATTTGAAAACAGACTGTTTTGATGACAGCAAAGCGTGGGGGCGGTAGTGACTCAGCCGTGCCGAGGGGCTCTGTTCTCCCCGGATCATCTTTACGCATTGATTAATTCATGCACCAGCCGGGGGTGGATCGAACAAACTGCGTGCGTTATGCGCCCCTCTGCCGGGAACATTCTTCTCCCTGAGTCAGTAGCCGGTGCCACTATTATGCTGAGACTTCATGGGCAGCGAGCTCCCGCGTCCCCGTCCATTCATAGAGCGCAGATTCTGAGAAAGCAGAGAGTGGGCGTTCTTTAACGCAAGAGCGCCCCCTGCCCCCGTGTGCGTGTGTTTTTCCCTGCACATGCTGCCGACCCATGAACCAGTTGCCTGGTTACCGAGAGAGAGCCAGGGATGGAGTCGAGTACAGCAGCGCGAGCAATGTACACAACAATTAACATGCCACCAGACCAGTATTTCACCGGCACCACTGGTACATTCAAGTCTGACGCCAGTTCCCGTAAAGTCTAATTCTCCTTGTTCTGTATCTGAGACAGAGCCGGCTTTTGTTAAGATAGCGCCCTGGGCGGAGAGAAATCTGGCGCCCTTGCTGATGCTAAGAAATGAAATGAGGCAGCAGGGTGCCCTTTTGCGTTTGGTCAGTACCGGATGAGGAGGGACTGGCCCCAGAACACAAGCGTCTCCGGACCTCCCCGAGCTCGCCCAAATCACCCACAGCGGAGCTGCCTCACATTGTTGGTGTGTGTCAGCAGGGGTGAACCAGTGAGGGGCGGCAAGGAAGGGGGCAATGGTGTGTTAAAACATTGCCCATAGTATAATAATGAAGGATTAACACCACTTGATGTCAAATCGGAGAGAAACAAGGACACAGGGACACGGACGCGGCTGGAGGAAGAAGACAGTGGTGCTGCTGCTGGCATTAGCTTAATTAGCTTAATGCACTCAGCTCTGTGCGCCCCTTGGAATATTGGCGCCCTGGGCCTAGGCCCAGCTCGCACATGCTATAGGCCAGGTCCTGATCTGAGAACTAGTGCCAAGGGTAAACGGATGGGGTAAACTGCGGCACTCGGCTCGGCAGAAAACCCAAGCAGTATAGCCAGTGATGAGACCCGGGCAGGCAGGTTTCTCGTTCCTGCCACTACTTCTCGCTCACCATATGATGAACAGTTAACCATTGTCGCATTGAATATCCCTCATTTCAGTCTGCAAGGCAGTCGTCTAAAGGCGATGGACAGGAAGCTCTGGAGGCTGCAAGATGAGTCAAATAAAAAAAAAATGTTGTCCCGTTTCCTCACCAGAAAACAATTAGCACATAAGAAATATTTTGAACACAATTACTGTGTTCGTGGTTCATGCACTACATGTTTACATACAATACTCAAATTCCTTCCTATCAAGTTCACTGTACATACCTCTTTATAAAAATAAACGCTTTCAATATATACAGTAAGCATGATAATAAGGACCTTGACTGGCACAGGGCCAAACAACTAGTAATCCAGCTTCCCCATACCACTTTTATTTTCGTTTGTTAAAGTCTTTAAAAATGCCCATATCAAATAGCAGCCCACGCTTTCTGTTTAAAACATTAAAGGGACTTTTGTAGAGTAAATAAGACTAAAGCTGTATTTATAACACAGAAAACCAGTTTACAATCACTACCTCAACCCAACATCCTGTTATTGAGATTAAATCACTTTTTTCTCCAGGTATCTAAAAATAAGAAAGTATGGTACATTGTTGCTGACAAGGTCACTTCAGTCTTGGCTTCACCCCAACATATAGTGATCTTGTTCAAATCACACAATTTAAGTCACATACAATGTAAAGACTTCACGAACTGTGAAACTATGTTACAAAACTCTTACCACATAAAAAAAAGACAAACAGCTCCTAACAGTACGCAGAGATACGTAATTTTTATTACCTTGTAGTATTACCATACTGTTAGAAGCTGTGTGCCTTTTTCTATTGCAAGAGATTTTATATTACAGTTTAATAGTCCCTAAAATCTTCACAGTTAATATGGATTAAACTGTGTGATTTACGCAAAATTAATATATGCTACAGTGACGCCAAGACTTAAATGACATTGTCAGCAATAATGTAACACATTTCCCAATTTTTAGGTTTATGGAAAGAAAACTGATTTGAACATAATAGTGTTTAGCTGAGTTTATGATTCAAACTTTTCAAGGCAGGGTCCCTCCTCAGCGACGTCCCGCGCACTCTACCATGGGGCCTCCAGGCACTTAAATGCGGCCACACGCATGAGAAGCTCCCGGTGGTTGCCTCTAAGCAGCGGATATAGCGGGGCAAGAGGCGCCGGGAGTGAGGTTGCTCGGGAGGGTGCCCCAATTCATAGTCTCATTATACACTGGGGCAAAATCGGAAGACGGCCGGAGGCCTCGGTGGGGCCGGAAAGAGCTGCCTGACCCTAAGATGGCGCCTGAACAGTGACAGTCTAGCCGCAGTGGGAACAGCACGCCGGAGATGAGAGGCACAGATACCTAATCAGGGGACTATTGGAGATGTCCTGACTCTCTCTTTTCAACTCTGAAACGGTGGAATGAGTCGAAGTGCTCGCGAAGCCACATCCTATGCCTGACTTCAAGATGGGGCCTGCAAACTGAATGCCTGGGAACAGTGAGGACGCAGCTAAAGTCGAAAAAAACCCGTGGGGTGGATCAGTGGGAATAACCATGCCTGTGACTGGGTGAGCCTCTCCGGGTGGCGCAAGACCTCGGAGGAACGCGGCAGGGACCGCGAGCTATGTCGCAAGGCACACGTGTGAGGACTTCCAATGTGGCGAGGAAGGTAGGAGCAACAACAGGCCAGCCTGGAGGGAGTGTGGTGTAGCGGGACCACAGGGGACTCGGCCCGGTGGACACTCGAGCGGGAGTTCAATGACCGTTAACTCCACGCCTGACTCTGCCTGACCTCAAGATGGCGGCTCACACCTCGAGCAGTTGACTGGCAGATGTCCTGACGTAATGCTTGCCATCTGGGGCACGTACTGTCAGCTCGCACCCTCTTAGCAAGGAGGCTTGTGAAATCCTGCGCCTCCCTGGTGTATACAAGCCCACGGACACAGACTAGCTAGTCCGGTCTATTGAAGCAAAATTAGGTCGAAATGGCCGCCTCTGGGGACATCTGACACAACAATTTTCTAATAATGGCCACCATGAGTGGGCCCCTTTCCAAAGCACTCCTTCTCCCCTTGTTGGGGAGGGATCCAGCATTTATGCCCTGGAGTCTCAGAGACCCCTCTGAGAGAGTCCACAGCGACAAGGGAGTCTCACACAGCGGAGGCCTGGGTTCTTACCCCATTACCGCTGGGAGCACAGCACCGTACACCGTGACCGGCGCGCTCGATGGAACTTTTTGGACTATGCCCCCCTAGGCGGAAACTATAACCCTTCTGTATGTACTGGGGTGCCCGAGCAACCTTTGGCCGATGACCGGTGGAGCTGTCCCACGCAGCTATAGAGGAGTTTGGCTCTGGTTCACCCCTCGGCCGTCACCTACCCAGCCGGACGTCAGACACTGTTTTTCCTCGTCTCCCCGTTGTGCCTCCTATACCCTCCCCCTCCTCTTCCCCCCATTATTCTCCTCTTCCTCCCCTATTCCTTCCCACTCTCCCCTATTCTTCTCTCCCCTTGCCTATTTTTTCCTCATGTTTATGCTATGCTTTTGTACTCATGTAATTCCTGCAACTAAGCTCCAGTAACTGATGTAACTTTGTAACCATGTTCTGAAACAATGTTTCTTCCTCATGTAAAGCGCTCTGATACCTCCGGGTCTAGCCAGCGCTATATAAAACTCAATAAATAAATAAAATAAATAAAACTGGTTTCCAATGGGATAATTAGCATCTCTAGTAGTACTTGCTCTACAAATGCCCCTTTAATATTTGAAAAATAAAGTGTATGTGCATTTTTACATTTTAAATGTATATAATTATAAGAGCGCTTCTATCATACTGGTAAAAAAAAAAACAGCTGTATCTAACGTCCACTGGTTCTCCCACAAAAATAAATCTCACTACCTCTCTATCTTGCTTCTCCATACCTTCTCTCTCTCGCTTCACCAACCCACTAATTTCTCAACATATCTCTGCAACTATCCCTTTATCCCATCTTTTTCTTTCTCTCGTTCATTCGCAATATATACCTTATTTTTCTCACAAAATGTTTGCTTTCACTAATATACCCAAACAGCTTTACATTTCACTCTCTTTCACTCTTTTCTCTCTATTTTCTAGCTATACCTTATCTCTCATAACTAACTCACCCTCTCAATTATCTTATTGCTGCTCTCAAACCGCTGTCCCTGAGGCTATTTCACTTGCTACGACACATTTCCACACCACACAGTTCCATCACACAATTTCATTCCACAACACATACTTTCAATGCACAACATAAATTCCCACTAAACACCACATAAATCCACAACACACTACATACAAACCACACCGCGACAAACTTGCACTCCACATCATACTACATAATGCCAAAAACATACACACAATTCCACACCACAGCACACACACAGATTTAAATTCATACTACATAACACACAGCACAACAAAAATCCTGTCCACAAAATTACAATCAAGTTCATACCGTAGAAATGCACTCGCCATACATCCACTATTTTACACATACCAACACTCAACATAAAAACTCATTATTCCACTCAATATATTTCCACACGCTTCCACATATTTCAGCACCACACAATTAAACTACACAAAATTAAATTAAAAATCACATACATTCCACAACACACAATTTCACTACACAACACACATTTTTACAAAACACCACACAACTCCTCAACACACCACATACATTTAAACCACACCACAATTTTATTATTACAGCCTAAAAAAAAAAAAACACCACATGATGCAATTACACTACACGAGACTTCATAACACACAATACCATTCTGCATAATTCTACTACACAACACACATTCACACTACACATAATTCCACTACACACTCCACATAAATGTACTTCATACCATAACACATAATTACACTCAATACACATCCACTTGTTGCCACACATTTTCACACCACACAATTCAGTTCAACTCAACTTCAAAGTCCAAGCCCAAGTAGCCTCTGTGCAACGCCGTCTGCAAACTTATTTGAGGGTCGTAGAAACAGAAGCGGTCTTGGTGAGCCCGCACCCTTTGCTACAGCTAAAAAAAATGCACTTTTAATGCAGACATCCATTCTTTTTAAAATACCATTTCCCTTCTCCTCCTGCCATCTGATCTTTTTATCACGCTACCCCTGGCTTTCTCTTACCCTACCCCACCATCCTCCTCCCACTGCACACTCTTTGCTCCCTACCCTCCTCATTCGCATTGTTTGCCAGCCCCAAATCACTCTTGCTGGTTTAAAACATTGCGCTTCACATCGCGCAGCAGAACAGTCGGTAAAAGTACAAAAAACAAACAAACACTATTGCACGGTCAATGCTTGCTGCATCAGTGCTTTTTTTTAGATCTTCAGTTTACGGTGGGGCTCTAATCCTATACCATCCATTGCCAGCTCATGGTCCTATAACTCAGGTGTGTTAAAGCTGCAGAATCACCCTGTGTTGTGTTCCGTTAATTACTAAAATAGTAGTAGATTAATTAAAGCAAAAAGGTCACTCTAAATATTAATTTTATTGGTTTATTTTGCCTTGAAATCTTATAAAACAGCCTTCAGCCACTTGTGTTTTTTATTATATATATTTTTTTTAATTAAATCATACGTAGTCCCTGTCACCCACTATACATTCCATCCTGCATTTTAAGATCCTTTCTTTGTATTTTTATTTATCCATCCACACCCCTTTACATTAATATAGCCATTACTGTACTGTTGCTATAAAAGCTGATAATATGATATAGTGTGCACTTACTTACTTTAAATCACCCCACTGCAAACATAAAAACATAAATAAAAAATATTGCCATTTACAATGCCAATTGCTCCAACTCCAACAAATGCGAGACCTATTGCATTGCAAATGCTTGTTCAGCTTGGCCTGGATGGCACCTCCCGATTCTATGCTTACAGACTTTGCTGTAAAAATGGCAACGGGCTCTGTCACTCTCTAGCTCAGCGTGAATGGTACTGTGCTAATCCTATTTACATATGAAATGGCTTGCATGGCTTGCTAATAACTTTGGCACTGTTTGACGAATCTTCACGAAGCCTACCAAAAAAAAACGTCATCCACCTTAGCTCTTTCTTCAAAGGTTTTGGGGTGATCCGTCAAGAGGCAGCCAAGAAAAAGGAGTATCCCAAAACACAAATTCTACATGCAATTTCCATAGGGAATTTTAGACACCACTACGCCAAACCGGCTGAATGGAATGACACCAAATTTGGCAGATAGCTAGATCTTTAGTTAGAAAGAGTGTTTATTGGGATTTAATTAGACTATTTCTGCTCCATGGCCTGCCTGCAGTATATAATCTATAATAGAAAGTGTGAAGTTCCTAAACGACACAGAAAAAATGCTGAGTGCCACATGGCTACTCACTGTCTAAGCTGACATGCTTTGTCGCAATTGTTATCAACAACATGGCGTCTTATTTAAACGTAAAACGTGAGGATAAATCTGATATACTTTTCATCATGTTATTTTAGTCTGCTAAGATATACAGTGTCTCTGAGCTCTCTTTGATTTTGAAAACATGAGCTAGAATCAGTAGTCAAATACTACTATACCCCAGGATTTTACTATTCGATTAGACAAGTACAGAACAAGAACGGAGCTAGCTGCACCACTTCTGAATATATGGATGAAATTTTGAAACAGCCTCATCAATCATTCTGGGCAATATGCACAGAGAAGCTGCAGGTTTGGACAGTCACCAGAGTTTCAGAGCAGTTCCTGCTCAGGATTGTGAACGGGAATTACCGAAAATAATTTCTGAAACATATACACCTGAGGGCCATGACACCCTGGAATCAGAAACCATCAAACCGCACCTTAAAATAAAAGACGGAGTTGGGGGTTCAGGTAAAGAAAAAAACAACACCTGCAACTAAAAAGAAAGAAAACCAAAGGGTGAAACTGAAAAAACAGACTGGATCTCCTACCGTTCAGGAGTCCAGCAGGGAGATTACAATTTGAGGGACCTTGATAAAAGGAAAAAGCCTAATCATTATAAGTATGCTGATAGCCATTCTTCCCATTCATTTCAGGATTCTGGCAGTAAAAGGACAGACCGAGTACCACAGAAAAAACGACTATAGCAAGCAGAAAGGTGAATCATGGAGTGAAGCCAAGGCTAGTGCAAAAAAAGAAGAGAAAGGTCCTAACTCCAAGACACGTTTTAAAAAGAAGAAAGTAGCCAGACTAGCTAAGAAACATGCTGTGCAACCTACGGATACTTCTGCAGAACAGGAGTTGGGAGACAGTGCTGCAAGACAATGTAGCAGAAATTACAATAGTGCAACAGACTCTCCAGGAATATCTGGTGGGGAATCTGACTATCGAATATATATAGGCTGAGACCCCGGATAGACATTTAAATACTCCAGATAGGGTTTATAATGTAAAAATAATGATTTAGGGTGACATACTGTGCAAAAATAAAGCAGTATTCTGGATGCATTTATCTGATGCTTAGGGCATCATCCTTGCAGGGGACACTGGCTTCCAGTCTTTATTAAGGATACACCTCGAGGTGAGGAGATAATAAAAATTGCATTTTCCTCCTTCGTACCTGAAGATGTCAGGGAAATATATGCACATGAGTGGGCTTTGAAACAAGCTCCACCCAAACTAAGTGGGATGGGTGAAAACTCTATCCCACATGTCATTCCTTTAAGGACTGAGCCTCAAATACAGGCCCAATATCCTCTGAAGCAAAGTGCACCATAAAAAGCTATTTTTGATCAGCTACAATATCAGGGCATATTCTAGGTCAACAATGAATATGCCTCTTTTGCCCTCTTGAAACCCAATGGATCATATACAATAGCCTTAGACTATAGAAATCCAGACTCACATACACATACGTATGCAGTTCAAAACGCCTCCAGCACAGATCCCATGATAAAACAACCTTGAGAATTTCCAATGGATTTTTTTTAGTCAAACCATAGCATCTGAAAGCAAGTATTTAAATGTTTTCTCTTTTAACGGACAGTTAAATGATTACCTATGGCCTATAAGAATAGTCTCGGCTTATTTGCTGCATGCATTATGGATATCTTACAACCAGCTCCCGAGGCGCTATCTTCCATTCACAAAATCTGCAGTACAGATAATGAAACACACACCTGATCAGGGAGGGCTGGATAGTGACACTACTGAAATCACACAGTTACAAAATTAACTGTACAAAATCAGAAATTGCTTACTTGAACTGGTTTTCCTTGGATATGAATTATCCAGTGAGGGCAAGTGTCTTGCACCAGACTGCCTGCAGAAATGTGCTACCTTGTAACCTCCAAAAACATTAAGAAAACGACAAGCCTTGATGGTATTTCTTGACTTTGGAAGGACTTACTTGCCACACAATGCTTATAAAGTTAAGCCTTTGTATGCTACAATTTCTGCAATATTCTGCAAAACATTGGACTGAAAAACACAACTAGATTGCATGCACTCCAAGCAGATATGCTACAGTCAAAATATTTACAGTCTAGGGATAACAAGACACTACTAGCTATTAGAATTGTCCCCAGCACCTCAGGCCATGTTAACAGTGCCCTTTGGCACTGAGAAAATTTGCAATTATAGCTACTCCTGTTCCTGCAATAGAAGTGGCGACAAGAGCAAGCATATCTAATGTTCGCC
Organism: Calotriton arnoldi; assembly: GCA_963921515.1. Taxonomy (NCBI): domain Eukaryota; kingdom Metazoa; phylum Chordata; class Amphibia; order Caudata; family Salamandridae; genus Calotriton; species Calotriton arnoldi. The sequence continues at coordinate 696,483 of CAWUFW010006407.1, read as the reverse complement.
CTCTTCACCTGCGTTGGGTGCAGTGGATCTCTTTGTTCGGTGCAGTTGATTTAAAATTTGAGTTTGATCCGGCTCTATACATACTAGAATTCATCTAATATACACAAAACATACCAAAAACTCCTAATATCTTACCCATTGAGTCTTATCAGAGTTTGTTTCATGCAGACAGCTCTGAACAGACTGCTGTTGGCATTAAGCAAAAGTACTCTGCTGTTGGATTGTGCAACATTACAACACCTGCTTTAACCATGCATGCTTTTACCACACATTTTTTACAATGCTTGTCTTTACCACACATGCCTTTACCACAAGGTAAGTATAAATAAGGTAGGTGAAACAAATATATATATATATATATATATATATATATATATATATATATATATATATATATATATATAAAGAAAGAACAGTCCTCAGCCCTCTCAGATAACGAAGGAAAGAATAATCCGCACACAGTATGTCAGCTTCATGTGATATTTAATCGGCAACACGTTTCAACCTATGGAGGTCTTCGTCAAAGCCTCGTTTTGATAATTGTGCCCAATCACCAATAGAAATAGAACATGGTGTAAGACATGAACAAAATACCACCATCACCAGCCCATGGTGATAGGGAGTAATGTTATGGAAAAATACATTTTTGTAAATCCAATATTCCAACAAAATAATTCATGTAAAAATGCAACAGCAATTTACACTGTAAAATAAGCAATTAATATGTCCTGGTGTTAACCAATCAATCTACCACGAGATGATTACATAATTCTGTGTCAACGCCAAGTGACGGGATAGTCATGTTATCAATGTAAGTACTTAATAATTCTGCTTATCAAAGTTATGGACCTCAGAGACATATAATGCTATAAGGACAAGCATAATTTGAGGCAAATTGTTTGTCACTGTATGTACCAGCATCCTGTCCTCATAGTTTACTAGATAATGTATTCACTAACACATAGGTGTAGTATGTGAGGTAATAAGCAGTGTATTGTGTATTGCGGGGATGTAAGTTATAGTTAGCTCCGGTATCTATATCTGCTGAATTTTTTATGGTTTTGGGCATGTAAAATCTGAGTCTAACTATAACATCCCTGTAACCTTTGTTTTTTTTAGCCAGTAGGTAGTTATAGTTAGGACCAAAGTTTCCATAGGAAAAGCGTTTTTTGTTTTGCCAATAACTTTGGCGCCGCTCGACAAATCTTCATGAAACTTTCACAAAACTTCCCTTTTTTGGTTCAGCTGCTGGGGTGACAGTTTTGGGGTGATCCGTCGAGCAGTGGCCGAGAAAAAAGGGGGGTCCCAAAACATGTTTTCCCCATGTTATGTCTATGGGGATTTTTCATTTTTTGAACACCACTACAGCCCGAACTGCTGACGGAATTACACCAAATTTGGCAGAAAGCTAGATGTTGGCCCAGAAAGTGTGCTTTTTGTGATTTGGTGTAAATCCGTTCAGTAGTTTTTTTAGATATTTACCTTTAAAAATATAGATATCTGGGGACTCGAGTCCTTACAGTGGTCTCACGGATCCAATTAAAATTTGATTGGCTGCCAACTCTTCAACCAGGAAGGGTTGGCAGCCATCTTGGAACTTGGCTTGAAGCCGAGTCACAGAAAAAAAGTAAAAATATAAAGAAAAAGGGGCATACCCTGACTTCTCCAGATATGGTGTGTGTGTGTGTGGGGGGGGGGGTTCCCCACCAGCTGGGTTTAAAAAGAATGTTTTTTTTTAAATCTTGCTGCGGATTCCGGGGTGTATCCGCAACAACTTTTTTTTTAATAAAAGGCCTTGGTGGGCCAAATCCTGAATACATGAAGGTAATGAAAGAGAGGGGCTCATGGGGCCCCCCTCCTAGGCCTATCCAAAGGCTCGGAGACCGCCACCTCCCTGGGTAGTAAACACTAGAAATGCGCCCCCTCTCCCCCCCGCTGCCCCGGGGACTGCCACCTTCCTGGGTACATTGATTTTTTTGAAGAATTGCGGGGGAGGCCCTATGGCCTTCCCCGCTGCCCCAGGGACCGCCACCTCCCTGGGGCACAAACACAATAATTATGGGGGTCCGTTGTGGACCCTCAGCCCCGGGGCCCGCCACCTTCCAGGTGCTACATGGAAGAAAGGAGGGGGGCCGCATGGCCCTCCTCCTGGAGCCATAGTTCAGTTCAGAGGACTTTATTTTGATCACTATAGATCAAAAAAGTACAACATAGAACAAAGTACTTACAGACACAAATAAAAACATAAACATTTCAAATGCGCATTCACGGTCCATTACAATAGCAGCACAATGAAACAGTAAAAGTTACATTTTTAAAAGGACCAGAAATTCATCATAAAAATACTTTAAAAACAGCAATAAAAATCAGTGAATATCTTTGATAGTATTAAAAGACATAGTCCACAGAGAATAGTTCGAGTTACACAATACAGTTTAACGAGACCCTTCAATGAGGGGCAGCCTAAAGGCTATCAAGGGAACACTTGGCACGTCTGATCCACATTGCCATTAGAAACTTGGCTGTACAGAATACAGTAATACGAGATGTATCTGACTGCAGTATTCTGTACGCCTCCTTGTGCTTTCTTACTCCCAAGTTTCTACAAAGTGGGGCTATCCATTTAACTCGAGACTGACTGTACAAGGGGCAGAAAAATAAAACCTGCTCGATTGACTCTAGTCCCCCTTGGCAACAGGTACAATTTTTATCCACCCTGTCTCCTACTTTACACCATTTCCTTTTAAAGGGTTTTACAGGTAGGCAGCCATACCTAAACTGTAGGTATAGTTTCCTTGCTAAAGGAGGTACAATTTCATCTATAGTATCCTCAAATGATGGTGTCGGTTTAAAATCGATAAAAGCAGCCGAAAGCGATCCTTTACAATTCATTATGAGTTCAGTCTCAGCAAAACCCCAGTAAACTGCTTTAAGGCTAGTTTTGTTAATCTGATACAAGGTTTCTGGTTGATCCCAGTATGCGCCTAGACTTAACCTCTGTAACAGGTTCCTAAGGGTACTCAGCCACAGGATCTTGCTCACACATTTTGGTGTCATTAATTCACGGAGGCCCACCCTATAAGACTCAAGTGCTGCGGTAGGCCATAGCCGATGCCAGAACATAAGCACTCTAAGCTCAGTTGTGTGAGTAATTTTTTTCTGGGCCAGATCTAGGTAGAGTGGAGTCAACGGGGTACTCGCCGTAAGATTTAGCAGATATATAAAAAATGTATGTTCAATTACTGACAAATGACTAGATTTTGAGCAACCCCACAGCTCCGCTCAAAACTGCACCTAAAGCTTTGACATTATAAATCTCTAATGCCGGTGCCACCCTTTTGGATATAGTTTTCCTGTGGATTTTTGCTATATTCGCCATTTGGTGTATCAGGGATAGCTGTGCCCTTTCCATCTGTGGGACCCAACTTAAATTCTTTGTAAGTTTCATGCCAAGGTAATCAAACTCAGCCACTAACTCTAAAGGGGCGCCACCCACATACAGCTGCTTCTTACACCTAGTTGTTAATCTGGAGGAAAAGAACATACATTTAGTTTTGGCGCTATTTAGCTCCAGCCCCCGTTCCAGGCAAAATGCCTGGAAATCATTCAACAACTGTTAGAGCCCCTGAGGCGACTTAGAAATAAGCAGTGTGTCATCCGCAAAAGGGAGAGCAGGGGCCCTCCGTCCTCCTATTTTTGGTGTGTCACACCCATCCCTGCTCAAGAACTTTATAACATCATTTATGTACAGGGTAAACAAGGTGGGCGCTAATACGCACCCCTGTCTTACTCCTTTGTCAATATGGATAGCATCCGTTAATGCCCCGTTCTCCCCCCACCTCACTTGAGCCTAGGTGTCCACATGCAGCCTTTTTAAAATATTCAGAAGGGGAGGCCGAACTCCCATTCCTTCTAGAACTTCCCATAGTTTTGCTCTGGGGACCATATCAAAGGCGGCTCGAAGATCAACAAAGGCAACATACAAGTTGCCGTTGTTGATAATCACTTCCCTCCAATAGATACAAGTGAAACGGAAGATTTGATCTATGGTGCTCACTTGTGGTCTGAAACATGCCTGCCACTCTGAAATGATGTTCCGCTCACGAATCCAATCCTGGAGATGGACAAGCATCTGTTTGCAAAAGATTTTCTGCAGGGAGTCTATGAGGCTGATAGGCCTGTAGTTCACTGGGAGTGCACGGTCCCCCTTCTTAAAGATGGTAACTATTTCTGCTAGCTTCCATGAATGGGGGATTTCCATGCCCGAAAGGATAATATTAGAGAGCAGATTAATATATGGACCCCAAATTTCTGGGTTTTCTCTGTTAGGTCGTCGGGTATCCTATCATGCCCTGGGGCACGTCCAAGAGCACAAGAATTAATTGCCTTTACAGTCGCACTAAGCGAGAATTGAAAATTATTGGGCTCAAATAGGGCACCACTAGCTGATAAGATACCGCTGTCCTTCACCATCCCATGCTTGTTTGAATACAGTTAACTGAAAGCCATAGATGGCCATTGGGACCGCCACCCCCCAGGGCTGGCTCCACCAAGGTCCCGGGGTGCCCACCCCTGAGACATTGCAGTTTGCAACGACTTGGTGGGTGCACCGCTCCCACCAAGCCATAGCAAACTGCTCTGATTCTAGTAAGCGAGAGCAGATATTGCTCTAGCTTATTAGAAACGGAGCAGAAGTGCTTTTACACACAGGGAGCTGCATGTTAGCAGCTCCCTATGTGTAAAAACAATGCAGGCTCCCGCAGGAGGCGGGGAGCCAGCAGGGACTGTGGGGGCCTTGAGGCTTGCCCCGCGGTCCCCAACCTTTACAAAGTGGGTGCCCTGGGTAGGACCAGGGCATCCACACTACAGCCCATCCCCAGGGCCGAAATTGGCCCAGGAGGGAGGGCTGCGCAGCCACCTCCCTTTTAAAAAAAAAAAGAGAGGGCCCACTCCCTATAAATTATATATATAAAAAAAGAAAAAGTTGGGGCCCGAAATCAGCCCAGGACCCATTAAAAAAAAGCCTGGCCAAAGGGGAGGGGTCTCCGGGGCTGAAAATGGCATGCAAGGGGGGCCACGCAGCCCCCCGCCCCCTAAATTTTTTTTTTTAAATAGAAAAAAAAAACCTGGCAAGTCGCCCGGAGCCCTTGCCCCCTTTCACCACCCCTCTGCAAACATGCCTCCTGGTGCAGTGGTGGTTGGGGGATGAAGTCCCCTTGGATGCTGAGGGTCCTGGGGTCCAAGAACCCCTTCTGTTACCTCCAGTAAGTCCCTCTCAGCAGGATTGCTGAGAGGACTTGGAGGCCACACCCCCTTCTCCACCACTCTGCAAACGTGCCTCTTGGCGCACTGCTGGTTGGGGAATGAATTCCACTATACTCATGAGGGCCTCAGGACTAAAGTGGACTTCTTCCCCCAACCAGTAGTGCGCCAGGAGGTGCGTTTGCAGAGTGTGGAGAAAGGGGGCGTGGCCTCTGAGGACTTCTAAGCAATCCCGCTGTGTGGGTCTTACTGGGGGTAACAGGAGGGGGTAGTTGGCCCTCAAGGACCCTCAAGAGCCAAGGGAACTTCATCCCCCAACTAGTAGTGTGTCAGGAGGTGTGTTTGCAGAGTGGTGGAGAAAGGAGGCGTGGCCACAAAAAAAATCCCGCTGTGTGGGTCTTACAGGAGGTAACAGGAGGGGTAGTTGGCCCCCAAACACCCTCAATAGCCAAAGGGACTTCATCCCCCTACTAGTAGTGCGCCAGGAGGTGCATTTGCAGGGTGGTGGAGGAAAGGGGGCGTGGCCTCTGACAACCTCTCAGCAATCCTGCTGTGTGGGACTTATTGGAGGTAACAGGAGGGGTAGTTGGCCCCAAAGGAAATCCTTGGGAGCCAACTACCCCTCCTGTTACCTCCAGTAAGTCCCACCCAGCTGGATTGCTAGGAGGTCTTCGGAAACTACCCCTGCTGTTACCTCCAGTAAGTCCCACCCAGCGGGATTGCTAAGAGGTCTTCGGAGGCCACGCCCCCTTTCTCCACCATTCTGCTAACGCACCTCCTGGCACACTACTGATTGGGGGAGGAAGTCCAGTTCACTCCTGAGGGACCTTGGGGGCCAAGAAGCCCTCCTCGGGGCCTCCTGTATGTCATACACAGCGGGATTACTGAGAGCTGGTCGGAGGCCAAGCCCCCTTTCTCTACCACTCTGCAAATGTGACTACTACTGTAAAAACCATAGAAATTCACTGAAAAAAACAAAGGTTACAGGGACAGTATAGTTAAAAACCTTAGAAATTCACTGAAAAAACCCAAGGTTAAAGGGACATTATAGTTAGGAAATGTAATTTAAAAAAACTTAGAAATTCACTGAAAACACCAAAGGTTACAGGGACGTTCTAGTTAGGCTCAGATGTCACTCGTACAAAACCAGTGAAATTCAGTGGTTATAGTTAGCTGAGCCAACTATAGCTTGCGCCCCGCAATGCACTGCTTATGACCTCACATATTACATCACTCACGACATGGTCAGTGACATCACTGATGGCTTCACTGATATATATATATCTACACATTCACATATATACTTACCTTAACTGTACTTACCAGGCTTCGTAAAGGCATGCATGGTAAAGGCATATGTGTGTTAAAGATCTGTGTTGTAGAGGCTGCTTGGTTACAACTCAATCAATCAGTCAGTCTTGTATAGTGCAGCTTGTCACCCCGGGGGATTTGTAGGTGCTGAGGTTCTGTGAGTCTTGGTCAGAAAGCCATGTCTTGAGCTTCTTCCTGAATTCTTCGAGTGAAGGAGTGGTTCGCAGGTGGAAGTCGTTCTAGGACTTGGCAGGCATGTAGGAGAAGGAACGACCTCTACAGGGGCTCAGACAGATGCGGGTGATGTGTGCTAGGGCACGGGCGGCAGAGTGGAGCTCCCTGGTGGGTCAGTAGAATGTCAGGCGATGGTTTATGTAGGCAGGTCCAGAGTTGAGGAGGGCCTTTTAGGCGTAAGTCAGGAGTTTGAAGAGGCATCTTTTCTGGATGGAGAGCCAGTGGAGGGCTTTAAGGTGAGTGGTGGTGCCGGTTCTTCTGGGGAGGTTGAGGATGAGTCTTGCTGTGGTGTTCTGGATGGTCTGAAGGTGGTTGAGGAGCTGTTTGGAGGATCCAGCGCAGAGTGTGTTGCCGTAGTCAAGACAGCTGGAAACGAGGGCTTGGGTAACCGTTTTCCTGGCGGACATAGGGATCTATCGGAAGATCTTGTGGAACATTCAGAGGGTGTGGAAGCAGGACGAGGAGACGGCGTTGACTTGTTGCTTCATCGTCAGTTGGCTGTCCATTATGATTCTGAGGTTGCGTGCATGGTTGAAGGGGGTTGCTGGGGGGCTGAGTGCAGTGGACCACCAGGAGTCGTCCCAGGGAGAGGGTTTGTTCTCGAAGATGAGTACCTCTATTATGTCCGAGTTGAGCTTGTTGGCCTTCATCCAGGTGGCAATGTCAGACATTGTGTTTTGGAAGTTTGCTCTGGTGGTGTTGGTGTCTACTGTAAGGGAAAGGGTGAGCTGCGTGTCGTTGTCTTATGAGATGATGTTGAGTCTGTGGGTGCAGGCGATGTCTGTTAGTGGCATCATGTAGGTGTTGAAGAGAGTGTGGCTGACGGAAGAGCCCTGGGGGATGCCACAGATGATGCTTTTGAGTTCAGAGGAGAAGGGAAGTAGATGGATCCTCTGTGTTCGACCAGAGAGGAAGGAGGGGATCCAGTTGAGAGCGATGCCTTGAATGGCAATGTGGTGGAGTCTGGTGATGAGGGTGTGGTGGGAGACGGTGTTGAATGCCACCAAGAGGTCGAAAAGGATAAGGGCTGCCGTTTACCCTTGGTCGAGGAGGCATCTGATGTACTCCATTGCTGTGATCAGGCAGTCTCGGTGCTGTGGTTGGACAGAAGCCCGATTGGGAGACGTCTAGCAGGTTGTTTACTTCGAGGTACTCCCTGAGGTGGCAGTTGATGGCTTTTTCCTGGACCTTGGCGGGGAAAGGGAGTAGCGAGATGGGGTGATAATGCTTGAGTTCGCTGGGGTTGACGGAGGGTTTTTAGAGGAGAAGCTTGACCTCCGCATGCTTCCATGCGTCAGGAACCATAGCTGTAATGATGAAGGTGTTGAGGATTGCTGTGAGGTTGCTGTTGATTTCTTTCCTTCCTAGGTTGTAGATGTGGTGCGGGCAGGGGTCCATGGGCGCACTGGAGTAGATTGAGTTCATGATGGTGGTGGTGTCTTGGATCGCGAGCTGATTTAGTAGGTGAGCCAGTGGATGTGGGTAGCATTGGTTTGTTCGCCGAGTTGGTTGAGGTCCATGGGTTGGGGGTCAAAGTTGCTGTAAATGTCTGTGATTTTGTGTTGGAAGTAGCCCGCTAGGGTGTCGCAGAGGGCGTGGGAAGGGTGGATTGGGTTTTCAATGGCGGCTGGACAAGGGAACTCTCTTACGATGTTGAAGAGTTCCTTGGCGTGGTTGGTGCTTGCCTCGATGTGGTTGGTGAGGGCATCCTTCTTGGCCTCCCTGAGGCGGTGATGGTAGTTGTTGAGGGCGGATCTGAAGGTGCTGAGGTCCGAGGGGTTCTTGCTGAAGCAACAACATCTCTTTTGAGGGTCTGTAGTTCGGGAGTGAACCAGCTGGCGTGCTTGGCTGGTGGTGTTCTCCATGGGAGCGATGGTGTCGGCGGCGTTGGAGATCCAATTAGAGAAGTTCTGGACATTAAGTTTGAGGGTGTTGGAGTGGATGTGCCTGGTTTGTTCGAGGGAGGACATCCAGAGGGGTTCCGTGAATTTTCTCCAGTTCTGGCGGGGCTGGGTGGGTGATATGGTCAGGGGTTCTGGGCGGGGACGATGCTGTGGTCTGTCCAGGTCAGCTTGGTCGCTTGGGACAACTTAATTTTGTCGATGGAGGAGACAATGGGGTCCAATATGTGGCCCGCGTTTGGTGTGGGGGTGGTGACCAGCTGAGTGAGGCTGATGCTGCTCATGTTCTCCAGGAGGGGGGCAGAGTTGTCGTCTTTGGGGTACTCAAGGTGGAAGTTAAGGTCTCCCAGGAAGATGTAGTGATTGGAGTCGATTGCCAGGGGGTGATGGAGTCTGGGATAGCATTGTAGAAGTTTGGATGAGTGGTCTGTAGGTGAAGGTTCCGCTGATGGTGATTTTGGCATCTAATCTGATCTGAAAGTTGAGATGTTCCATGATCGGTGTACTGTTGTTGTCTGAGGTGGTGCATTGGAGGGTGTCTTTGTTGAGGGATCAGACGTTGAGCATGGTGCAGTGAAGTGTTGGCCTCTGCTCGGGTGTTGGCTGGGTTGGCATCTCGGGGGTCTTGACGTTGCAGGTGAAGCACAGAGCTGGCAGGCGAAGGGTCCTTCAGTGGGTCTTGGTGAAGTGATGCAGCAGTTGGTGTCCCTCCTGGGGTTGAGGGACTGTAGCTCGACGGAGGTGTATTGTGGGAGAAGGGGGGGCCAGGGGTCCTGACTCTGGGTGCGGTCCAGGCACGGACGGTCACAAATGGGCTTGCCTACGGCCTCCATTAAGTAGGCCCTGGGGGTGGCAGGGACACTGGAAGGCGGTAAGAGTGGGAGGCGGGAAGAGCAGGAAAAACAGTGGGAATGGCGGGTAGAAATTCGGCACGAAGGGGGGGCAGAACTAACTAATACAAAAAAGAAAGGTTCCCTAGAAGGACAGAACGCAAACAAGGGTCTATATCCCTATGTCACTAATACTTGGCAGGGAAGCAGCAAGACGCACAGAGGCAATAGAGGGGAGCTGGAGCAGGACCTGCGTTGTAAAGGATGTTTCCCCTGTGTTGTTGCACAGGCCAGGCATGACTTTCCATCCTAGCTTTGACCCTGTTGTAAAGTGTGGCACGTAGCCTGTAGATCTTTCCTTGTAGTCAAGAAAAAGCATCTGCAAGGAGTGGCCAACCCAATATGGTGTCACCTCCCCCGGAGGGCTGGGGGAGGCAGGATTGTTGGAGCAGAGAGGATGCCATGAGATGCAGAGATCTTGGTGGGCCAATCAGTACACCATTTGCATGTACACGTGGGATAATGAGAATGAGTCTTATTCCCGATTCAGTTAATATGGAGCTTTGAACACCCTGACACTCTGGCTAGTTTGCTGCATGACACCTTCTCTGCTCATTATGTTTGGAAAGTTTTTGACATTAGCATTTTTTGATCCATCAGTAGCTAGGTTTATTTTAGTTGGGAGGGAGGTAATTTATTATTGGTTTGTTTTTGTTCAGTTGTATGTAACAATTTAGACGACCATAATTTCACATTACATTTTTCTCATATGATTGATTCTGGTTTACCTTTATGTCGACCTGCTAAATGCCTACACATTTATTTTCCCTACATTTTTTCATTTATTTAAAATGCTATTTATTGTTTTTTTCCTATTTTTTCTATTTAATATTAAATTTAATAATGCAAGTGTTATCCCTCCACCTTAATATATATATATATATATATTTACTAATTTCCTTTTTGTATTATATACATATACATTATATACATCATTTTTATACTACATGTATATTTATATACTTAAATACACACACACACATATATATATATATGTCCCACAACAACCCAGACACACACTATATATATATATATATATATATATATATATATATATATATATATATATATATATATATATATATATATGTGTGTGTGTGTGTGTGTGTGTGTGTGCACGCACGTGTTTGTGTATGGGTGCGCGTGTGTTACCCTAAGGCAGTCACCATTGTGTAGTTATGGTTCAGATGCACATTCCATTGAAAAAATATTTTTGGTTTGCCTATAACTTTTGACCCCATGCACAGATCTCCACCAAAATTTGCAATTGCTTAGCCAAGTTAGGTTAGGGTGCCACATGCCTGTTTTGGTGAAGATCCGTGCAGAGGAAAAAAAGTTAAACTGAGGTGAAAAAAGTTGTTTTTTCCCATTTTAAGTCACACAGGAAATTTTGCTTGTGTTTACAGCAAAAAACGCTGAATGAATGCATGCCAAACTTGACATGCAAGGTAAACTTTACTCAAAGAGGGTATTTTCATTAGTCCATTCAGAGGTTTTAGAGATATAACCCTTTAAAAATGTCGCATGGTAGGCTTGAAAAGCTTGACACTTTTGTATGTCTTTGCCATTTAAAACCGTGAGACAAAAATATTGTGACTCACGTAAATACCATTTGAATTTATTGACAAATGTGATTGGCTTCAGAAGGACTGAGAATTTTTTTTTTGTGCTCATTTTGAAACTCGTGGTTTTTAGGTCGAGCCTCGAGTAGCGCGCAAGCGCTGCTCTGGCAAGACTTTATGTTAGGGGGTTTGAAAAGCTGACCACACGCTCGTGCGTCATGGCCTTTTCCCTGCGGTTACGCGCAAGCAAAAGGCCATGGTGCACGAGCGTGTGGTCACGACTGCTGCTTGCAAGCGCGCGCGCACCACTCGCGTGCTTGTTATCTTGTCTGACAATCGGACGGCGCACACATCCTGCCGAGCTACAGATGTGATCCAGAGGTTCTGCAGTTTGTTGCTGGATTCCTCAGGCGTGTGTCGCTTGAAGGCGGTGACTTCCTGTCAGCAGGGTGACCCAGCACAGCGCAGGAAGTGGCTGATGAACTGTCTATTTCGTTCCTGTTAGTTTAGATTACGCTTACACCTGCATTCATATATTGTTTATGACATCATGTTTCTATCTTCACCTTTCCTGATCCGCCCAAAAGGGGTGCCCAGATGGGGCATCCGCTAGGAAGCCTTAATAATGTTGGTTGGCACTATAGAAAGCCGATTAATAAAATATAGCAGTGCAGCCCAGTTATGTAGCGCTTCGTAAATCATATTTACTTTGGTTCGCCTGCACCGCTTGCTACAAAGGACGAGCTGCCCTAGACATCAAGGGGCCGGTGAAAGTATTGACGGGTCCAAAGGTTCGTATTTGCAGTCGGAAGTCGACTTCCAATCCCGGCTCAGCAGTTCTGCTTGTGTTATCTTTGGGCTGGCCATCGTCTCCTCCCTTTTCTGGAATCATGTTGACTGGCTGTGGCTCCTGTGTCTTTCTCTGTAAGTGCCCGAGAGGGTGAGCTCGTCCGGCTGTGGGGTGTGAAATATTCCTGCTGGTGCAGCCTTGAGGCTCCCTAGCGGACCCGGAAGTGGGAGGCACGAGCGTCTGGTCAGCTTTCAAAAGCCCAGGCTGCCGCGCCGCTCGCCCCCGCTCCTCTCTTGTTTTTAAAGGCGTCATTGATTACGTTCCACGTGTTAAGTCAACTTTGTCATTTCTCACCTAACAGCTAAACATTAATTCATACTCGTAAAGTCTTAACGTCATTTAAAATTGTTGATGTCTCCTTATCACAGAAAAGTCACAGTGAAGATTATTTTACGCTAATCACTACTGCAGTGTGTGGTAGCTGGATTTCTTATGAGGGAAGAATATGCTGTTTATGTGGCGTTAGTGAAAGTGTAATCCAAATACGTTTGTAATAGACACATGTTCCTGGTTGCCATGTGAAAAACACATTCTAATTATTGCTCAGTGGACCGGGAGGTCAAATAATTTTGCATAAGATTTTCATTCTTAAGTGTTTTAAATGGAAATATAATGAATTGAAGTACTTGCGTGTTCAACAACTTTAATTTTTTTCAAACTGAATAATCGATTTATATATTTTTTAAAGTTTGCAACAGCATGCCCGCTCCCACCTATCCCTACAACGCTGTTTGTTTACATCATTTATGCATGTTAATCATGTGAAGGTTTTCAAGCGTTTTCTTCTCGTGCCCGTCTTTTTGCAGCGTGCACTCTTGAGTAGCGCTTTTTTATTTACTTAAAGCATGTCTAAAAACATCTAAAAACACATTTGCCAATAATTGATATTTATGTATTGTAGGGTGCTGCATGTCTAAACACTTGTAAGGTCCAAAGGGCGAGACCTATTGGCTATGCCAATGCTTGTTTAAAAGGTTGTGAGTTTTGCACTGTGGAAAAGCAAAATCCACAACCAAGGGGTGCACAGTGAGGTGCCTGACTTCTAGGGAAGTGCTGGGAGGCACCCAGAGGCATTGAAAAATGTGCCATAAAACCGTTTTTGGCTTGAAAATCATGGGTTAATTAAACTCGCTAGGCAGCAGCCGCCATTTTGGGAAAGCAAAAAGGCATTTTCTGCTGCAATTTGTGATTGTTCTTAAAATTGCGTGTTTTCACCAACTAAAATGGGAACATTTTGAATTTACCTTTCAATAAAAAAACAGCAGGGTGTAGCCAATAAAGACTGTGTGCAGCGGGGATTAGTCACTGTTAGACTTGGCACCATTGGCGTGGGTCTCCCTTCCATTTTTTTGCTGTTGCCTCTTATGTTTTGCTGGTTTTAGATGCTTTTGGGCACTGTGCCACTGCTGTTCAGTGCCACAGTGCAAGTGCTCCCTACTGTAAATTGATGTATGGATTAGTGACTCCATGATTGGATGATTGGTTTACTTGTCAGTCCCTAGTACAGTGCACTGAGTGTGCCCAGGGCTTGTAAATCCAATGCGGCTGGTGGGCTTGCAGCACTGGTTGTGCCACCCACAGAAGCAGCCTGTAAAGTGTGTCTCAGGCCTGCCATCGCAGAGCCTGTGTGCAGCCTAGGGCTGCCATGTCGACTTGGTGAGTACACCCACTCACCAGTCCCTAAACCTTCCCTTTACTGCATGTTGGTCACCCCTAAAGTAGGCCCTAGGGCAGGGTGCATTGTAAGTATAAGGTAGGACATGCCCTGGTGTGTGTGGCCTGTCCTAATAGTGAATAACAGCCATTTTCGTTTTTCACTATTGCAAGGCTACCTGTTCTCCATAGGCCAGAATGGGCAGTTTGATTATTACACCTTATAATCCTAACTGACCCAGGGAACATGGTAGAAAAACGAATTTAGTATGCCTGAACTCAGGATGATAAAATACATCTTTTAGTGAAGTTGGTTTTAACATTCTTTGTTTGAAAATACCACTTTTAGAAAGTAGGTATTTTCTTGCCTAAACCATCCAGCTGCCTCTGCTCAGGTTGTGTATTGTGTGTCTGGGTTTGTGAGTGACAGGGGCTGGGGGATTCCAGGAGGCAGGGTGAGTCAGCACTAGGCTGAATAGGTCTGCCTGAAGGAGGATGGGGGGGGAGGAGTTGCACCTGGGTCTGAATAGGGCTGTGCCTGCCTTCCACAATGCTGGCTCCACCTCCTGCCGGGCGTCTGATGGCTCTGCCCCTCACTCTCAAAGGAAAGAAGGAGTCAGAAAAACAAAGTGCTCCAGGACTGACCAGAACTGGTTTGGACTAGGCAAAGGCCTCTCTGCCTTCAGAGAACAAAGGGAAAAGGTGTATAAAAAGGGGACCCAGACCCCTAGGAAATTAGATCACTTCTGGGAAATCAAGAAACCTGTTGCCAAGGAGAAGAACCGGAGAAGCTGAAGGAGGAGTACTGCCCCTGTGCTGTTTTGCTGATTGGGGTTGGCCTGCAGTGGTTGCTTTCTGCCAAGGACAGGAGAAAAGACTTTGCTGTGCTTTGTCATCTTGAAGAAGGGAATCTCCAAGGGCTTGAACTGAGCTTGCCTCCTGCCTGAAGTCACAGGGACACAAAGACTTCACCCCTTCTGTTTGCCTGCATCTGGAACTGCTGTTTTAGCTGCTAACAGAGGGAAATTGCAACACCGACGCCGGCGAGCGACGCCGTAACCTGCACCGAAGCCGTGGGCACCGCTCGTGAAGAGCACGACGCACCGCCCCGACTTGCACCGTAGGCCCGACGCCTGCCGACGCCGTGCGACATCGACTCCGAAGCCGTCATCGAGGCCGCTGCCTGCACCGGAGCCGAGGACACCGCTCGTGACGCTCACGACGCACCGTCCCGACTCGCACCGCAGCCCCGACTTCTCCGACGCCAGGGCTTCATCATCGCGGAGCCGATCCTCGACGTGGGTGACCCTCGAATCCATCGACGCCGCACCATCGTAAGGAACCGACGCCTCGCCGCCATCCGTGACGTCACCTCCCCGACACAGTAAGGAACCGACGCCTCACCTCCCTGCGCTGCAGTAAGGAACCGAGACATCACCTCCCCTGGGGTCGTAAGGAACCGACGCCGCCGGCGCCAACGAAGCATCACCTCCCCGACGCCGTGCACCGTCTTTGTTTTCATCGAATTCCAGGTACTGTTCTTTGTGGGTCTGCTCGACTCCGGGCCCGACGCCGCGCACCTCGCGGTCGGCGCCGTACTTTGGGATTTCCACCGGTCACGACGTCGTGATAACTCCAAGTGGAGTTATTTGTTGCTACAAGCTTTATTTGATTGACTATCCTATTTTTGAAGATAACGTGAACTGTCTCTATCATTTTAAGTCTATTTTTGAGTACTGTATTGTGGATTTTTGCTATTGGGTCTTGTGATAAGTCTATATAAAGATTACTTATTTTTACATAAACGACCTGTGTGGTGTCCATCTGTAGTGTTTTCACTGTATTACTGTATGTGGTCACAAATGCTTTACACACTGCCTCTGAGATAAGCCTGTCTGCTCGTGCCAAGCTACCAGGGGGTGAGCAGGGGTTATTTTAGGAGTGTATCCCCCTTATCCTGACTAGAAGCAGGGGTCCCTATTTGGACAAAGGTGCAAACCATTGCCAACTGGAGACCCCCAGTTCTAACAGTCACCCATTGTGGGTTAGGTGCAGGGCAGGCGGTGCCTGTACGCAGTGGATTAGTTGCAGACCCTGCAGTGCATGTATATGAAAAAACAAGAAATTCAATGCAAAAAAACGCAGTTAAAAGTGCGTTATGGTCTTGGCTCAAACACCTAAAACTACTAAAATTCACCAGTTACTTTTAGTAACGTACATGACACACCATAACTTGCTCCACCTGCCATGCTGAAAGCAACAAACTGCTGACTGCACAGAAACCAAAAAAGAAGGAACAATACAACAACATGGTGGCATAAATGCCTAGGGTTGGTTGGGTTGCCTACGTGCCAACTGACTCAGAGGTCAAATACAACAGCCATTGCCTATGGCAAGTGGGAGGAAATTGGGATTTCTTTGGGCATAGGTTTGACATATGGTCTGGTTGAGAGGGAATAAATGCCATTCTTCTTCCCCATGGAGCAAAATTACTGTTTTTTTGCACAGAAGTGGGGCCCGATATCAAGAAGGTCCAGTCATTCCTTTTCTCACTTTTTTCTATATTTGTCTTCTGGGAATTTAGTCCCTTTCGGCGAGCACACTGTGGCATTTATCACCCATCTGCCTATCCCAGGGGGAAGGGAAGTTGAAGGATCAGTAAGCCCACCAGACCTTCAGGGAAAAAAGAGAACAACAGAATGGGGTGTGCAGGTTGGCCATCCTGGCACTGGAATGGAGCCCTAAACCCCGGGAACCATACTGTCGTTTTGCCCCCTTAGAGGGAAGATTAACACATATCTTCCTGCCTCAGGAGGTGAAAAGACCAGAAAACCCCAGGGATTTGTGCCCAAAAAGGAACGGTGTGGGTTGCCGACTTCTCTTGGGATCGGGTCCTTACCCACAGCACCAGATAGTCTTTCTGCCACCAGGGTAAGGCAGAATGGGGGATTATCATATCTCATCTCGATATCTCAAAACAATGCCCAAAAGAATCAATATTTCCTCTCACTTGCCTTTGGGTCGGCTGCAGTAATAGGGTTCTAAGCCCCTGTGGGGCAGAAAGACTGTTTGAGCTCAAAAACCATCTGCACCCTAGTCTTTTTATTAAAAAAGCAAATCCTGACTCCTAATTACACATCAGATGCAGTGTCCCTGTTTGCACCACAAAAATCCGGTGCACAGGAGCAAACTTTGACAGTTCTCTTCTGCACTGAGGAGACAAAATTAAAGAAAGACAAGGCTGCAGGTTAAAACACATTTCGTTCTTTCACTGGGGTTCCGCTGGAGATTCTTTGAAGTGGGGGGGAAGTCACTTGCCTGCTGGGGACAAGAAGAATGCACAAGGCCAGGAGCCCAAGAGGCCTCAGAACCATTGTCACTAAGACCTAGGACTGAGGCTGAAACATCAGGATTATCTCTTAAATGCCCCATACTTGCTGCAGCAGTGTAAATGCATTCAACTCTACCTGGTCCAGGACAGCCCCAACAAAGGGAGAGTGTGTGGGGATCAGGTGGGACTACCACTCATTGATGGAAAACCCCAAGGAGATAAAAAGCCCAGCCGTTGTTAAGAGATTGTCTGTGACTGACTGCGATGAAACTACCATGAGCAGCCATTCTTCAAGGTGCAAGAATATAGGTATCACTGCACCCTGAAGATGAGTTGCAACCACCACCATAATTTTCATGAATACCTGAGGGCAGAGGTAAGGCTAAAGCACAGCACAGCAAACTGGAAGTGTTCCGACGCCACTGTTAACCACAGGTATCTTCTGTGGGACTGAAGAACAGATATATGAAAATATGTGTTCTGCAAGTACAGGGACACCATCTAGTCCCCTGAATCCAGAGCAAAAAGGTTCTGATTTAGACCAAGCATCTTTAACCCCTTAACTGCTGGGCCTTTTCCCCCCCAGTGCTGAGCCCTTTTTTGGCTCTTTGTAGTAGTTCGCGATTAGGCCTCTGTAACTTTTTGACCACAAAAGGTATCCACGCCAAATTTGCGTCCTTTTCTTCCAACATCATGGGGATTCTAAAGGTACCCAGGGTTTGTGGATTCCCCTGGAGGGGTCCCAGATTTTAGCCAAAATACAGCTAAATTTTGTGTTTTTGGGGAAAAATGGGAAAAAAGTCCCGCATATGAAAGCGTCTGGGTTTTCCCTGCAAATGGTATCAAAAAAGGGTTTGTGGGGCTGAAATCTCCATTTTCCCAGCTTTTAGGGAATGACAGACTTTTGTCAGAAAACCAAAAAATTTACACAGTTTTGGCATTTTTCTGGGACATAGCCTATTTTTGCTATTTTTTGTGCTTTCAACCTCCTTCCAGTTAATGGTAGAAATGGGTATGAAAGCAATAATGGATCCTGGAAATCTATACATTTTAGAAAAGTAGACAAAATGCTGAATTCAGCAAGGGGTCATTTGTGTAAATCCATCAAGGTTTCTTTATAGAAACTAACAGTTAAATATAGGAAAAATGGAAAATTAGTTGAAAAAAACAGCCTTTTGTGTCAACGTTTTCACCTGTAACTTCTTCTATTTATGACTGCTCTTTGAAAGCAATATACCGTTACATCCACTGGACCTTACTGGTTGTGGGGATATATAGGACTTGTAGGTTCACCAAGAACCCGACGAACCCAGAGCCAGAAAACTGAGCAGCGTCTTGCAATGGTTTTTTATTATGTACCGGGTATATAGCAATTATTCTGGGAAAATGTATACATGGAATATTCGGTATGAAAGACTCCTATGTATTTCTGAAATGGGAACACAATATAGAGTTTAGAAACAGTAGATATTTGCACATTTCTGAAATTGGTAATACTCATACTAGCATGAGAATTATAGGTCATTTTTCAAAATAACTTCTTTTTACACATTGTCTTTCATTTGGAAGGCAGAAATGCATCGAAAGTCAATAGGTAATAACAGTTGCTTTACAAATTTGAATTACCGTAAGTGTCCCGATAAAAATGGTACCTCACTTGTGTGGGTAGGCATAGTGCCCACGACAGGAAACGGCTCAAAACGCAACGTGGACACACCCCAATTTCACAATGAAAAATGACCCTTTTTTGGCAAAGTGCCTAGCTGTAGTTTTTGAACCCTAGCTCTGCCGGCATCTAGGGAAACCTAGCAAACCTATACGTTTTTGAAAACTAGACACCCAGGGGAATCCAGGATGGGGTGACTTGACTGGCTCCCACCAGGTTCTGTTACACAGAATCCCTTGCAAACCTAAACAATTGTCCAAAAAACACATTTTCCTCACATTTCTGTGGTGGAAAGTTCTGGAATCTGCGTGGATACACAAATTTCAACCCACCCTGCGTTCCCCAAAGTCTTCCGAGAAAAATGGTACCTCACTTGTGTGGGTAGGCCTAGAGCCTGCGACAGGAAATGGCGCAAAACGCAACGTGGACACACCCCAATTTCACAGTGAAAAATGACCCTTTTTTGGTAAAGTGCCTAGCTGTAGTTTTTGAATCCTAGCTCTGCCTGCATCTAGGGAAACCTAGCAAACCTATACATTTTTGAAAACTAGACACCCAGGGGAATCCAGGATGGGGTGACTTTACTGCCTCTCACCAGGTTCTGTTACCCAGAATCCCTTGCAAACCTAAATAATTGTCCAAAAAAACACATTTTCCTCACATTTCTGTGGTGGAAAGTCCTGGAATCTGCGTGGATCCACAAATTTCTACCCACCCCGCGTTCCCCAAAGTCTTCCGAGAAAAATGGTACCTCACTTGTGTGGGTAGGCCTAGAGCCCGCGACAGGAAATCGCGCAAAACGCAACGTCGACACACCCCAATTTCACAGTGAAAAATGACCCTCTTTTGGCAAAGTGCCTAGCTGTAGTTTTTGAATCCTAGCTCTGCCTGCATCTAGGGAAACCTAGCAAACCTATATATTTTTGAAAACTAGACACCCAGGGGAATCCAGGATGGGGTGACTTTACTGCCTCTCACCAGGTTCTGTTACCCAGAATCCCTTGCAAACCTAAAAATTGTCCAAAAAACACATTTTCCTCACATTTCTGTGGTGGAAAGTCCTGGAATCTGCGTGGATCCACAAATTTCTACCCACCCCGCGTTCCCCAAAGTGTTCCGAGAAAAATGGTACCTCACTTGTGTGGGTAGGCCTAGTGTCCGCATCAGGAAACGGCGCAAAACGCAACGTGGATACACCTCAATTTCACTGTGAAAAATGACCCTTATTTGGCAAAGTGCCTAGCTGTAGTTTTTGAACCCTAGCTCTGCCTGCATCTAGGGAAACCTAGCAAACCTATATATTTTTGAAAACTAGACACCCAGGGGAATCCAGGATGGGGTGACTTGACTGCCTCTCACCAGGTTCTGTTACCCAGAATCCCTTGCAAACCTAAAAAATTGTCCAAAAAAACAGATTTTCCTCACATTTCTGTGGTGGAAAGTTCTGGAATCTGCGTGGATCCACAAAATTCCACCCACCCCGCGTTCCCCAAAGTCTTCCGATAAAAATGGTACCTCACTTGTGTGGGAGGCCCAAGTACCCGCGACAGGAAACGGCCCAAAACGCAACGTGGACACACCACATTTTCGCAGTGAAAACGGACCCTTTTTCAACAAAGTGGCTAGCTGTAGATTTTGAACCCTAGCTCTGCCAGCACCTAGGGAAACCTTTCAAACCTATACATTTTTGAAAAGTAGACACCCAGGGGAATCCAGGATGGGGTGACTTGACTGGCTCTCACCAGGTTCTGTTACCCAGAATCCCTTGCAAACTTAAAAAATTTCACAAAAAACACATTTTCCTCACATTTCTGTGGTGGAAAGTTCTGGAATCTGCGTGGATCCACAAATTTCCACCCACCCCGCGTTCCCCAAAGTCTTCCGATAAAAATGGTACCTCACTTGTGTGGGAGGCCCAAGTACCCGCGACAGGAAATGGCCCAAAACGCAACGTGGACACACCACATTTTCACAGTGAAAACGGACCCTTTTTCAACAAAGTGCCTAGCTGTAGATTTTGAACCATAGCTCTGCCGGCACCTAGGGAAACCTAGGAAACCTATACATTTTGGAAAACTAGACACCCAGGGGACTCCAGGATGGGGTGACTTGGCTGGCTCTCACCAGGTTCTGCTACCCAGAATCCCTTGCAAACCTAAAATATTGTTAAAAAAAAACATTTTCCTCACATTTCTGTGGTGGAAAGTTCTGGAATCTGCGTGGATCCACACAATTCCACCCACCCCGCGTTCCCCAAAGTCTTCCGAGAAAAATGGTACCTCACTTGTGTGGGAGGCCTAAGTACCCGCGACAGGAAACGGCCCAAAACGCAACGTGGACACACCACATTTTCGCAGTGAAAACGGACCCTTTTTCAACAAAGTGCCTAGCTGTAGATTTTGAACCCTAGCTCTGCCGGCACCTAGGAAAACCTAGGAAACCCCAAAGTCTTCAGAGAAAAATGGTACCTCACTTGTGTGGGTAGGCCTAGTGTCCGCATCAGGAAACGGCGCAAAACGCAACGTGGATACACCTCAATTTCACTGTGAAAAATGACCCTTATTTGGCAAAGTGCCTAGCTGTAGTTTTTGAACCCTAGCTCTGCCTGCATCTAGGGAAACCTAGCAAACCTATATATTTTTGAAAACTAGACACCCAGGGAATCCAGGATGGGGTGACTTGACTGCCTCTCACCAGGTTCTGTTACCCAGAATCCCTTGCAAACCTAAAAATTGTCCAAAAAACAGATTTTCCTCACATTTCTGTGGTGGAAAGTTCTGGAATCTGCGTGGATCCACAAAATTCCACCCACCCGCGTTCCCCAAAGTCTTCCGATAAAAATGGTACCTCACTTGTGTGGGAGGCCCAAGTACCCGCGACAGGAAACGGCCCAAAACGCAACGTGGACACACCACATTTTCGCAGTGAAAACGGACCCTTTTTCAACAAAGTGGCTAGCTGTAGATTTTGAACCCTAGCTCTGCCAGCACCTAGGGAAACCTTTCAAACCTATACATTTTTGAAAAGTAGACACCCAGGGGAATCCAGGATGGGGTGACTTGACTGGCTCTCACCAGGTTCTGTTACCCAGAATCCCTTGCAAACTTAAAAAATTTCACAAAAAACACATTTTCCTCACATTTCTGTGGTGGAAAGTTCTGGAATCTGCGTGGATCCACAAATTTCCACCCACCCCGCGTTCCCCAAAGTCTTCCGATAAAAATGGTACCTCACTTGTGTGGGAGGCCCAAGTACCCGCGACAGGAAATGGCCCAAAACGCAACGTGGACACACCACATTTTCACAGTGAAAACGGACCCTTTTTCAACAAAGTGCCTAGCTGTAGATTTTGAACCATAGCTCTGCCGGCACCTAGGGAAACCTAGGAAACCTATACATTTTGGAAAACTAGACACCCAGGGGACTCCAGGATGGGGTGACTTGGCTGGCTCTCACCAGGTTCTGCTACCCAGAATCCCTTGCAAACCTAAAATATTGTTAAAAAAAAACATTTTCCTCACATTTCTGTGGTGGAAA
Source organism: Calotriton arnoldi (assembly GCA_963921515.1). Classification (NCBI taxonomy): domain Eukaryota; kingdom Metazoa; phylum Chordata; class Amphibia; order Caudata; family Salamandridae; genus Calotriton; species Calotriton arnoldi. The sequence goes on along the minus strand of CAWUFW010006407.1, from coordinate 674,286 downwards.
GTTCTGGAATCTGCGTGGATCCACACAATTCCACCCACCCCGCGTTCCCCAAAGTCTTCCGAGAAAAATGGTACCTCACTTGTGTGGGAGGCCTAAGTACCCGCGACAGGAAACGGCCCAAAACGCAACGTGGACACACCACATTTTCGCAGTGAAAACGGACCCTTTTTCAACAAAGTGCCTAGCTGTAGATTTTGAACCCTAGCTCTGCCGGCACCTAGGAAAACCTAGGAAACCTATACATTTTTGAAAACTAGACACCCAGGGGAATCCAGGATGGGGTGACTTGGCAGGCCCTCACCAGGTTCTGCTACCCAGAATCCCTTGCAAACCTAAAATATTGTAAAAAAAAAAACACATTTTCCTCACATTTCTGTGGTGGAAAGTTCTGGAATCTGCGTGGATCCACAAAATTCCACCCACCCCGCGTTGCCCAAAGTCTTCCGATAAAAATGGTACCTCACTTGTGTGGGAGGCCTAAGTACCTGCGACAGGCTAGGGCCCAAAACGTATTGAGGTGACATTAAAATTGCCTATCACAAAACAACCTGGTTTTGCAAGGGGGGTCACCTCGGTTTTTGGCCCCGTGCTCGGCGGCCAGCTAGGGAAACCTATCAAACCCACACATTTCTGAAAACTAGACACCAGGGTGGTTCCAGGGAGGTATGGCTTGCGTGGATCCCCCAACGTTTTCTTACCCAGAATCCCCTGCAAACCTCAAATTATGCAGAAAAAATCACTTTTTTTCTGCATAGGGCTAGGGCTAGGGCCCAAAACATTTTGTGATAGGCAATTTTGATGTTGCCTCAATACGTTTTGGGCCCTTGTCTGTCGCGGGTACTTGGGCCTCCCACACGAGTGAGGCACCATTTTTATCGGGAGACCTTGGGGAACACTGGGTGGTAGGAAATGCATGTCTGCCCGGCGGTGCCACAACTTTCCCACACAAAAATGTGTGGAAATAGTGATGTTTTTTCAACAAAATATGAGGCTAGCAGGGCATGTTGGGTAAAAAAACAGTGAGAACCACGCAAGTCATTCACCCTTGTACTTCCCCTTTCTCTACTACTCAAAATGTAAAGGTTTGCCTAGGTGACGACTGAGCTAGGGCAGAAAGTCCCCTGCTACCCATTGTGAAAAAAATATATCTTACAAAAGGCCATTAAACCGACACAAATATAAATCTAACACTCATTTGATAAAGCTAATCCACCACTTACACAGGTTGGTTTTAGCACCTCCAGAAACGCTGGCTTCAAAGCACAAATACTTATCAAAGTATATAAATATTGAAGCCAAGCCTTCTGAAGGGGAGCCATAAAGCCACGTCACGGCACCAACCACTTTATGGTCCATTCACACTCCATTCACACACCACACACAAGACTTCCGTACCGCCAGCCACGGGCCCAAACAACCATATCACTTGCACTCACACAAACATACTGCCGCCATGCAAGGGCCCATCACATTCATATGCCACAAGACATAATGACTTTGACTATATTCTACCACCTGTCAAGTCTCCACCTCTTCTTCCAGAACGTTACCGAACTCATGCCCAGTGAACCTATACTAATGACTTCCATGACAGCCACATGAGGCTCAGGAAGACATGTCTTTCATGCACCTTTAGTGCACTCACTATGCTAAATCCAACTCCTTCCAGTTTGTGGATGCAAGTTGGGGGGTGCTTGAGTATGCCGCAAAAACATTTCTCGAGCTGAGCAAGCATATCTACTTTTGAAACTAAGGCAAACATGCTGGAAATTTTCAAAAGATAACATCATAAACTATGAACGGATGAATGTGAAACAAGGGTAGTCCGTGACAACGTAGCATATGTCCAATCCACCGTTATGTGCAGTGACTGTAATGCACTTATCATACAGCAAACTGACCATCTACTAAGTTCTAACGGAGGATGAACATGGCAAGCAGCATTGACCCATAAGTACTACAGTAAATTCAGTGTGAGTGTGGCAGCAATGGATTTGAATCCATGGGTGAAGAAGAAGTCAGGACGTATATCTATACTACCTTTACTATCTGCCTTCGCAATATTCCTCGGAAAGCGTACCTACCGTAAGCTGTTCTAACCCGTTCGTGTGTCTGTCCTCAGAGTCCTGACTAACCCTGTCCAATTGTTAAGAGACCCTATACTAATGCCTTTCATCTCTAGCTACTTGAAGCTTGAGTGAACATTTCTGTCACGAGCTATCAATGCTCTCACAATGCTCTATCCAACTCCTTCCAGTTTGTGGATGCAAGTTGGGGGGTGCCCGAGTATGCCGCAAAAACATTTCTCGACCTGAGCAAGCATATCTACCTTTGAAACTAAGGCAAACATGCTGGAAATTTTCAAAAACTTCCTAAAGAGAACATCATAAACTACGAATAACGGTTGAATGTGAAACACGGGTACTCCATGACAGCGTGGCATATGTTCTGTCCACCAGTATGTGCAGCGTGGGGACTATAATGCACTTGTCAATTGGCGAACAGAACAACTACCACGTTCTGAAAGCAGATAAAGGTGTTGAGAAGTCCATGATTTCATGAAGTAGAGGAAGAAATATCCTGCAGCTGCTTGCGTAGTGAAGGAGTGGCCCACAGACAGTAGGTATCCATTCACACCAATTGAAAGGTTATCCTATTGGCAGCTCCACCTCAGTCAATTTCCCAGTATTTTGCTTTAGTGTGATACAACATAAAGCAAGTAGGAAAACAGAAGGCAGGCTTACTTGGGCACTGGGGACAGTAAACACGAGTCTCCTGCCTCTTTCCCTGCATCGAGCACACTGTACAACAACGACGACATGGTCGCTCCTTTTTGGGTGTTGCAGGAATTTTATCTGCAAAGTGTCGCTCCTGCAGCCTTGCCACGTCCTCCAGAACACATGAAGTGGAGGCTTCTGCTTCTGTAGCAATAAGACTTTCAATCACAGACAACTGAAAGTCAAGGAAAGACATGTCTTCCTGTGGTGGTCTCACGATAAACAACATACGCATTGTATGTTGCCATCTGGATCAGGTGCGTAAACAGTTTCTTATACCAAGTGCGAGTTTTAAGACTCGCATTGTATGGCTGAAGAACCTGGTCGTTCTTCTCCACTCTGCCCATGTACTTGTTGTAATCAAGTATACAGGTGGGCTTGTGGACTTCGGCCATCTGACCCCAAACCGTGACAGGGGAAGTGCTCTCAGCATGAATTGTAGTGAGCATGTACACGTCACGCCTATCTGAGAACTTAACTGCGAGCAGTTCGTTGGAACGCAACGCAGTGCTCTGGGATTTCTGGAGCTTCTTGCAAACAAGCTCCTGCGGGAATCCTTTGCGGCGACAACGAATTGTACCGCAAGCCACGGTGCCAGCTTTGTAGAGCTCACTGAACAGCTCTACTCCTGTATAGAAATTGTCCACATAAAGGTTATAACCTTTGTGAAGAAGTGGCTGGACAAGCTCCCATACGATCTTTCCTGTGACCCCTAGCATGGGAGGGCAACCTACAGGGTTAAGAGTTGTGTCCTTCCCTGTATACACTCTCAAGCTGTACACATAGCCAGTCGAGCTCTCACACAGCATGTACAGCTTGATGCCATAGCGAGCGCGTTTGCTCGGAATGTACTGCCTAAACAGCAGCCGCCCTTTATACAAGATCAAGGACTCATCAATGGCTATATTCTTTCCAGGAGTATAAACCTCTGGAAACCTGGCAGACAAATGTTCCACGACAGGCCGAATTTTGAACAAGCTGTCATAGTCTGGATGGTCCCGGGGCAATGCAGCAGAATTGTCATTGAAATGCAGCATGCGCTGCAATAGCAAAAACGATCTCTGCTCATGTATGGTGCAAAGATGGGGGTTAACCAAACCGTGCGAGTAGACCAGTAGGATAGCAAGGTTGGTTTATGTACTACCCCATTTTAAGTGTGAGGCCCAAAAATATCTTCAACTCCCCTAGTGAAGTGGGAGTCCACTTGCGCGCCCTAGAATGAGGCCCAAGAGTGCCTCCTTGCTCCCTCAGAAATTGTTCGGCACGCAAATTTGTTTGCTGCACAATTTCGTCTAGGAAGTCAACACCAAAAAAGAGATGGAAGTAGTCAATTGGCAAAAAATTTGCCGTATCTACTTTACATCCAGCGTCACCAGTGAAAGGCGGAATTTGGGGCTGAACTAAATTGGGAGGCTGCCAGGACAGCACTCCGTCTGTGCTTGCGGCCGCACGTGCCTGCACTCTGGGTTGCTCTAACCTGTTACGGGTGTCCTGCTGCACAGACTGTGCTGGCAAAGGGACAGCACGACTGACATCGTCTCCTTCAGAATCGCTGGACGATGAGTCATCGGATGGAACTGCGCCGACTGAAAAGTCACTCCCAGATTCGGCTCCATTATCCTCTCCCTCAGATGCTGTCTCAGTATCTGCTGTCTCAGTCTCTGATCCTGCCTCAGAGCTGGACTCCAGAACCAGATTTAGGGCCTGGGCAGCATTCATCCAACGATATGCCATCTCTGCTAGTGCCTAAACTATCCTTTTAAAACACTATCCTACGTAGAAGGCAGATAGGTTGTTGGTTTTAAAGTTAAAGTGAAGGTGGGTGTGTGCGTAAGTGAAGTGTTTAAGTCAATAATGACGAAGTCACCTTACCTTTGCGAAATCCGTACGCTCTCCAAAAAGAATAAGAAAGAGAGAAAAAAGACACAGTATTATATTACCTTGCCACATACCCATAATCGCAGCCTTTTAGCGCTGGTGGGAGCCCGTGCTACCATCATTTTAGCGCCAAGATGCCTACGGGTGAACGTGTGCTTTACAATTGCACACTATGACCTCCTTTGATGCGCCCACTACCATCCTTGCAAACGTGCCCCTCATCTCTCCATAGCCCCTCTCTCACATACATTTAGTCTGTTACAAAGTGTTTCTACTGCGTGGCTTTTCTAATCCACTTAGCTGTCTACATAATACCGATCTGTTCGTTTCAGCATACCCTTTATGGCGTCAAAACTGCCACTACACAAAAGTCAGATATCTCTATCTAGCAGAAATTTTGTACTCTGCAGCAGTACCACACTTTACTGCCTTTCAGGTAACTTCAAAGAGACTCATTATAGTTCTTTCACAGTCTCATAATTTCAGCACTGAGAAATATCTCTGTAAATAAATATTTATATATATATATAACAATTAATTCCCAATGTCAGCGCGCTCAATACCTGGTGCAGGCAGCAACGGGTAGAATCCTTACACGATATTTAAATTCAGAAACACAAAGGATGCCGCACTCCAGAGACAGGTTTCAGAGTTGCTTTATTTTCACCACCACTACCACCAGTCGTGGTAAAAATAAAGCAACTCTGAAACCAATCTCTGGAGTGCGGCATCCTTTGTGTTTCTGAATATATATATATCCATATGAATCATGACGAGAAAAGGCGCCCTTCCAGGTGGGCCAGGGCTTCGTAGCGACATTGCCGCTTTACTATTCCAAATGAAAATCATGCCGTATTATAGCACAAAGGAAGCCCTCCAGTCGAGAAAGCAGGTAACAGCAGTCAAAGAGTACATGTATCTATATATATATATATATATATATATATATATATATATATATATATATATATATATAGATAGATATATATAGATACATATATATCATTCACTCCAGGGCCGGCATTAGCGCTGGTGGCGCCCTGTGCGACAATGTCTGCTGGTGCCCCACCAATGACCACCTCTGCCATGGATTCCCTCACTAGCACCATACAGTGCCCCTCAAGTCTCAAAAACCACTGTCTCTCAGATTCATTTAGTTTTATAGCAACACTCACACCAGTGTACGGTGTCAGAGCACTTTACACCACACACACACATTGCACAGAGACAACAGTACATAGGATATGCTACATCAGACAGGACAAGGTGTAGTGTAGCAGTAACATGCCATCTATACTGGCAGGCAATATAGTTTGAGCCCTTATTCTGGGAAAGCACAAATCCAGAATTTAAAACGTACCATCGTTGGGGGTTCTCTTTCATAATAAGAATTATTTTCTACCCAAATGAACCCTTTTCACAAGATTAGATGATGAAAGACTGGGCAAAAAAAACATAAAGCTGGCACAGAAGCAGTAACCCACTAACCTCTTTACATTATATCAGACATGCCAACCCTCCCGATTCAGGCGGGAGACTACCGATTTCAAGGCTAGCCTCCCGCCTCCCGATTCCTGCAAGCAAAAACCCGATTCCTCGGGGGTTTCAGCTGACAGGGCTTGGTATTGTGTAACGTGCTAATTCTTCCAGCAATAGTCAGAGTGGCGATGCAGGGGCTCTAGAAGGGGTGAAAAACCAACAAAGCCTCATTAACAAGCGAATGGTCTTTTAAAGACCTGTGAAGTACTCGGGCGGCTGTGTGTGTGCCCGGGAAGCTGTTTCAGCCCGGGCTGCCAAACAGGGGGGTGGGGGGGGGGGGGGTGTATGCACTGCCAGCAACATGCCATGCTTCTGAAAGGTAAGAAAAAAACGTGCATTTGCGTTTCAAATGTCCGATCCTGCAGCAGCACACTTCCAAAGCCCATACATGACAGTAACCCGATTCAAGACCCCATTCTCCCGATTATTTTTTTAAATCTCCCACTTTGCTCTTCTGAAATGTTGGCATGTATGTTATATGCACTTTATGTGCATGCCTATGGCTCCCCTGGGAGCAGATTGTGGCCCCCATAATTATGTACATAATTATTGCCCCCACAGGGCGTCGGCCACTGAGCAGAAGGACCGACCCCCTGCCAATATCGCCGCCATTTAAAAAAAAAAAGTCTTTATTTTTTATTTTTTAAGGGGCGATCGCGCCCCAAGGAAAGCCAGGTAAATTAATTTAAAAATGTGCCCCCGGGGGGGGCGACCCATCACCACGAGGGCCGACCCCCCCAAAGACATCCCTGGTGTCTAGTGGGGTTTCCTGGCCGTGGATCGCAGCAGCGCTGCAATCCACGGCCAGGAAACCCTTTCAGGAAGGCCTCGTTTGAAAGGGAGACTCTCCCTTTCAAACGAGGCCTCCCTGAAAGATGGGGAGGCCGTTTCCAGCCAGATTTCCCCATCGGAGTCGAGCGCGGCCTTACCTGCTGCTGTCCTCGGCTCCGGTGGGAAATCAGTGACGTCAGGCGCCTCGCGGCGCGCTGACGTCACAGATGGGCGGGGAGGGGCGGGGGAAGACGCAGAAAGCCTTCCGCGTCTCCCCCAGTAAAAAAAAAAGTTTTAAAAAAATCCGGTGCGATGCACCGTACGATTTATTAGTGCCCGCCCTGGTGACGTCCAATGGACGTGCGCAGCACCAGGGAGGTAGTGCTTGCGTCGGCCGTTGGCCGACGCAAGCACCAAAAGGGTTAATTTGTCTTTTTAGGTCTCGCCTAGGCAGCGCGCATGCGTTGCTCTAGGAGATGACCTTTAGAAATTGGTCAGCTCTTTTCAAGCACTCGTGCTTGTGCAGGCATCCACCTTGCGGGAGCGAGCAGCGGCGCGCAGGGGCCATCTGTTTTCAATTAGCGTGGCCGCGCGCGCTTGCTCCTCCACTGCCTGTCTCACCCTCGCTCTCCCTTGCCAACTTGTTTGGCCGCGCTTGTTCTCTTTGTGAAGCGTGCCCTCTCGTGCCTCAAAGATGAATTAACAAACCGCAAGTTCCTTCAGCGTGCACCTCTTCGTGTGCGATACACCTAAATGCGATGTTCTACACTATTTTACCAGGCACACTCCCATGGCCTAATTTTGGAAGATACTTGTTTTGTAAACCACGTCAAATTGATGTTAACACCATCCTGTTTTAATTCACTTTATAATTTGTTCCTCGAGTTTAGGAGTTTTGGTTGTGTTGTTTACATTCAGTTGTCGTACAGGGCGTGGGCATTGTGAATATGTTATACCACCGTGCAAGACTTTCGCTTATTAAATAAAGTGAATGTTCAGACAAGAACACACAAGGGGAAAACATTCATTGCATTGTGTACGGTGAAATAAAAATTCTCGACATCACCGGCAGCATGTTGCACGCCCCCGACAACTCTTTACAAGGGGTTCAACCCAAGAATCACTCCTCCAGCAGAAGTCGTGTTAAAGTACACTTTCAATAGAAAAGTTCGAGGGGCATAGCTAATAATGATGCAGCAGGCACAGGGCTGTGAGGGAGGGGCGTGCACCCTAATTAGTGATGTTATTTACTTTTCAGCAAAGGAATAGGGGGCTATTCTCGAAGATCATTAGGACCCCTGCCTGGTGCCCTTCATACGTCATAGGAAATATACGCTTTTAGAGCCAACGATTCGGCGGAAAAAGAATGAATAATGTTACAATAAAAAAGTACATTTTAACCATCACGTTATCACCCAGTAGCTGGCGTCTTTGTAGGAATATGCTCTACATACACAGACACGTAGCGAGTAAGAGCAAAGGAAAAGGCACTATACATTAAATATTCCTCGTTAATACCCGCCTCGAACACATTCATTTTTTCTATCCCCAAGCAAAAGTTCTGAAAAATGTAACGGAGGTTCTTCTGAAAAGATGCCAAGGATTAACAAGCATTTGCAATGCAATAGGTCTCGCAGTTACGCAAGTTTGAGCTATTGGCATTGTAAATGGCTATGCCTTTTATTTTGGTATTAGTTTTTAAAACATAAATAAAAGACATTGTCATTTACAGTGGCAATAGCTAAAACTCGCGTAAATGCGAGACCTATTGCATTGCAAATGCTTGTTTAGAATGGCTGGAGGTTCAGTAAAGGCCTGAGGCTGCCATCCTTTGGCTCGAGGAAGTAGCACAATTAACGCCTCTCGCCCCACTTCAAGTCCGGCAGCCCTTGAGTGGTAGCTTTGCCAGCAGGAGATTGATCTCTTGCATCAAGTGAGTCCAGCTCTGTCTCCGGTGAGGTATTTATCCCACAGTGGCTTTTTGGAAGTCTAAATGCAGCGCTTCATCAGTGTAATGAATAGGAGGGCAGGTTGTTCCCCTCCTCGTCATTATCTGTGTTGTGAGGGACACTGGTATTCCCTGGGACATCAGACTCAGAGTTAACAGCATCCTCAGTCCTCTGATAGTACTACCTTTGAGGGAGAGGCCGAGGATGGATATCTGGCTGTACAACCACTGGTCAACCTTAGTTATTTCATAGCGTGACACAAGCCTGGTGCTAGCTGACATGGGTTCAGTGTCAGGGACCAGCATCTCAATGAGATCCAACACTGGAGCCGGTGGGGTCGGCATTGCTGGCACAGAAGGAACCATCCTGGAGCCCAGGACCAGAGTAGAAGTTCAGACCGGCTTCAGCATGGGCCAGCAATGGGACGTCAGTGGGTAGCCGACATCGGGGGAGGGGCTACAGGCAGACATCCAACTGGGGGCTCCTGCTGCTCCGTGGGGCCTCAAGTCACACCAAAGGAAGCCACTTGCATCTGGACAATTTACAGCATGAAATTCTTGAAGGCTACTATTTGCTGTGGGGTCAATGACAGCCTTGAAAATTCAGGGCATGATGGGACCAAATGCAGGACCCGCTGGGAGTCAGAGGACACCAGACCCTTTGTGTGATGCTTTTTCAGGTTCTTGCCAGATTTTGAGCCACAGGATGGGGAAGCGTCCTGCTTGGCTTTACTGCACTTAATGCAGTTTTCAGACTTTCCTGAAGATTTCGAGCAGGAATGGGATTTAGTGCAGGACAGTCCTCATGACCTGTGTGACTTGCAGTGGGAGTAAGACCTCTGTTTGGAATGGAACCTTTTCTTGAGCTCTGCTATATAAAGCTTCATCTACTGCTTACTGGTTGCCTTTGGTGCATGGGAGTGCATCTATCACACGACATTGAGGTGTAACTGGAGCCTAAGCACCAGAGGTCTGTCATCGACATGTGCTTCCTGCAGTCCACACAACAGCTTGAATCCTGTTGTTTTCGGGTGAAATATCTTCCCTGGTGCACTGTCTGTGATAAATTCTGGAATCATCAGAAATTATAAGCAGCCCCGCTCTGTCAATTCGTAGCCAGTATGAAGTCACCACTGAGCCACAGTGTCACCTGCCAGCATGTGGGAAATATTGCTGAAAAAATCTCCATATCCGGTCTGGTGCTTGGGATTATTCTAAAGGGGAGACATCTGCGGTTAGAAGTATCCATCAGAAGGAGCGCCACGTGCTTAACAATGTCTAAAGTCAGACCTCTCAGGCACCTCCCAAAAGTGGCCATCAGGGGAATTAGGCATGGTCTTTAACAATGGTTTAAGGAAGCAAGAAGGTAAGGGTCCATTAAGCAGGAATGGCAGAGCTTGAAATTGAAAATACTGAAGGCATGTATTCACTGTATTGGGACCGCTGATCAGAAGTGAAAGTACTCCATCTCCGAAAATAAGGTTGGGACAACGGTTGGAAGGCTATCTCTTGCACCCTTTTTCCTGCCTAATACAACAAAAACAGTAGTATATCTACAACTCTGTAATTTTCTACTTACTACTGTGTGCCCAAAACATTTTTCCATTGTTTATTATTCAACACCATTACTCGTGTTAGAAGGCATTTCCTTGTATTTAACATACTTTCAGGGAGTACTTTGTTATGCTGCTACTGAGCATTCCCTAACAAAAAGTCATATTGTATGACCCTTCTACTGACACAAGATTTGCACTAAAATATACTCCCTGTGCCATCTGGAAGAATATATATAAAGATTCCACAGGCTTAAGCTGTATTTGAATTATTCTGCATGCACTGTTGCCAAACATGTTCTCAAATGATAAAGCTATTTTGTATTCTATTGCTAGTAGCATTCCTCTGAAGGTTCAAATTTGTGTATCAGTTCTGTCATGGATGAAGAGTCACTAACATGTCAGGAAAAGGGAAGGTGACATCAGCAAACACGGATCCATGACTCAATTGTGCGTATACAGCACTTTGTGCAACCAATTTCCTTGAGGAAGGTCTGCCTAAATCTCTTGAAAAAGTTGTTTTAAGACCTAGGGGGATATGTACAAGGAATTGGCGGAGTGGGGCGTTAGCCGTCGTGGCTTAACGCCTCACTCCGCCACTTCAGAAACACAAGGCTTCACCATATTTACAAGGATATGGTGCAGCTTTGCGTTTCCCCCTGCGCAGGCGCTACACTTAGCAGTGTAGTGCCAATACAGGCAACCTTGCATCATAGTGCAAGGGTGTCTGCGTGCAGGGGAGGATTGTTTATGTGTAGGAAGGTGTCCCTTCCTGCACATAAACAATCCTAAAATGCCATTTTGTCACTTTTCTGTGTGCTGCTTCATGCAGCACACTTGAAAGTCACAAAATGGCATTTTGTTTTACAGATTGTTTATGTACAGGAAGGGGGACCTTCCTGTACATAAACAATCCATGGCAGTTTGCTTTTTCCATGTGTGCTGCGCAAGGCAGCACACATAGAAAAAGCAAAAACGAAGAGAAATAATGCATTTCTTTTCATTTCACCAAGTTAAGACCAGGTTTTCCCTGGTCTTAATTTTGGCGCTTCCTCCTATGTACGCTGCCCTTGTACATAGGAGGCAGCGTCAAAATCAATGGGTGTTGCGGTGGAACGCCCACCGCAACCACCACTGCCCACCCTTTTCATGCTAACCATAGCGTGAAAGGGGGCCTTAATTACAAGGCAGCGTTAAGCCACGTTAAGTGGCTTAACGCTGCCTTGTAAATAAGGCTAAGCCCCTATCGCCACCACAACGTTGATAAAAGTGACGTTGTAGTGGCGATAGGGGCTTGTACATATGCCCCTTATTATTTTGAAATCAACGCAACTGCCCAGTGCAACTGCCCTAAAACCAGAATCAGAAATTTCAAATCCTACTGGGGTGAAGGATCATTGTTTATTAAAGTTCAGCATTAGCTATTCAGACTCTAAAAATGCAACGCTTCCTCTAAGGAGAAATGTTTAATCCCCATAACGAATATTAATCTGAAAGTCAATGTTATTGGCCCAGTGTCCTATAAAATCCAGAAAAATGACTCCCAATATTATGCAGTTTACTATAACTGTGAACCCCTTCAAGTTCTGAATGTGACTCACCACCCTACTGTTCAAATTGTTAGCACCACCAGCGTTTGGGTCTAGATGCACCTCTAGGTATACATATCTATTCACTGAAAAAAATGTAAAAGTGAGCTACGATTCTGGCTCAAACACAGCCAACCACTGAAACCCACCAGTTATGGTTACTAATGAACTCGCCAGAGGACATAACTTTTGCCCCCTGATATGCACAAAACACCAGTTTGCCAAAAGAAAAACCAGGTTAGCAAGAAAGCAACATGGAGCATGGTGCTAATTATGGCGTGTGTTGTGTGCATCGGTAACCATAACTGGCAAATTTCAATTGGTTTTTGTGTTTAAGCCAGAACCATAATTCACTTGTAACCTTTTTTTCAGTGAATTTCATTGGGTTTTTTTATGATACGGTGCTCAGTAAGGATTGGGAGCATGCCTGGCCTGCAGCCAGGTTCTGTGCCTAACCGGCCATCAGCCATACCCTGGGTGCGCACAGACTTCAGCCCTCGCGATAGCGGTGTTTGGCGCTGGGCCTAGCCTATGGCCAGCCCCTGCACCGACCTCCAGCCATTAAACTAAATCCAGACACTCATTACAGTGTTTGGCTTTGTTAATGCTTTTTTAATTCTGCCTCACACTCGCGAGTCAAAAGTGACTCAAAGTCAGGCACAAAATGTCCGTGGAATCCATCACATGAGTGATGTAAAACGTGAGAACATAAGCAGCGCGCGAAATAACATTTATAGTGAGCCCAGTAAACTATAAATGGAGAATTTCAGTCGTTTTTATTTTTTAAACATTATTTCACTATTTATTGGTCCTAAGTCTGGCGATGCAGTGCACTTAGGCGTGGTGGTGTGAGACTGCGGCAAAACCACACCGCTACAATTCAAAATTCCTTTCCTCAGGAAGTTGAGTCGCACTCTCGGATAGGGTGGCATTTTCTTTATTTGTGACAGCAACAATTGTTATACATCTAACGCGTTTCAGAATTCATTAGACCTTGTTCACAGGCGAGTTTAGGCAGTTCATCATTGCTGTTTACAAACACTGCTTAATATCAGTTTTGACCCTCCAGTGAGCTTCCCTGATGGGTTTCTTGAAATATTGCATTCTGGTACTTGTGGACAAGGGTATGCCCAGACGTGGGCCCCTTGCTTGCTGTGCCACTGGATTCAAGCTAGCCTGGCTGATATGGGGTGATACCCCGAAACCGGTCTCCCGATGCTTGTTTCCGGTCCAGGTAGGACCGGGCCTGACAGTTCAAGCTGGACTGTTCCCATGGGGAGCAGGGTCAAGACTGATTTGCATATGGCTGGGTCCAAACTGGGGTGGCATTGTGAGCAAAAGAACGATGGATTTAACCCAGCTCTCTTGACTGGGGGTGAGTGTTTGAAAAGTTTCAGCACTCCGTCCATCATCTTGTTGTGTTTGCTGGTGTATTCAAAATAAAACATTTTTGCCTTCCAAAGCCCTTATTCTCGTTCTGTTTGACAATACTTTTCAAAGTCAAAAGGATCCTCTGTGTCACAGAGATCACTGTTTTAATAAAAAATATTTGTATTTGATTTTTATGCAAACAACACATGATGCATAACAGCGCAATAAAAGAACCATACCCTCGTGGGAGTAGATGCACAATAGTTCAAAGTTTACAACAGCGCGATGTGGCATTAATGAATTCACAGTGACCATTGAGCGAGCAGGTAAAAAATTACATCATCGATTAACACACATCACGAAGGCTGTATGGTGTATGGTGTAGGGCAATTCCTCTCCGTCCCCCATATCTCTATCAGAGGGGCATATTCTCAAGGACACATAGCCGAGTTATCAGCACTTTATCACAGCCAAATTCGCGATAAATCTAACGCCCCATTCCCAAGCAGGTGCTAACAGCCCATAACACCAGTTTACCTGCGAAAGCAGTCGCAGAAAACATCGCCACAGATGACCCCGGCAACTAACGCTAATGAGATGCAGAGTAGGCGTTCCCGTGCAAAAATCTGCGACAACACCACTCCACAACATTCTCAACGACCAGCCCGATCGGCGATAAGACCACAAAACATGCGACAAGGCGCGTTAGCAGCAGGAAATTAACACCTGCTCCTACCTGGTGCAAAGTCGGACGACAACCGGCACCAGACAAGGGAGCACAGCCCATAGCCACACCTGAAGAACAACAGATGCCCTGGAGCAAACGACCATGCAGCCCGGAGCTCCAATAGGTCAACAACACCCACCACCACCACCCCAGGACTCCTCCCCCGGGGCCCTACACCGGGCACCCCCCACATCCCCCCCCAGGACAAAGATATTGCACATCAACTCCACGAAACCATGAACCAAACAAATCGCCTAAAGTCGCACAATCACAACACTCAACATACATGTGTAGTCGGAAAAGAGGGAAATCATACATCCATATCATAACATCCAAATAACACGTTTATTACAGAACAAAACAAAAACAGAAAATCAGAAGAGGCATGGCGGGTCGGCCCACTACATCCTGCAAGTCACAACCTGCAAAACAGAAATCTGTATAAGAAGGAGTGCCATGCGCACATCAAATCACAGAGAAAGAGAGAGAGAGCGAAAGAGAGAGAGAGAGAAAGAGAGAGGGAGGGAGAGTGAGAGAGGGAGAGAGAGTGCCAACACTGCAGACCTATGCCCCACTGCTCACCTGCTGCCAGCGGTGTGTCTCCAACCACGTGCCCGGATTCACAGCAGTCCCCCAGGTCCCTCATCTGAAACAGTTTCCAGAGACATGAATGTCAGAGACCATACAGTTGCACACGCCACCATCGCTTGCCCTCCCCTGCGCACACAGGCTGCTGCACCCCAGCCCCTCCCGCCGCCCAGCGGTGAATGCCCGCCCCTGCGCAACCAGGCCTCACTGCTCACCTTCCGCCATCGGCGTGTCTCCAAGAGGGCCCACCACGTTCCGGAGGGATCTCCAAGCCCGGGGCCCGCGACCATGGCACCCTCCACATCATGCAGCCCCGCGCCGCGGGCCACCAGGTCACACACATGTTGCTGGGTCTTGATATCGCAATGGCAGAGACCACATCTGTGGACACGGCATCATCGCAGGCTGCACACCCGCTCAGCGCTTGAGGTGCCACTAACTCTGTGAAACGCAACGCCACGTGGCGGGAGGCCCGCCCTGCCCTTGCCCAGGCCCACACTGCGGGCCAGCAGGTCTCACACAAACCCATGCCAGTCCGGACCGCCAGGACGGCGCATCATCGCGGTCTGCACGCCCGCTCAGCATTTCAGGTGCCCCTATCTCACTGCACCGCAAGACACCGTCCCGTGGCGGGGTGCCTGTGCCTGCCGCAGTGTATCCGGTGCCACCAAGTCTGTGCCCCGCTAGCCATGGACCCTTAATGATTGAGTCCCGTTGTGCGGATGCCATCATGTCACCCCCGGCACTGGGCAATGTGAGGTGGCAGGGCCCTAGGCCCTCATGCGTAGATGGGAACTACACGGAGACACCCAGTTGTAGAGTTGAAATGGCGTCCAGCACGAGCGCCAGGCCCTTTTTATTGGCAGGGTCACATGTCCTGTGACGCCTGTGCTGGATGGGTGTGGTGTGGGTGTACACCAGCCGTGAAGGAGTGGCTGTGGCATGCTGACAACTAGACCTGTGAGCTGCAGATCCCTGCAGTGCAGAGCTGGGACATGTAGTGTTGTCGTCCCCCTGTGTGCGTAAGCGGAGTGGGCTGCCCTGGCGTATGCCAGTCCAGCGTAAGGGTGTGAACAATGACCCCGGGGCTCTGGGCGTGGTTCCGTCCTGGGCTGGACAAGGAAGTGACTAATGGATGTGTCTCTGTTGAAGTGTCGGCAACCCCCGGCCCGCAACGGAAATGTGCCACCCAGTGACAAAAGTCCCACAACATGGGCAACATGGACGTAAGGGGGAATCACTGACCCTACATTCATCCATACTTCCACAGTTGAAAGATCATAGACATGACACATCTGTGTGAATATGAATGTTTATTGCACATTCAAGGGAGTGTTGCAGCTGGAGCAGTACAGGGCCATGCCAACACCACTTCACATTGTCGGCCCGTGTAGGGCCAGCCAGAGACCTTCAGGGAGTGACCGGTACATCAGGAGAGGAGGAGTTGAGTCCGCAGTCTGATAGCTGTGTCATTGGTGAGCAAACAGAATATGGCAGTCCATGTCGAGGTCAGAGGTGAGGGTCGCAGAGTGCATCGGGGGACAGTGGAAGGTGATGATGCAGAGGGCAGAACCAAGCAGAAACAGGCCACATGGCGGAGATGTATGCTACTGCGTCCTTCTGACCACGTTGGCAGATTCATCCGCATCTTCGTCCGCTGCTGTTGCCTGTCCCTCACATGTGGGTGGTGGTGTTATGTCTCCAGCACTGTGTGGCACTGACACATCAGGGGCCGGAGATGTGGATGGGGTGGTAGCAGCAGCATGCATCAGCGCAAGGCCTTGTGGCAGCAAAGCCATGAGGAGGGTCTTAATGGCATGGAGGGACCCAGCTAGATCTCGCTGGTGTGCAGCCATGGCAGCCGCTCTTTCCGCCTGCGTCCGCTCCATGTTCTCCATGATCCTCCGCATGTGTCCCAACTCCCGGGCGAGCTCGCTGGAGGCACTCTGACTTGACAGTCGTTCCTGTAGCAGAGTCAGGACTCTAGCGATGTCAGCCATGGTTCGTTGGAGAGCATGGAGCGGACTGTGGGTGTCCGTTAGGGACTGTGAGTGGTCCCTGATGGGACTTAGACACCCACGTATGGCGTCTAGTTTGGCTGCCATGCGGTCGAAGCCCACCTGCACCTGTTCAGCCAGCTTCTCCTGGTACCCCAACACACGGCGTTGGAAGGCCATGTGTTCGTCGTGGGGGTCCTGGGAGGCGGCTGTGGTGGTGGGTGCTGCCTGCTGTGTGTACTGTGCAGGGGGTGGGTTCTCCTCGTGGCAGCTGGGCTGCCCTGCTCCTGGAAGTGGGCTGCGTAGGCTCTACACGAGCTGTTGGAGGGCGTCGGAGTCGAAGTTGTGGTGGTCCTCTTCGTCATCAGAGAAGAGAGGTTCGGACTGCACTGCAGGAGGTGTTGGATTTCCCCCTGCAATGTGGAGGGGAGATGCAGTTTAAGATCATGTTCACATGTATGTTGACGCATTGTACAGGTTCACATTCAGACTGCATGACAGTGTACATTGTGACTGTTTGGGGGGGGCTGCCTATTTGGTGCGGGACAGTGGACATTCCGACTACATCACGGATGTGTGTTTGTACTTGTACATTGTCAACTCACATTTCCATGCAGTGCCAAATGTGATTGGCCAGTTTCTACGCACATGCAGCAGCAGTTGTGTCCTCTGTTCTGTTATGGACGTGTTGCGGTTTGTACCACATCGTTGTCAATGTTGATGTGCTCTGCATGTAATGTGTGTGAGCCGCATTTTGGGGGAGTCGCCCCTTCTGGTCTGATTTCGCTGCCCCTTATCCCTTACATGCGGTGTGCCTCTGGCTTCTGTGCTTATGCGGTGCTGAGATGTTGCATACCTGTGTGCATTGTTCTCTTGGTGGGAGTTGGGGGTCTGGGGCATGGTTTGTACGCAGATGTGCTGTGCTTACTTGTGCATGTGTGCCATTGTGCCCATCTCCCCCCGTCCCCCCAGTCCTTGGTGGTTACTCACCCTGTTGCTGTTGTGTCCGGTCATGTTGAGCAGTGTCCGGTCCACCCACTCCTGCCACCGTCTCCCCACTGATGACTGTGGAGACCATTTCCTCCATCTCGTCCAGCTCCTCCTGTGTCGCTGGACTCCCACCTCCAGTCTGCATTGCTGCCTTCAGGTTGTTTGCGAGTTTCAGCTTGGTTTTGCGCTACACATCATTCCAGCGCCTCTTGACCTCGTCCATTGTCCTCTTCAGCACTCCGACTGCATTCACCGTGTCCACGATGGTCTGCCATATTCCATTTTTAGTTGCCAGTGACACGGTGGAGGTGACGAACAGTAGTTGATGGTGTTCTATCACCTCCGTTATCAGGATCCTGTTTTCCTGCGGACTGAACCGCTTCTTCCGGCTCTTCTTGTCCTTGCCCTTCCCTGACCCCGAGGTCCCAGGCTGGTCCTCCGTGGGGCTTGTGGGGTTCTGGTTGTCCTCTGTGCTTGCTCCGGGTGCCTCCATTGTGCTTCGCTGTTGTTTGTCTTTTTTTTTTTTCTTTTTCTATTTTTATAGTGCATTTTCCCGCATGACGTGTGGGAATTGCAGGCCTGTGGCTGCTTTTCGCAGATTTTTGTATCGCTATTGGCGTCATCGCTACTATTTTCGCGTTGGGGTTTCGCGTTTTTGCGGCGTCACGTTGCTTTTAACGCGTTCGTTTGTCGCGTTCTCGTGTGTCTATCGCATGGTGCCGCCGTGTTGGGAATACCACGTTAACACGGAGTTATTTTCCCGCGATGGACTGCGATATGCAGGGTTGCGTTAGGCTGCACTTGCGGTGGTTATCACACGTTCTTGTGAATATGCCCCATAGTTTTTAGCCAGGGGCCTCATACCTTGTAAAACTTCTTTCGGCACCCTCTGGCCATGTAGGTGACTTTTTCAGCTGCCATGTAGAGATCCATCCCTGCTCTCCAATCCCGGAGGGTTGGGAGTTTCTAGGACAGCCCAGTGTTTAGCCACATGCTGTTTTGCCACTATAAAGCCCAAATTACTAAACAGGAGTTTAGCTCGGGGGACGTACACCTCTGTGGGGATACCCAACAGGATATACTTAGGATCAAGTGGCAATGTTTATCCCAGTATGTTATTGAGTTCTGTCACTATGTCAGTCCAGTACTGATGAATGTTAGGGCATTTACACAGTGTGTGTATGAACGACCCCCTCTTCTCCCCACATCGTAGACAACCCGGGGGAGTCTGCCCTGCCAAATCTGTCCAGACGGGCTCTGTCGTAGTATATCATATAAAGGACCTTAAATTGAATCAGCCTGAGTCTGGATTTGATTGCAACTTCTCGTGGGTGCATCAAGGCTGCCTCCCAGTCCGTATCATCCAGGTCTCCTACCGCCTTTTCCCATCTTGCCCTTAGGATTGTCAATGTGTAAGCCTGTTATTATTGATTGTCTTATATGTCCATGGCACTGCTGTCTCTTCTATTTCCCCCATGAGCAGTCTCCCCTCTAAAGGTGTATATTCAGGGATATTCTCTATATCAAGATCCTCAGCTTGCCAGACATATTTTGTGTTGCAAATATTTGAAGTGTTGGGTTGCGTTTAGTTGGTATTCTCTTTGGAGGGAGTTAAAGAGGATGAGTGTTTTGTTTTCTATGAGGTCTCCCAATTTGGAAGACCCAAGTGTATCCCATGTCCTGAAACCCTCCAGTTTCCCAATTTCCTTCAGACGGGTCCCCTCGTATAGGGGATTTTCCCTTGGTGATCTGTTTATCCCATTTCATCCACCTTTCCACCCCCTTCCAGGCTTCCATAGTCATCTGGGTTGCTGACAGAAGCTTCTTTGACCCCTTCCCACCATAGAGGTAGTGCAGGTATAAGCGGGTTTGGAATTGTGTTCTCTCTAGTGCATAGGTCAGATGATCCCCAGGTAAGTGGCCCCAATCATTGACTACTATCAAGTGGGAAGCCCAATAATAGGCCCTTATGTCTGGAAGGGCAATACCCCTATTATATTCAGTGTGCTGTAGTGTTCGCAGTGCCACCCTTGAGTGTCCCCCATTCCAAAGTAATGACTGAACTTCCCCCTCAATCTTGGAAAAAATGTCTTCAGGGATCTTGTGGTATGTGTTTTCTAGGATGTACAGACGTTTTGGGAGCGTTATCATCTTGTACATGGCAGCTCTTCCTAACAGTGTCAAGGGCAGTGTTTTCCATCTTTCTACATCCCTGTGAAAGTCCACAAGCACTCTCCATATGTTTCGTTCTAGGCTGTCTTCCTTGTTCGTGGTCACGTACAAACGCCCTCCCGAGCTATGTGCAATTGTCCTGGAATGGCATGTGCATCAAAGAGTCCTCCTGCTGGGTATGTGCTGGATTAGTCCCAATTGATCTTATAGCCCACGTGTGCCTCGTATTGTTTGAATATATGAAACACTCCTGTGAGTGACGTATTTGGGCTTGTGACATACTGTAGGATTTCATTGGCACAGAGTAATATCCACTCGTCCCTATCACCCCCTCACTCTCTCCAAACCCTGTGATGTCTGGGTGTGATAGGACTATACAAACTAAGAGCTCCAACTCAAGGGCGAAGAGCAGGGGGGACAGAGGGCAGCCCTGCCTCGTGCTCCTCTCAATTGGGAATTCAGCAGACAGTTCCCCATTCACCCTTACCCGGGCCACAGGTTTTATAAGGCAAGTCTATCCAGGCCCAGATTTATGACCAAGCCCGTATCATACCAGGGCCCGTTTAAGGAAGTGCCAATGAAGGGCATCAAATGCCTTCTCAGCATCTAGGAATAGGAACATATGAGGGTCGATTCTGTGTTGTACCATCTCCAGCCCATTGTAGAGCCCGGGAAGATTGAACCTGGTGGACCGCTTTGGCATTAAGCCCAATTGGTCTTTATGAGCTGGGGCGGTAATGACTGGTAGAGGCTGTTTGGCTAGGATTGTGGCCAGAATTTTGGGCTCAGTGTTCAAGATGGAGATCAGGCGATAGGAGCTACAATTCGTCGTGGGTTTTCCAGGCTTATGAATCATTACTGTTTTGATGCTCCGAAGGTCTAGTGGGAGAGTGCCACCCTCTCTTGCCTCTGTGAATAATTTAAGCAGGTATAGGCTAAGTATCCCAGCATTTCTCTTAAAGAGCTCTGCCAGTATGCCATTAGGTCCAGGGGTTTTCCCTGTTTTTAAATTTCCCATGGCCGCGAGTACCTCCGAGAGGGTCACATCCTCTTCTGGGGTTTGTCGGTCATCCTCAGTCAGGGTCGGGACCTGCACCCTGTCAAGATAATCCCTTATCTGGGGGGTGTCAGCCAATGGGCGAGCTTTATAGAAGTCGGCATAATTTTGGGCAAACTCATTTGCAATTTCCCTGGCTGTAGTGTAGGGGATGTCCTTCTCTCCCACTATGGTATGCACCCACCTCGCCTCTTCTTTCTTACCCAGTCAAGACAACAATCTCCCTGTTTTATCACCTGCATTATACAGACAACATTGCAAGGCCGGGATCAAGGTTTTGGCCTCCTGATGGGCTAGCGCCTGATATTCTTTAAGGAGCATCGCAATGGAGCGCAACATGAGGGGTCCGTCATTGCCCCTTTAGTGTTTCCATTTCCCGTACCTTTTCCTTCTTTTTGTATGCTATAATATTTTGTGCCCTATCTCTCAGCACCGTTTTGTAGGCCTCCTAAAGCGTGATTGCCAACAATGACACTAAGTCTTTTTTTCCGTTAAAGTACAATTCCGTGTCTACTCTAATTTCTCGGGTAACCTTCTCGTCTCTTAACTTCCAGGCGTTGAGTCTCCACCCATGTTAGACCTACGGGCACGCGTCCCAATTGTGAGCCACAGCGGCGAGTGGTCATACAGGCCCTGGGGTCGGCTAATACGGTCCAGATGTGGGCTTATAACGTCATTGAATGCACCCTCGATTATGTGTCTAAGGGAGCCTGCCTGCAGTGATATCTCTGCTATTTTGTCCAGCGTTTGTCTCTGTAACCATGGGGGGGGCAGAGGGGGGGGGGGTTGTACACGCTGACCAGGGTTGTGTCTCTCCGTCCTAACATCCCTTGGCGGCCAAATATGTCCCGTCAGGGTCAACTCATGTTTTTCTACCCCGAATGAAGGACTCTTCTTCACCAAGATGGCAACCCCTCTGGAACCCGTAATGAATTCTGTGTGTGCTAGCGCCTTATAGGCCCCTCTACCCAGGAATCCACAGTGGGAGCCCCATAGGTGTGTCTCTTGTAGTAGGACCACATCAGGTTTCAATCTCTTAATGTAGGCGGCCACTAGCCCTTTTTTAATCTTATTACCTAGCCCGTTTACATTCCACAATAGTTTTGATCATCTCCTGTCATCTAATGTGTCACTCCTACTCATCTGGGTTGCCTGATGGTGTCTGGCCACTCTGTCTGATGGTCCCTTGATCCATACCTATATGCACCCCCATTTATGAACAATTCACCCACCCCCCCAACAACCTAACCCAACCCTTCCCTCCATACCCCTTCCCCACCCTCCCCCACCCCTTGCGTACTTACTCCCTCTCATCAACATGGCAACTGTGTCACAGGTAGGTCAGAGGGTCTTGTCGCCCCCTTCCCCCAAATCAAGTACTCACCCTGTAACTCTAGAAACCCCTCAACTTGGTTACAGACTAGGTATTCTTGTCCCTGTGGGGTAGAAAAACAAAAGAATTAGAAGAAATGCACTGCCCTGAGTGCAGCCAAAGGTTCTTCAGGGGCGTATTCTGCTGACTCTGCAATTTCCATGGCTCTGCTCGACTCGGTCCCTCGTTCAACCATCTCTCTCACCTCGTGGTATTCGTGTTCCACGTTCTGGGGGAGTCCGGGTCAATGATTCCGCCTCCAGATTGGCTATTGTCACCAGCAGGGGTGGCTCTTTTCAGAATCCGTGGAATGTTTGTGATCAGATAAATCAGTTATAATGTCCCTCCTAAGCTTATCTCGTGATTTCTGTTTCGCTCGTCGGGTCATTCCTCCTTCTGTGTCCGACGAGGGGCATGACCTTGTGACCTGCCATCTTCTTGGAAGTGAGGTCCCCAGCTGTTGTTTGTTTGCGATGCCACTAAGATGTCCCCTGCTCAATCACTGAGTCTTGGGTCTAGCCCACTCCTGCGTGGTTCCATACTACCGCTCTCTCTTCGTTCTGTCTGGTCTTGGGGGCAGGCATTCCTTTACAGGTCCAGGTCTCCTCTGGCGGCTGGAAAAAGATAGCCTTGCCCCCAAATATGACTTTAAGCTTTGCTGAGAATAGCAACATGTATTGCACGTTCATTGCCCGCAGTTTCACTTTGACTGAATCGAAGGTCCGCCTTTCTTTTTGTATCTCTCAAGAGTAATCGGGGAACACCATGATTTTCGAAGTGTGCATAATGAATCTCTCCCATTCACCTCACCTTCCTTAGTATCAGGTCCCAATCTTGGTAGATTAGGAACAATGACTAGGCGCGGTGGTTCTCCCATAGACGGTTTAATGCTCAGAGCCCTGTGGGCCCATTCAATTACGAATCATGAGGAGAACTGAGTTATGGGGAGGGATTCTCTCAACTATTTTTTCGAGAATGTCACTGCATTGGGTCCTTCAACCCCCTATGCGAAGCCAATGAAATGCAGGTTGTTCCTTCCTGCACGATTTTCAGTATCGCCAACTCTCCAAGCCACCTCCTTAAGGGCAGCTCGTAGTTCCGTGACTTCATTGTGGAGGGTGTGTGTCACATCTTCTACTTCTGATAGTCTACTTTCTGCCTGGGTGACCCTTTCGGAAACATTACGAAGATCCTGGCGGAGTAGAGTAACTTCAGAGCGGACCTCTCCTATTCTCCATTCCAGGGTTTCACTTGAAGTGTGTATGGCCTGCAGGAGCGCCACGTTGTTGTGCATAGTGGCTGTCGCCTCTTCCAGGCCAGCCTGGTGATCCATTACTTTAGTGTAGCCATCCATTTTACCTTGTTCCGGCTGCTTGGAGTCTTTATCTTTGGCCATGTTAGCTGGGTGTCCTGGCGCTGGTGTCCGTGGGGGGGGGGGGGGCCAAGACAGGGGTGTTCTGTTGTTTCGGGACCTCCAGGAAGACGTCAGGGGAGGAGACGTATCACCATGGCCAATGTTTTCGTGGTGCAGTGTCCACACTGCCTCACCGCAAGTATCTGGCACCTCCTACTTGCAGACGATCATGAATCTCGGGCTCTGTCATACTACTTGAGAATGATGAGGTTGGTGCTCCACAGACGGTGGTGTTTCTGGGCAGATTCCGCACCTCCGGTCCCTTCCGATACAGGGTCTAACAGGCCCTCAGTCATACATGGCCTCCATGCTCAGTAAGGTCCCTGCCTCTTTCATTGCTGAAGGATTCACCTGGTTGCCGCCTGCGTGCATGGCTGGGTGTACCTCAGTCTTGTGGCTTCCCCCTCAGGCCTTCGTGGCCAGTGTCCCTCACTTCTCAGGGAGGAGATCAATGCCTCCACAATCTGCTTTGTCTTGGTTGCTGCAGGTGAAGTGGATCTAGTTGGTTGAGGGAATCTCCCCTCCCTCCTCCACCTCGGGCGGCCGCCTGTAGAGACACTACTCCAAATGAAAAGCAGAGGGGAACGGCCCGTTCTCTCGGTTTTACGCTGCTCTCACTATTCAAGGCGAACAGTGCTGGTCTCCTCGCCCCGGGTCTCTCCCCAGGGGACAAGGGTCCCTGAATCATGGTGCCGTGGGGTCAACAACCGTCCACCATGCCCCCGGGGCCGGCATCCAAACTGCCCCCTCTGCCTTACCTGACACTCAGCATTTATCGCCGTCTCCTCTGAGTGCCCTGCCCCGGTGCCTGTGTACGACCCGCGGGACCTTTAGCATCAGCATGAGGGCTCCTCCTCCAGCTTCTGCGATGGGCGGCACGTGTCTAGCCGATCCTCACGGACTCCACCAGTGCCTTTGACGGCTCGAGCAGGGTTCATGTCTCGGGGGGGTAATCGCAACTTTGGAATGTTCCTCCTCTCCTCCCCACCACTGCAGACATGCCAGGCAGGCTCACTCTGGCTATCTGGCGGCGGGCCTGGTCGGCTCTGCAGCCAACCACAGCCCTGGGTCAGGGCCCAGTGTTTGGCAACCCGCACCCCACCAAGGAGAGGCAAACAGGGCTATCCATGCCACACTCTATTTTGAAGGTGAGGTTTCTCCGGCATCACTCATTGCATGTGTTGCTGTTCTGCGTCTTGATCTCGGTGCTCTCCCCTCACGCCGCCATTTTAAGGGCGCCTGCAGGGTCCATATTTCGGGTACGCCACCAGTTCCAGGACGGGCCCAGAAGGACGCCAATTTTCCCTCAGCCCGCTCCGCTATCGACCCTGGCAATTTGATCGAGTGTGTGGCAGTCGGATGTCAAGACGATCGCAGGATTACAGCAGGATTAGGAAACGAGCCAGCGGAGCTGGCAGGAAAAGTCGCTAGTCTGCCATCCTGTTGGCCACGCCCCTCTAATGTACTCACTGTTGGTCCTAGGCGTGGGGGTGTGAGAATCTGCGGCAGAACCACATTGCTACTATCCGAAACTCCAATCCTCAGAAAGTTGAGTCACACTCTCGATAGGGTGACATTTTCTTTATTTGTGACAGCAACAATTGTTAAACACCAAACGCGCTTCGGTCTTCATTAGACCTTGTTCACAGGTGAGTTTAGGCAGTCCTTTAGCGTTAGGTGTTTAACAATTGTTGCTGTCACAAATAAAGAGTGTGTGACTCAACTTTCTGAGGAAAGGAGTTTTGGATAGTAGTGGAGTGGTTCTGCCGCAGAGTCTCGCATCACCACGCCTAAGGGCCCCACATCGCCCGACTTAGGACCAACAGTGAGCACATTAATATTGGGCAATGACTGCCACACTGGATCTCTGTGTCACAG
This sequence comes from Calotriton arnoldi, assembly GCA_963921515.1. NCBI lineage: Eukaryota > Metazoa > Chordata > Amphibia > Caudata > Salamandridae > Calotriton > Calotriton arnoldi. The sequence goes on along the minus strand of CAWUFW010006407.1, from coordinate 648,665 downwards.
TGGGTCCATTTGACTTTGAAAAGTTTTGCCAAACTTAGCTATATATATATATATGGCATTTGAAAAGGGCAGTTATGCTGAAACGCGTCATGCCGGTGGGATTAAAGTATGAGCTCCCTTGAATCCCATGTGTGCTCAATCTTTTCTGTCGGGGAAGGATTATGGATTTTATATTTAGTGCGGCCACTAGCACAGTGAGCACCCTTCCTGAAGTAGTTCGGCGGCAGTAGTGGCATACATATGGTCTTTCCAAAGCTCTTGGGAGCCGCCAAACCGCCGCAGCCCGCAACTAACCTGCCAACACGAGTTGGAATTTGACTGCATTGAAAGGCACAACCTACTTAAGGGGTGCTTTCAGGTTCCAGAAGGGGCAGAAGCGGCTGGTTGAGGGTTCGGGACACTTGTAACTTACTCACAGTGACATTGTGGTACGAGAGGGAATTCAGCAGGCTCTGCCCACTGTGGATTAAAGGTACTTACCAAGGAGTGCCTGCCAGAACGGACTCGGAGTGCCGAGATCGAGACACCCCTCCCTGCCTGCAAGAGTGTCTCCACCAATCACAGGAAGATAATTTGCATTTATAATGCGAACTCTGGCAACACCTGTGTTTTTTGGCATTTGAAAAAGGCAGTTATGCTGAAACGCATCATGCCGGTGGAATTAAAGTATGAGCTCCCTTGAAACCCGTGTGTGCTCAATCTTTTCTCAAAGAAGTTGAAGGCTGAATAAATTGTAAATGTCACCAGACCACCGACATACCAATGTAATATTAAATTAAAAGCATTTATAAAGCGCGTGCATACTCCAAGGAGTGTCCCAGTGCTGAATTGTAAGGTTGCCTGCCGAACAGCGCTGATCGTCCTATCAAGCTTGTTGAAAGAGCCAGGTTTTTAGTTTTTTCTTGAAGACAGATAGCTCAGAAATGGAAGGAAGTTCCAGGGGGAGATTGTTCCAGGCCACCAAGCCTAGGTGTGAGAAGGATCTGCCTCCGTTTCTGGCCCGGTGTATTTTCGGAATTTAGGAAATATGTTTATTTTGGGGGAATTAGCTTGAAAAGGCTGTTTTCTTTAATGTTCAGCTAACCATGGGCACTGCTTGGAATTAGACGGTTTAAGCTTCTTGAAATAATGTTGATAAAACAATGGACAATGGTGAGGGCCAGTGGACATATACAATTATGTGTGCAAATGATTGCATGATTATGGATTTATTGCATTTGCCACATAATTTTCAGATTGCTCTCTTTTTTTTTTTTTAGCTCAAATAGGTAAAAAAAAATACTGCCAGAAAATGTGCCACATTATTTGATCCTTCATGTTGCATAATCCCAATTTACTTCACACAAACACTCTTACTCATATGTGCATATGCCCGGACTGTAATATGCCATTTATTATCATTGTTGAGTGTGGGGAGGGTCTATGATTCGCAAGAGGTGTGATTAATAAGCAAAGAGTAAAAGATTTAGGTTAATACATGTATCTAAAACCTATATAAAACCAACAAATCAGTGTTGAGTGTGTGAAAGGTCCATGATTCCCAAAACGTCAAGTCTCAAGTGGGTGATGATGCTTCTTTCAACAATGGTAAGAAAAGTATGATGCTCTTTATGGATTACGCCATGTTGTTTTTTCATGGACAGTACTTTTCAACACATTTGTGTAATCATACCCAGAATACAAGGGGTTAAATCCATGCAATCAGATAAAATCACAATAACTAGGTCTTGTAAATATGGCCCCTATTGTTTTCCTCTGTACAGTGATTCTAGAATGGATTCTGTGAGGTATTAATCATGGTTTCCTCAAATAAGTTGCACTCTACTGTTATAATTACACATTTGCACTACAGTAATAAATGTGTGAATCTGTGTTCATTATAACACGTGTTTCAAACAACACAGGCTGTTGGACCACATTCATTTTTAATCAGTACTGCATAAATGAATATATATATATATATATCCTCAACCACTGGCTCAATTTTCGCTGGCTTCCCGGCGCTCTCCAACGGTGCAAGTCCCCACGGCGGAGCCCAGCCTGAATCAATCCACAAATTACTCCTGACAAAGGAAATTGGGTCGCACTCACGGAAGGTTTTAGATAATTCCTTATTCCATTATTTTATTTCTATTTTCAAGATGAAAGCAACATCGACGCGTTTTGGTCTCCACTCAGACCTTGTTCACGATGATAATCGCGATGTTTACCACAGCCAATAATATGCATTGTGGTTGAAATGTGGTCATTTCCTGTTTTTCTGAACATCACAAAGCACTTTGGGAGATGTAGTTTCCCTTTACAAATATAGCTTCACATGATACTGAGAGTGAAACAAAGTGATAAAGAAGTGATAAAAAAGTGACACATGTGCATAGATTAAATAATCTATAATAAGGGAATACTTTTTGGTTTTGTTTGGCCAGATCCTCAAAAATATTAGCATTGTACTTCCTTGTTAAACAATTGATATATTATTTGTATCAGTTTGATTTTGACTTTTACCCCGATCATGCCCTCTAGTGGGCCTTCCATGCAACTTTTAGTTGGCAATTACATTCAAGGTTCAAAAAGGGATCTTTCAGTGTTTATCATGTGAAGTAAGTGAAAAGGTGATTTAGAAACAACTTATGGGAAGCAAACATAATGATTCATAAATGTACATATAGTTCTTCACTCTGATTCAACCTGTGTGGGGTAAGGTTCGTAAGTTTAGAATCTGGCGTGATTCTCTTTGGCGTAACTTTCTCTCCTTGTCACCACCTCGATCATTCCGTGCTACTGTCACAATTGCATAGAATTGCAAGAGTTTCCAGTCTCCTCCATGGTGTGACTCCATATGTTTGGCCACTGCATTACTGGGATCTTTGTTAATTGTTGCGCGGACATGTTCCAGGATCCGTTTTTTTAACTCACAGATTGTGCTCCCTACATATTTCAAGGAGCATGAGCATTCAATAACGTAGACAGCAAATTGGCTCTTACATGTGATTAGTTCCTTGATTTTCCGCATTTTGTTGTTTGCCATTTTTATTTTTGTTGTATTCTTTGCTATCTGGCAAACTTTGCAGTTGTGGCATTTCATGAATTCTTTGGTTTTAAGCCACTGACTTGATTTGTTCATCTTCTTTTGAAAGTGGCTATGGATTAGCTGATCTTTTAAATTCCTTGCTCTCCTAAAAGTCACGTTTGGATGTTTGCCCATGATTTTGCCCACTGTGGGGTCTAGTTGGAGTATTTTCCAGTTTTTTCTCAGTATTGCTTTAATCTTCCTGGATTCATTTGAGTAATCCGTGATTAATCTGAACATTTCAGAGTCTTTACTGGTCACATTTGGTTTGGTTTTCAAAATTTCTTCTCTCGTTTTCTGATTCGATTTTATCCAGCAATTCCTTATTATGCCTTCCTTATAGCCTCTTTGTTTGAATCTTCGAGATGTTACTGTGCTGTGTTTGTTCCACTCCTCCTTCTCAGAACATATTCGTCGAATTCTTAAAAATTCACCATACGGTATGTTTTCAATTAATGTTTGTTGGTGGAAACTTTCTGCATGGAGTGTGGCATTTGTTGCAGTTGACTTACGATGTAGAGTTGTATGAATTTGATTCTCCTTTATGTAGGTTTCAGTATCCAGAAATGTCACTCTCTCTTGACTGATGTTATAAGTAAACTTAAGATTAGCTGTTGTTGAGTTTTAAGATGTTAAAATATTCCTGAAATTCTACTTCTGATCCATCCCAAATGATTATGAGGTCATCGATGAATCGAAAGCCACATGACCGTTTTATTCACAAATTCATCATTCTCTGGATGCCAAGCAAGTTTCTGTTCCCACCAACCCATTACGAGACACGCGTAACTGGGGCTAAAAGAAAACCCCATCGCAGTTCCTTTGGTCTGCTTGTAGATCTCATCTCCAAATAGAAAGATATTTTGGGTCAAACACATTTTGATCATTTCAAGTAACATTTGATTGTGCTGGGTGTAATGTATATTCCTTTCATTTAAGAAGAATTCACATGCTCTGATTCCTATATCATTATCTATGTTGGTATACAACAATACCACGTCCATTGTAATGAGCTTATATGATTCCTGCCATGGTGTTCCCTGTAAATGTCGCAGTAAGTCACTGGTGTCCTTAATGTATGAGTTCAGACTTAGAACAAACGGCATTAGGAAATAGTCAATGTAGTTCGCAATTGGTTCCAGGAGTGATTCTTTAGCTGATATAATTGGTCGGCTTGGTGGTTTCAACAGATCTTCGTGAATCTTTGGTAAAAAATATATTGTTGCTGTCATAGGGAAATCTGTTGTTGGATATTTGCGTTCATCATCATCTATGAGGTTTGATGATAACCACTCTGTCAGTTTTTGGTCTAGATCCTTTTTCAATTTCATTGTTGCATTGTTTTCCAATTTTTGGTAATATTCGGTATTGCTCAATTGATGATGTGCTTCCTTTACATAATCCTTTTGGTCCCAGATGACAATATTACCGCCCTTATCGGCCATCTTGATTACGATTTGTTTATCCTGAGTTAAATTGAACAAGGCTTCTCTCTCATGTTTAGTAAGATTATCCGAGTATTTCGTTTTTTTAAGTTTATATATGTCTTGGATCACTGCCTCGTGAAAAATATCAATTTTATTTCCCGGTGTTAATTGGGGGTAAAAACGTGATTTGTTTTTTTTTCTACTTAGGCCTGCTCCCATTTGGGGACACGCAGTTTCCAGGGTAATATTGTCACATTCCTTTTCTACATCCAGATTGATCAATGTCAATAAATCATCCGATTCTTTGGCTGCGAGAGTAGAGGTAGGTGTTTCAGTGCTTTTTGTGTGTTCTCGTATTTGTTTATTTTACGCAAAAGTTTTTGCCAATTTGATTTTCCTCACATATTTGTAAAGATCTATTCTGGTTTGTGCCATATCCATCTGTTCGGTTGGGCAGAAGTTAATGCCATGTTTCAACAACGATATTTCCGATTCTGTCATTTCTTTCTTTGATAGATTCACTATTGCTAGTTCCTCCATTGAGTCTAAAATGTTTTCTTCTGACGCATGCTCCTCGTAGTTGTTCCTATTTTTTCCATTGTTCCGCTTGCTCCTTTTTCCTCTTCTTGTTTGTTTCTGAAGTCCCGCTGGCGTCCTCTTCCTCTGTAACCCTGTTGGGTATTCCTGTTTTGTTCCCATTGTCGTTTTTGAAGTACTAGCCGCATGTCCCCTAAAAAAGTACGTTTTGCTTTTTCCCCAGTTGTCTCTGTTTTACCCTCACTTGCGTCCGTTGAGGTAAGTGACGAGATACTACTGGAGATATGGGTTGCACTATCCATTCTGTCTTGTTGTTTAATAGTGTCAAACTTCCTGGCGTATGTGAAGATTCTTCCTTCCGTGTAGTCATCTTTATCACGCTGAAACTCTGTCTGTTTGCGTAGTCGCACAGTTTCCTCATGTCGCTCAATCTGTCGTTCTAATTCTTCCTTTAGTTTGGTCATTTCTGGATTTAATTCTAATGTTATTATTTCCTTTTCCAGATCTTGTAGTTGTTCCTTGATTTTATTTAATGCAATTTCTGTATGTTTCACCAATATTACCATCAGACCCATTGAGGAATTTAAAATATGTTCCCCCACTCCTGCAACAGTTCGTTAGTTGAATCCTGGTGACTAGGCATTAACGATATTCTCAGGCCTCTTGGTACCCTCTGCACGTCCAGATATTTCTTTAGGGTAATTAGTTCCCACCATTTATTTATTTCTTTTCTGGATAATTTTTCCCAAAGTTTCAGTTTGCTGCTCGTGTCAGAGCTTTTCGGGAGAGATTTTTGCTCTGCTACACTTGACACGCTAATTTCTTGGTCAAAAAATGATGCCAAAAGTTCCCTGGGTTTTGCTTCCCTTTTCTCCATTTAAATGCTTTCAATTTTCTTTGAAATAATTAAGGGCTTGCTGCGTAGTTTAAACCCCAAGGAATCCCTTCCGTCTGTGAATACAAACAAAAACCTCTGACGAGTCCTCTCCCACACGTTTACAATCAAACATTAATGTGGTTCTTTATTTGGTTAGTGAAGTTGTATTTCCACAGATTAACCGGCTTTACAAAGTAGTTCACAATGGTTTGTGAAATGAAACGCTAGCTTACTAGACCACGGGCACGCTTACCTCGACCCTCCGGTGTCGTACGGCGTGTCACTGGCGTTCGGCGTTTGCGTTTTTCCTTTTTTCTCAATCTGCCGGCGGTCACCAGATCCAGCTTTACAATTCCTCAACCACTGGCTCAATTTTCGCTGGCTTCCTGGCGCTCTCCAACGGTGCGAGACCCCACAGCGGAGCCCAGCCTGAATCAATCCACAAATTACTCCTGACAAAGGAAATTGGGTCGCGCTCACGGAAGGTTTTAAATAATTCCTTATTCCATTATTTTATTTCTATTTTCAAGATGAAAGCAACATCGACGCGTTTCGGTCTCCACCGAGACCTTGTTCACGATGATAATCGCGATGTTTACCACAACCAATTATATACATTGTGGTTGAAATTTGGTCATTTTCTGTTTTTCTGAACATCGCAAAACATTTTGGGAGATGTAGTTTCCCTTTACAATTATAGCTTCACATGATACTGCGAGTGAAACAAAGTGATAACGAAGTGATAAAAAAGTGACATGTGCATAGATTAAATAATCCATAATAAGTGAATACTTTTTGGTTTTGTTTGCCCAGATCCTCAAAAATATTAGCATTGTACTTCCTTTTTAAACAATTCATATATTATTTGTATCAGTTTGATTTTGACTCAACAATAGCTAATCTTTAGTTTGCTTATAACATCAGTCAAGAGAGAGTGACATTTCTGGATACTGAAATCTACATAAAGGAGAATCAAATTCATACAACTCTACATCGTAAGTCAACTGCAACAAATGCCACACTCCATGCGGAAAGTTTCCACTAACAAACATTAATTGAAAACATACCGTATGGTGAATTTTTAAGAATTCGACGAATATGTTCTGAGAAGGAGGAGTGGAACAAACACAGCACAGTAACATCTCGAAGATTCAAACAAAGAGGCTATAAGGAAGGCATAATAAGGAATTGCTGGATGAAATCGAATCAGAAAACAAGAGAAGAAATTTTGAAAACCAAAACAACTGTGACCAGTAAAGACTCTGAAATGATCAGACTAATCACGGATTACACAAATGAATCCAGCAAGATCAAAGCAATACTGAGAAAAAACTGGAAAATACTCCAACTAGACCCCACAGTGGGCAAAATCATGGGCAAACATCCAAACGTGACGTTTAGGAGAGCAAGTAATTTAACTCCTTAACCGCGGCGCGAATTCCGCCGCGGTGCGGGAGTTTTAATGAATGGGCGGGGCTGCGTCGGCCAACGGACGTGCGCAGCACTAGCCAGGTAGTGCTCGCGACGGCCGTTGGCCGACGCACGCACGGAACGGGTTAAAAGATCTGCTAATCAATAGCCACTTTCAAAATAAGATCAACTAATCAAGTCAGTGGCTTAAAACCAAAGGATTCATGAAATGCCACAACTGCAAAGTTTGCCAGATTTATTTATTTTATTTATTTAGAAGCTTATAAAGCGCGCAGCTACCCCCAACGGGGGTGTCCCGGCGCTAGGACAGGCGAAGGATGTGAGTACACTCAGCAGGTTAAGCACTCGAAAAGAGCCAGGTCTTTAGGTCACGTTGGAAGATAGATTCGGATTTGGTCAGCCGCAAGGGCAGAGGCAGGCTGTTCCAAGTCTTGGCGGTGAACACCGCAAAGGCTCTACCGCCCATTCTGGCGCGGCGGAAGCGGGGGATGACAAGGAGACGAAGATGGTTGGATCTAAGTGCGCGGCTGGACTGTGCATGATAGCAAAGAATACAACAGAAATAAAAATGGCAAACAGCAAAATGTGGAAAATCAAGGAACTAATCACATGTAAGAGCCAATTTGCTGTCTTCGTTATTGGATGCCCATGCTCCTTGAAATATGTAGGGAGCACAATCTGTGAGTTAAAAAAACGGGTCCTAGAACATGTCCGCGTAACAATTAACAAAGATCGCGGTAATGCAGTGGCCAAACATATGGAGTCACACCATGGAGGAGACTGGAAACTCTTGCAATTCTATGCAATTGAGACAGTAGCACGGAATGATCGAGGTGGTAACAGGGAGAGAAAAGAGAATCACACCAGATTCTAAACTTACGAACCTTCACCCCTCACGGGTTGAATCAGAGTGAAGAACTATATGTACATTTATGAATTATTATGTTTGCTTCCCATAAGTTGTTTTTAAATCACTTTCTAAATCACCTTTTCACTTACTTCACATGATAAACACTGAAAGATCCCTTTTTGAACCTTGAATGTAATTGCCAACTAAAAGTTGCATGGAAGGCCCACTAGAGGGCATGATCGGGGTAAAAGTCAAAATCAAACTGATACAAATAATATATGAATTGTTTAACAAGGGAGTACAATGCTAATATTTTTGAGGATCTGGGCAAACAAAACCAAAAAGTATTCACTTATTATGGATTATTTAATCTATGCACATGTGTCACTTTTTTATCACTTCGCTATCACTTTGTTTCACTCGCAGTATCATGTGAAGCTATATTTGTAAAGGGAAACTACATCTCCCAAAATGCTTTGCGATGTTCAGGAAAACAGGAAATTACCAAATTTCAACCACAATGTATATAATTGGTTGTGGTAAACATTGCGATTATCATCGTGAACAAGGTCTTGGTGGAGACCGAAACGCGTCGATGTTGCTTTCATCTTGAAAATAGAAATAAAATAATGGAATAAGGAATTATTTAAAACCTTCCGTGAGTGCGACCCAATTTCCTTTGCCAGGAGTAATTTGTGGATATTTTTATATGTATATATATATATATATCTCCAGCTCCAGAACACCAGCCAATTGCACTCATGAACGGGTGCACGACAAGCGGGGGTGTTCCCGCCTTTAACATTTTGCTCCCTAACAGGGAGCAAAATATATATATATATATATATATATACACACATACATATATACATACATATAGATAGATATTTTTTTAATACCCTACCTATATACTCACCGGAATGGAAATGTGCCATCTGAAATTAGTTGGTTCGAAATTATAAATCTTAAATTAGATATTCAGAGAATGTATCTCGAAACTGTGGATCCAAGATTTTATGAAGTACACACAGCATATACCAGTTGAGTCATGAGGTGTGAGGGTCTGGTTCTGCGAGAATGAGTCTGGTGTAATGGATTTAAGTTATCATGCGGGAAAACAGGTAAGGAGAGATAGGGGTCAGTTGGAACAAGATTGACCAGAGAGTGTATCCAATCAGGACTTTCTTGAGACTGGCTGATGCCAGAAAAATGGTATGACCTTCATAGAGGATCAATAAATTAAGTTCCTCTTCATCCACTGTCAAAACGATTTGTCTTTTATGCTTCTCTATCATTCCCATAGCTCTCAATTACTCCCCTTAAAGAATTCTCGGAAACTTTAACTGACTTTATCACTTCACATTCTTCATCTTTTATTCTGAGGGATTTTCATATACATTTGGACAACTTAAATGACCCTCACACTTACTTTTCTTTTCAACTTGTCTTCTCCCCTCTTTTCTTATTGACTTATCTTCTCCAATCCTGCTCTTACTAAGTTTATAAAAAGCAGCTACTCATGCGGTGGAGCATACTTTAGGCCTATTTAATGGCTATGAAGACAGTCTGACTTACAAATGCTACCCATAGTTGTTCGACAATCATTTACTAATCGGTAATGCCCATCATAAAAGCTCATCAAGGACACCACCTCCTCAGAAGAGACAAGTAAGAGAATAGATTTAGGTCACTCATGACTTGATGAAACCTCTCCTTACTAACAGTTTAACTCACAGACAATGTACATCATCTCTTTCTGAGAAATACACTATCTACTGTTCCTTAATTACCTCTGCTCAGGATAAGGCCACTCCAATAGAAACACCCGCATGTGCCTTGTAAATCCCCTCCTTGTTTTTTCGAGGGCTTCCACTCTCTAAAGTTGACCTCTAAAAGAGCAGCGATAAAAAGGAGACATTCTTTGATACTCTTGACAAACACCTTTATAAGACAGAATTTCACAAATATAAAACTGACTTTAAATTTGCTAAAATGTCCTATTTTACATATAGAATACCTTCCGCTGCCAACAAAGGAAATTAACTATTCTCAATCTTAAAAGAACTAGCTGACACTGAACCTCTCTCCTGCTACTAACAATATTTTTGTGAGGAGTTAGCTAATTTTTTGTAAGTAAAATTTCAGAAATCAGAGTCTATTATCTCCTGTGGCCCAACTACGTCACTAGCTATACAATGTTCTGCCCCCTCTCATAATGGTGGTTTGATTTTGAGCTTTTAGCCTTGCCCGCTGCTCTGTTAACATAGTGAACATTAGGTTCGCTTTTGGATCCTATTGCTATTAAACTTATTTTACAACTGAGTAATTTCTGGATATTATTAACAGCTCTGTATGCAAAGGCTATGTCCTGACCTCCTTAAAAAGTGGAATTTGGTTACCTCATTTGAAGAAAAACAACCTGGATCTTTTAGTATCAATTAATTATCATCCAATAAAGCTTTTGCCAGCCTTAGCAATGATTCTCAAGAGCGTTTGTTGCTGCAAAACTTAACATCTACCTTGAATCCCTCAAATTTCGAGATGACTCTCAGGTTGGTTTCTGACCTCACTATAGCACCAAGCTCACTCTGTTGGCCATGCTGGATGAACTTTAACGTCCTGCCAATAAAAAAATTAGTACCACCATCTAACTGGATTTTGAGTGCAGCATTCAACGCGATCGAACGCGCTTTACTTATTGACCATCTCCATAATACTGGCATTAGTGGTTTAGCGCTGAACTGGTTTATTTTCTTTCTTTCAGGCAAGAGTCAATGGGTGATGTTGGGTCCTCACCTCTGATCACCTACTAATAGAGTTCCTCAAGCCTCGTTCCTCTCTCTCTAATTATTCCACATTTATCTGAGACCTCTGGCAGCCATTGTTCATTCTTACAGTCTGAAACTATACTATATTCCTACGAAGACCATACATGAAGTTAATCTTTAAATTGTGTTTCTGCTATCGATGACCCCCTGTATCCAGAACTGTCTTGTCCATATACATCAATGGATGTGCCTACATTGGCTTGAATTAAATGCTGATAAAATAGGATTCTTTATTTATTAACTTGATTTTTAGGCAAGCTAATGTTTGGCCTGCCTCTTTCGGCCTCTGTTTCAGCCCCACAACGCATGTTAAAAACCTCTGCATGAAATCTGTCATTGCACTTCATTTGGATGCTCAGGTTTCAACCATTGTTTCCTCCTGAGCTCTCTATCTCCACCAATTTCGTTCACTTCTTTCCTGTTTGTGGCTGGACAGCAGACAAATACCGGTCTCCGCTATTATTGGAGAAAGGATTATTGGAATAGTGTTTACCTTAACATAAAATCTTACCTCTCACCGTTTGCTAGCCATTCAAAACTAGGCGGCTAGAGTTGTCATAGCTCTGCTTCTCCCATTCTGCATGCTTCATCCGTCACTTTACAGTAAGACTCCTGATTTTTTCAGTAAATGTCTTGCAAGGCAACTTCCTTCCAGAAACATGCGATCCACAAAGCTTTTGCTCCTCCAAGTCCAATGATATGGAAAAACCTGTACCAGGTACCTTTTTAGGTCTCGCGCCTAGCGTTGCAGTGCGAGACCTCTTGTATGGGCTTCAGAAAGCTAACCACACGTGTGGTTTTGCTTTCGCAGGCTGGCATTGGCTGTAGCGTGCTTTTTTTTTTTTTTTTAAACGGCACGCAATTGGTCAAAGGCGGGCGCATGTCCCGCCTTTGCTCCGCCCATTCCCGTCCGTGTCTAGGACGCGCATCAGCGCGCGGCACAGACGACAGGCTCCCTCGCCCCCCCGCTCCTCTGTGGTGCGCGCGCACCACTGGTTTCGATTCCTGCGTTCGGCTCCTCTGTGGTGCGTGCGCACCACAGGTTTCGATTCCGTGCTTGTTCTCTTTCTTTTGCTTCTTTCTTTAAAGCTGTGTTTTCATATGTACGCTGGTCTTTACTTCAGATGTACGAACCTAAACAGAAAGGAATGTGCAGGAAAATAACATGTCTGGCGATTCTTTCGGGAGGGCCTCATTTGTGGGCCAAGTCAGCTTTTTAAATAGATTCTGTGCCTTTGAGACAGCAGGTCCCGTGGACTGAGGGGGTGTCCTACTCACGAGACAGCAAGTTGAATATCTGTGCATAGACGGTTGCAGTGCGCTCAGCATTGTTGTGCTTGAGGGTATGATGGTTGCTCCTGGGATGGCTGCTCCTGGGCATTTGAGGTTTGAAGCTTCTCATGGGATTGTTGAGAACGGCAAGTACAGTTTGTGTCTGGTCCTTTGATGGTGGAACCTGAGCAAATGATGGCTGTGCCTGGGCTATCATGGGCGAGGCGTATAAGGAGCGAGCCTACGTTATCGCACTGAGCCTCGGTATTTGATGTTTCATCCTGGATATAAGAGGTTAAGCAAGGGTTATGATGGTTGCGCCTCGGTGTATAATGATTGAGCCTTCCTATAGGGTCGTTAAGTTTGGGCATGTGATGTCACTTCCTCTACACCTTGCACTTTGGAATCTCATTGTCCAGGACAGACCTCTATGCAGTTATGCTCAAACCTCTGAAATGAAGATAAGTGATTGTCCAGCCCAACCCGTCTCAGCCACCCCAGCCCACCCTTCTGTTCCCTCCCAACACTATTATTACCCGTTTCCTTGGCAAAGATCCTTATTGCACTTTTTAACTCCAGCATGTGACTTGGGTAATTATCCACCGCAAATGTACTCCGCATCTTGCCACCGTGCCAGCGGCTGTCAGTCAAAAATACGAACCTGCTGAAATTTCTCATTCTGATTTTTAGAGCAATTCATAAGACTCTCTCCTTCAAACCTCATCCAGAAAACCCCTAAACTAAGGTTTTCCCTGTCAACCATAACCTCACGCTAATACTCAAACCACCATGTGCTTCCTCTCGCTTTTTTCTTTCAACCAGCTGGTTACATTACACTGGAAAACACTCCCCTTTACCTACTCACACCTTCCTCCATACCAGTAATTAAGTCGATATTCACCTCAAAACCAATCCTAGTTAGTTTCAGGGTAAAAGTGACTGACAGATCCCATCCACCCCACTGCTGCCTCCTGACAAATCTCTGTACACCTCTTGTCCTTCACTCATCCATCACCCAGCAAAAATGTCTCTAGTCTACGCCTGAAATCGGACTTTCTATCATATTATTTTCTAACCTCTTATTTACTTTCAAGGCATGTAGAGAAATATAAAATGACTTTGTTTTTTATGTCTCTCTTCTGTAATAATGTGCAGAGTTCCTGAGAGTAAGGATTCAGTCTATAAATGCATACCAGTACAAAAACACAGTAACTGCAGAATGACTCTTTATTGTGTTTCACATAAAGTTTTCAAAGTACGTTCTTTGTTAGTCAGAGGAAGAAGTGTTTTCATGTTCTAAAATAATAGTTCTTAACCTGGGTACCGGGGACTCCTGGCGGTCTGCAATACCTTCCTGGGGGTCCCAATACTATTAGCAGATGAATAAAATATATAAATATCGAAAAGGGAAATTGAAAATTTTGAAACACTGTAAATGTGAAGGAATTTGAAATTGGGGGCTAAAATGAAGTTAGTAGCATTATCTTGATTTGTGGGAGGAGCACAAATACAAAAAACGGAATGTAGGACGATTTTTAAAAAATATATATTTTATTGACAGTTTTCCAGTAGCCGTTTTACATCCAGGTTTGAAAAGGATATTGATGCGAAGTGCATTCACTGTGTCATGACTTTTCCACGTTTTTTAACTAAAACATATTCAACAAGTTTAATGATAACCATCCCTCCCTCCCCATCCCTCCCCTCCCTCTATCCGCCCATGTAGGACGATTTGTGTCCTCAACTGAAGCGCTGGTAAGCACTAACAAAAAGAGAGAATGCATCAGGAGCAAAGACAGACAGTGATGTGTGAGTCTAGCATATCCCTGTGACTTGTAGAAATAAAACTACATTTTGTAACGCTCCAACCTTCCCACCAAAATTACAATGTTGCTTTTTGCATATTTTTTGTTTGTGAATTAAATATTTAATAATTTGTTTCTTTGTTTGATGGGTGCTTGTTTCTGTTTATTTGCATATTGTTTTAAGGTTCAGACAGTAGAAATTACCAGGGCAGGGGTTCCCGGCTGCCAGAAGGGGTTCAGTGGGAGTCCACAGACCACAAAATGTTAAGAACCACTGTTCTACAACGCATACTTGTTTAGATTATGTTGAAGCAAGACACCCTTAACTAATGTTGTACTATGCATCATACACCTTTTGATTCAACAGCAGAGGCAGTGCGAGCCAGCCTGCGCAGTTGCAGAGTAAGACTGAATGGGCCACTTGCAACTCACTAGCTCACCGACGCCTTGCAGGTCTACTAATGCTATGAGCAGTGGTGTGGCAAAGGTGCCCTAATGGGCCCTACTGCAGTCAAGGAGAATGACCCCAATGAACTAAAATACAGCAATAATCAGTTCTGCGAATCCAAGTCCCAGTGCCACTGTACTTGCTGCAACATAACAGAAACTCCCCAGGCCACAAGATAGGGCCACCCACCTGAATAAAAGTCAGCAAAGTGTGCGCACACATTTTTATTTCACATTTTGGTTTTAGAAAAAACACCCAAACCTACCATGCCTGGTCCTTGGCTGCTGCATGAGAGGAAGTTCACACAGCTCTTCTGTCACATCAACCATTATCTCCTCATCGTCCCATTTCTTACCTGTGTGAGATTCAGTCGCTCTTTCCCCACAACCACTACTAAGCTGTATCGTAAATCTATTAACCTCTGTTATCCCCCAGCCTAAATGCTCCACCGCTCCCATTTCCTCTTCCAGCTTTATGTTTGTGTCCTTTTAGGTCGAGCCTGGGCAGCGCATGCGCTGCTCTGCTAGCCATGCTGTATTGGAGTATGTATTTGAAGCCCCACCCACTCTCCGCCCATATTTGTGATTGTCTTGTGTCATTGTACTTCGTAAATGCTGGCTTCTGATTCATTAATAGGCTTGTTAGTCCCTCCTTAGTACCACCTTGTCTTCATTTGTAACCTCCCATGAGGACTGGCCCTTTTACTTCGGTTATTACACGGTACGCCTTCTTTAGTCTGTAACCACTATTTTCTTTAATGAGTTTCTCTTACTGCAGGAGGGCATGAGGGTCTCTTGTGCGCAGTTGTGACCATCGACTTATTTAACTCGTAGCAAACTGGGAGCTCTTCAGGGGCCATGGGAGACAGAAGGGGACAACTCAGCGATGCCTTCAAGCATTCGGAATGCAATAGGTCTCGGATTGGCGAGAGTTTAAGCTATTTGCATTGTAAATGACAATGCCTTTTATTTAGGTTTTGAAAACCAAAACATAAATAAAAGGCAATGTCATTTACAATGCCAATAGCTCAAACTTGCGTAAATGCGAGACCTATTGCATTGCAGATGCTTGTTTTCTTTATTTGTGCTCCTCAGTTGTGGTATAATGTCCCTGTGAAATGCCAGTGGTGTTCTAACCACTTCTCTTTCAAAAATGCCCTAAAAATACTGTGCTTCTGTTAACCTTTTGGGAATTGTGCAGTAGCTAACCTTGAGTTTCTAATACTACCACTACTTTTAAGCATCAAGAGACCATTTTAGTGAAAGAGCGTTATATATTATAGTAACACATAACATATAACCCATTGAAGTACAGACCAAAGCTTCGCTGGGGTGGCTGGCTGGTGCTAGGTTTGTGACCAGGTTTCCCTGTCCAGTTTTACCAGGTGCCAGCTAACTATGTAGGTACTTACTATGCACTACCATATATGCATCACACACTCCCTAACTCATTCAGACTTAAAGATCAGTGGCTCTCATACACCCAGGATATCGCGTGGATGATGTGCCTCCACCACCTTATGGCGGAACCCCACCTCGTAAGCATAAAAGAGTAAAAAGACTTGCCAACAAAAGAGTAAAAAGACTTGCCAACTGAAATACACATTTGTAAATCTTTTCTTCCCTTTTTAAATGAAAGAATACAAAAAGGAAGCTAATACTTATTTAAAATATTTATTTATTTATTTTGGGACAGAGGACACAAAGCAATGAGGCTGCCAGAAAGATTGGAAACCATGAAAAAGTTACGAAATTCAATATGGCACGAGATATGTACCGGAAGAAAGAAAGGAAAGAAAATTTGCTCAGAGGGTGCACCCAAGGCAACGGCTCACTGAGAATTGGATTGTAGGGTACATCAGGCGATAACTCCACAAACACAATGGTTGAAGAGCCTTTATTAAGCAAAAATAAAACCACAATGTAAACCCTATCCTGTAGCAGAACAGGAACTTGCGCAGAGAAAGAGCTGTGTAAACTGAGAATAGCATCGTCAAACGTTTCCCCCTTGGGGACACTAACTTGGCTCCCTTTAAGGGATCTAGCATAGCAAAGTGGTTCAAAACCTCATCTTGGTTCTATAAAAATGAGAAAAAGAAGTCAAATTGAAGTTGCTTTCTCATCTTCAGGGTTGTCTGCTGGTGTTTGGGAGTGCTTCTTTCATCCCCTCAACCATCATGGAATCCTTGAAAATGTAACACCCTTCTGTCATTTTAATAATAAAAACAGTTAAAAGGTTAAGAAAGGGATTCATTCTAACAGAACACTTTTTCCAGCGCACTAAGCAATCTGTGATGCAGTTGGTACAGTCCATTCTGAGGTAACTCTTGTACTTTTCAAAATGAGCGGTTGACCATTGACTCATGCTGTAATTATGACGAACAGAACTTAAATGAATAACGTTGGCTATTTCGACTGCACCCACCTCAAAATAAGTATTCAGTTAATTATTATTATCCAATTAACTTGAGAGAATCGGAGGCTCAGTCGGCCACCACAAGCACTTTTGCCACGCTCATCTGTCCTGCTGCCTATTGAGCCTGTCCTTTGCATTGACACTTCTGTTTAGCATTGTGGGAAGGTGCTCTGAACACGAAAGCTGCAAAGAAAGACTTAAAAAACATGCTGTACAAATATCACTCTTATGAAGGTTCTGGAGGAGGTTAGGGAAAACGTGTCCAGTGCACAAAGGTCAAGTTGTTCTCTTAAGACCTGTAAAATTCACATTCATATACTAATTTAAACAAACCGCACTTGCAGGTAAATAGGCATATATGCATGAGGAAGGTTTGGTTACTTCCTGAAAATCTCAGTGAAATCACCGTTATGGGGAGGTGATAGTGGGTAGAAGGGAGCCAGAGCTATGCCAGATTTTTAGGACGTTCTACATGTAAAAGAAGGCCTACAAAATCAATCACAAATTGTTCCTTTTTTTTGCGGAATCAAGCGCACGCAACTTGATTTGTGAACTGAACAGTCTACTACTTTCAATTAATTGACCATTTGATATCAGCACTCTGGGAACTGCTCCTTATCTCCCCTCGTAACATGGGGCAATTTGATTTGCACAGTCTAAGTTTTTCTTTAACATATAAAGGTATCCTGTATACACAAGCATACAATCAGTAAATAGTTTGTACGTGACTTTATCATCAGTTTTCTCCAAGTTTTAAAGATACGGCAAAATACATCTCAGACCGCTATTTACATTATACATAGTTCTATAAAGGAAGTATTTATCGACACTATGGGCCCGATTCTGATCTCGCTCGGAAAGCCCTACGTACGACTCGGCTCCGGAGGGCTTTCCGAGCGAGACGTGCTTCGGGAGTCCGAACAAGCGAGTACGATGCAGCCGTATGCTTACGGACTCGGTTCGCTCGGACTCCCATTGAACTCTATGGGAGCCTGTGTACAGATGAGTAAACAGGCTCCCATAGCAGAAAAGGGGTGGGTGGGGAGAAGCGTACACCCTGTGGCGGGCACCCCATGGTGCCCGCCATACTGTGCATGCTTGGATCGGGGGGACCCATGGGCACACCCCCGTGATAGATTCGGAGGGACCCGGGTGAAGGGGGGCCTGGTACGGCCCCCCCAAGTACGCTTCCGACAGCCGTTTCGTCTTGCTGAGACTGAGGCAAAGCGGCTGTCCGAATCGTGTATCGTACTCGCTTGGTCGGAAATCGGCTCCATTGCGCGGCACGATTCGTCTAGAAACGAGACGTACGGAGAGGCTCGGGACCGGAAACGATTCGGTCGGCACTTACGCGATCTTCGCATCGTACTTGGTCGTTCAGACCTATGTACGATTCGGTTGTGAATAAGGGCTACGAATCAGATCCGGTAAAGCCAAATCCGATTCGGAGGCCTTCCGAGCGGGATCGGATCGACCCCTATGTCTTGAGTATTTCCCTATGACCCACTTTCTATTTAGTCTGCCCTGCTGAGGTTGGGAGAGCTGTGCTACCAAAAAATATATCCTTATTGTTTGTTTGCTCAGTAATCCACAGTACCCAATGAAATGGGATGTATATTATGTTATCTTTTTAACACATGCATTAAACTGTAGTTCTAATGCCACACAGGTGATGGACGCAAAATATTGGGTCATTTAGAAAAGGGTGGCAGCCCATTTGCCTGCCAGGTCAGTGAAGGCTATGTCCTCTGTTCTTTAGAAATACCAGCGGTGGTGTAAAAAATTAGGGATTCCCCCTGCAGAATATGATGAGGGGCTCCTGAGTCTCCAATATCTCACAGATATTGATAGGCATCGAGCTGAAAGGGGGGAGGGGCCTGAATGGGAGGGGTCTCCCTTCGCACCGCAGGAGCTGCAGGGGCCTGCGTTATGCTTCCATGGCAGAGATTTCTAAAGCCTTCAGTGCAGTCGCCAGTGATGCAGGTGCACTAACAGCAAAGAACCATGATAACAGGGTGTGCCATGTTTGTTTTGCCCTCCCACAAAAGTTTTTTTTTGTTTTTCAATAAACTCCCAAAACAGAATTTTGTATAACCCTGACATGCTGGAAGTTTTCTCCTTGCGCCTGCGCGGTCATTTCTGTTATTTCCTCCCTGCACCATCAGGCTTTTCCTGTAGAAAACCACAGAAGGGCGCAATCTCAATAATGTAAACCTTCTGGTGGAAATTGACCAAGGGCTATGTGGGGGAGGGGCCATGGTCAAAGGTTTCCAGCGGCAGCAGAGTATCTACTGATGGAAACCTAGGGGCATTTTTACAAGGAGCCCGCGTTGCTGAAGCGTCATTTTTTTTTAAGCAGCGGCGACGCAATCAGTATTCCACACTGCTCCATATTTACAAACTGACGCATTGGGCCCAATGCGTCAGTTTGTAGAGACCTGCGTCACATTATACCTGCGCCAGGTATAATGTATGCAGGGTAGGCGTTCCCACGTTAAAAGCCACGTACAACTGACACAGTGAAATTTACAACTTTTTACTGCGTCACTGAATGACTTGACTGTGTTCAAAATCCCTATGCCTTCTCAAATGAGGCATAAGGATTGACGCAGAGCTTTTAACATGGGACTCGCCTCTGTGTTCTGACGCATTGTTGGAGTTGCATCAGAATTACGACCATCTCCAGTAGTGCGTCACTTAAGCACCAAAAGATGCGTCAGAATTTCTGACACATCCATGAATCCTTGCGCCATAGAGCACTGTAACGTGAATGCAGGGCATCCACCTTGTTATTAGGGCTTTTGCGGTGGGCGCAAGAAACCTGGCGCATCGATACCGATGCTTCAGTTCTTGTAAATATGCCCACTGGTGCTCTGGCCAACATTGAATGGCTTTGTTGACAGATGATCCACATCCATCAGTCTCTAAAGAAACTTCTATGATTTGAATTTATGACTGTGTAAACAGGATATTTGAATGCGTTAAAAGATAAGAAAAAATATATAACGTTTTTGCTACTATTATGTAATTGCCTATGGAAAGGGTAAGTACCCAAGTGTTGTATAAATGGTGAAACATTAGAAAGTGAAAAGCACACAGATCAAGTTACCTGCAGTTGCTACAGTTGCTACCTAAGAAAGAATAATTTGCACCTGATTCTGAGGTGTGCACATGCATATATATATATATATATATATATATATATATATATACACACACATATACACACACACACACACACACACACATATACACACACACACACAGAGCATTGATTTATTGGCTCTTTCGCAAAGGATCCTGTAATGGCCCCACTACTGACCTTTGGA
The DNA here is from genome assembly GCA_963921515.1 of Calotriton arnoldi. Classification (NCBI taxonomy): domain Eukaryota; kingdom Metazoa; phylum Chordata; class Amphibia; order Caudata; family Salamandridae; genus Calotriton; species Calotriton arnoldi. Next base: position 628,376 of record CAWUFW010006407.1, on the reverse strand, counting down.
TATTTTTCTATGCTATCCACATGAGATACATTTAATTACAATGAATGAAAATGGAATATATTTACTTAGAAGTGATCCTGAAAATCTGGTGCCGCTCCCGGCTCTCTTAGGCCAACTTTAAACTCCTGTACCCCAACTAGTGCTAACGGACATTGTTTTGACACTTCATAAATCCTGAGTGTATCACTTCTTCACTCTGCTGGGCACTTTAATGCACTGCATGCTGCATTGTTTTCAGACTGCACGTTGGCCCCGTGGAGAAACTCAAAACGCATCGTGTTTGCCTTTCAGATATAGAGACTTTTTGAAGTGGGATGACCCCCCTCCCCCTGTAACTCCATACATGCTGAGTAGATGGTTAGTCTCCTCAAAACTGCCGAAGGACTGTACATTACACAAGGTAGTGGGGAGTTATGCAATTTTCACTAAGACTTGGATCATGGCGTACTCTCTCCTGGCTCTTCTTCACAGCCACTTGGACGCCGAGTCCACATATACTTCGAGAGCTGCCACATGTCAAACAATTCACAGTTTATCCTGACTGAGGTATGCAGGTGCCAAACGGAAGCTACGCATTAGAAATAAATAAATTATTGGGGAGTCCCTTTTGTTTGTACTCATGCCGACATAGCTATGCTTTTAAGCAGGCGCATGCATGGACAGTCCGCGGGAGTGCACCCTCAGTGCAAATTGCACCCAATCTCCGTCGTCTGATTCAATCCGTTACTGCAAAGCTTCCACCTTCAATCAGCCTGGGTTCCGTCGCCGAGGAACTCCAAGCCTTTCAGAGTGTAAAATGGTTTCTTCCCTGAGACCACCAAGGCACCAGCTCCTTCGTGCAACTGCGCCAGTAAACAGTGGTGCTGCGCGACCAATTGCGTTTTTGATATGAACAAGGAAGATCAAAAACAAATGTTTTTTTAAAAAAAGACCTTTCATTCTTTAAACGTGTTTGTTGCCTATAAAAATGTCCATTCTCACTTATTTGTTTTCCCTAACAGGTTCATATAAATAATAAAAAGTGCAAAAACGTTTTTTTCCTTCAATGTACGCTTCAGTTTCTTTTTTGGCAGCCGCGTCTCTAGTTCCCTGTCATGCACTGGAACCGGTTCTTAAAGTAAAAAAGCCCATGCCTGAGACTGACTGTGTTATCCTTCGGGTAACGGAACTTGCTGTATTCTTTGCCTTTCTCGTCAGTTTTCCATGGCAGCTTGATCTTGGATGCATGATCTACGATGACGTCATCACAGGAGCCCACGTGCAAGAGGCCCAGGCCATCGATGAAAAACTCTTCAAACAGAAATGGAAAGTAATATAAGAAGAGAAACAAAGTCAGAAACATTTCCATCAAAGGGGAGATTTTTTTTTTTTTTACTTCAGATTTTATTGGTTTTAACATTACTCGAAAGTAAACAATAGCATGCACAACGCACGCAGATCAAAGGGGAGATTTTTGGCGTAGGAGCTGGATGTAGGTGTGCGGAGGGTGCTGCAGCACCACCAAAATAACCATGCTGGAGTACCGAAGGAGAATGAGCATTTAAGACTATTTAAAATGTTGGGGCATATTAGCAAGGAATAGCGATATTTATCGCTAACCGCGCTTAGCGCGACTTTGGTTAACGCCGCCTATCGCTGGAAAATATCGCTGAGATAACACCCTATTAACAAGGTTTATCTCCATAGCGATAATATTTCCAGCGATAGCGGCAAAATGTGAGAATATCGCTGGAAAAGCAGCGATATTCTCGCATTATCGCTAAGGTGGATTCAGCATTAGAATCCACCTCCTATACTTTAAACAGGTAAGTCATCCTCAAGAGCAGGTGATAAAATATAGCGATAAACGCGCTTAGCGCAAATTATTTTATCGCTTCGCCTGCCTTGCTAATAGGGGGTAGTGGAGTTAGCGACTGTTTCCAGTCGCTTTTAGTAGGGAACGCCTTCCTTGCATGTCATTAGCGATAATTATCGCTGACATGCAAGGCAATGTTAAACGCGGCCTCTAACGCCTGAAAGCTGTCGCTAACGCCTGTTAGCGACAGCTTGCTAATAGGGCGATAAAATTATCGCCGCTTTAGCGGCAAAAAGTGCCGCTAAAGCGTCGATAAAGCCCTTGATAATATGCCCCGTTGTTTTTATCCTGTCAGATGTGCTGTGTATGTTCCAAGACAGAGGTCCAATGTCAGGCTAGTCTTCTTACAAATGACTACTTGCTCTTTTGACTTGGAGATTGGTGTTTTCTTTCTCTGACTGCAAAGTGAGAGGATTTTGTAAAGTGAACTGGTGTGAAAAGAAAGACTGTAGGATGTCCGTATTTCTAACACAAAACGAAGGGGCATATTATCAAGAACGGCGTTAAAATTATCGCCAGAAAACTGCCGCTAAAGCGGCGATAATGGGCTTGATAATATGCCCTTGAGAATTCCAATAGAAGTCCATGTTCTGGTGTGAACATGGGCTTCTATTGGAATTCTCCAGGGCATATTATCAAGCCCATTATCGCCGCTTTAGCGGCAGTTTTCTGCCGCTAAACCGGCGATAATTTTAACGCCGTTCTTGATAATATGCCCCGAAATTTAAATACCTATAAACGAAGTGTAGAAATATTCCAAAATAAATTAGCAGGAAAGTACAAATGAAGCGCTTTTTGTAATTCTGAAGTGTGATGGAAATACAGATTTTAATAGGATCAAAAGAAAATCAAGACAATTCACTTAGTGAAGCACAAATGACAAATATTCTCCAACAATTGATTTCCACACTTGTTTGTGCAATATGCAGTCTTATCAGTAAAACAGTATGTCTGTGCAAATTTAGTGATTATTTCAGTGGAAAAATGTGCTGTCTGTAAATGACAGTGCACTACCACAACATGATTTAGTAATACATTTGTGACAGAGTGCTCCAAAATGCACCCTACCTCTCTCTTGCTGAATGGGCATGGCTCATTTGCGACACTTGTTCTTTGTGTGATGCTAGGATATTTCAGAATTCCTATGTGTTCAATGTTGTAACATTGATGGCAAACCAAAACACAAATGCCAATACTGATGTCCATTCAACCTTCCATTCAAAACCGAAGATCACACACCTTAAATGTCATGGCCATATGATTATTTATTCATTATTTTCTTGTGTTTTTTCTCCTTTTTCAAAAAGTTTTATTAAAAAAAATATAAATTATTCATCAATTTGACACAATTCATTTTGTTAATAACATTACAATACACAGGGACAGTACAATTACAATATATACAACAATGAACAAATCACACAGACTATACACACAACAAATATAACATTACACCAACTTGGTACAAAACAATTTGTTGCTCGGGTTCTGTACAAATAAAGGCTTCTTTTTTAAACAAAAATAGCCCTTAATATCTGCATTCAAAAGCAAAGCTTAAATAGTTTCTACAAGGGCAGCAACCGAACAGTGACCCTACTAAGCTCATAAAGAGCAGTCAAAATTCTCAAAATCAATCAATTGAAAATGAGCATCAGTGGTATTACATATATAGAACACTTGTTTGGTGGAGAGAAAACAGTTGACGCGTTTCGAACCCTTCCTTGCATCTTTTAGGGTTCTCCTAAGGACTCAGAACACAAAAGAGCTCTTTTCTCCAAGGTTAATAATTCCAAATCCAATGCAACCTTTAGTTTGCCGCAATATCAAACAAGGGATTCAGTAGTTGGATACATGCCTTTCTTCCTTTCTTTTAGTCAGTATCTTATATATGAATTATTTTCAATCGGGGCGTCTGTCCTGCCAATGCTGCAGGACCACGTTACATTGATGGCAGCACCCTCACTCGGAAAATTGCACAAGCACCACTGATTTTAGAGGTATTCTCTGGCTGCTCTGCAAGAATTAGTGCCCTTTCCATATGGTGTCAACAATGGTTAAGGTCTTCAGCACATCCATGGATGTCAATTAGGGGTTGCCTGGGGTCACAACTGCAACCCCTAAGCCAACCGTTGCGACCCCTGCCACCTTGCTTGCGAGCTGTTTGTCGCCTTAGCAATCTCTCTGGTGGCATAAAATCAGCCACAGTGTGGGCAGCGCTTGATTGCACTGCCATGCTGAAGCTTTACCTACAGAAGCATCATGATGGCCTGCAAGCTGGGCCTGGGTGAAGGAAAGAACTCATCTCACTTGTTGCTATGGTGACCCTGAGCCAGGCCAGCCGGTGCAGTCCTTTATTTGATACATTGTATGTATCTGCTGTGGGCCTGGGCCAGGAAGCTGAGTGAATGAGCACAAAATGCGCACAGCATGGTTGGGCATGACTGGACAGTGACTAACTACATGTGCTGCAGCTAGCAGCACGTATGGTTAAAGTGCAGGCGTGCACTTGCTGCACCCTACTCTAGCTGAGGACATAGTCCCTGGTGTGGTATGTGTCCCACCGTGTTTGTGACCGCCGACCCTGGGTCATCAATCTGGTAGCGCGAAATTGCTACCAATGATGATGGCCCTGGCAAAAATTATTGGCTGGCCCCCTCGTGGAAATATAAGCCATGCAGATGCAGCCTCGGAGTCGAGTCGGACTCATGCCTGCTGCATGGGTGCAGCATGTCAGGACTAATTGTCACTTTCTGACTGAGTCGGAAGGTCAGATCTCGGGCGGGCCGTGGGGCAGGTAGTGTGAGAATGAGTCTGATTGAGTCTTTATATCGACTCGACTATAATCTCGACTCTCCGACTCCCCTTGTGGTGATGCTGGTCGTTGTGACTCCTGTGAGCTGTGGGCCCTGGGCAAACCTCTAACAGAAGCAACACGTAAAGTAAGATAAGATTATCTGTTTTAGAGTTGATACAAGATTTTCAAACACCCTGCTGCAAAACTTCAGAAATTATTGTTAAAGAGCACATATTTCAGGTTCAACCCTTCTAGCGGTCTAGCCATCATTTAGGTAATGTGAGTAACATTAATTGCCACTGTTTTATGTTGAACACTGCATCTGTGTAGCCACAGCATGCGCACGCCGTTCAGTGCTGGTGGACTGGCCAACAAGACTTTGGGGCCGATTCTGATGCGGGTTGGAAAAGCTTCCCGACCGAATCGGTTGGGAAATGGTGTCCGACCCACTCGGATCGGGAAAGTCCGACCGGCGGAGTAGGATGCATCCGGATGCTTCCAGATACGATTTGGTTGAACTCCCATTGACTTCAATGGGAACATTTGTTCCTAACCGCATCAGAATTGGGCCCTCGGTCAGGAAGACACGTTCCCGGTCCGATTTGGAAGGAGCAAATGCCGTTAGGAGGCCTTCCTAACCGCATCAGAATCAGGCCCTCGGTCGGGAAGCTTTTCCAACCCGCATCAGAATCGTGCCCTCTGTCTGTTTTGAACACCACCAAGGCCGGAATGGCTGTTCCCGGCATCAGGCAACAGGCGGGCGGCTGGAAGGGTGGGGGCAAGTTTTATTAGTGGGGGTCGGTTTTGTAGCAGTGCAGTAGTTTTTATATTCAGCAGTTTTCAGGCAACAATAAAAGTGTCAAGTTTACTCTAGTGATTTATTAATGTACCTGCTGAAGAGAGATGGGAGTTTTGTCTAGTGGCAGTTTCACTTATCTAAGGTAGTGCAGAGGGTTAATTTAATATGCCTGCTGCAAAGAACGTGAGCCATGCATATCAAAGAACAATATTTTATGCGAGCTATGAACTGACATCTAAGAGCTACATGCAAGCTGCCTGGTACAAGTTAGAAAGTTATGTTTTTTCCCCAGTCTTTCTATCCTGATGTTGCTAATAAAGGTTTGTTTGCGTAGAAATGAATTCTTATTTTTATTATTAAAGTCAACTCTAACCACTGTGTTATGTTCTAAATCCTGGGTTTGTGCTTCTCAAGACCAAGCACTCTAAAAAAAAGTGCCTACCAGTATGGATGACAAGTGAATACTACACCTTGCAATCTCCTTTGCCTTATGTGACATTTTCTATACACTGATTTACACACGTATGGTTCATTATCTCTGTATGTATGTGACGGATTTTGAAAATGTGGAAGGTTTTGCTTTAGGAGCAGTAAATAATGGAGTCATTTTAAAATGCGGACTATAACATCTGCATTTGTAAAGCAAGCATTCATGTCTTTGGGCATTCTGGCTGTTAGGTAAGATGTTTGTTGCAGGTAAAGTATGCTAATGTAGAACAAGCATCTTATTGATCAACACAAGTACTGTACCAGTGATGTGCATGTTTTCTGTAGAACAAATTAATGATAGTAAACCTTGAAAGGTTAACTGGCTCCACAGGTTTAGAAGTATGTATACCATGCCATGGGAAGGAAGGTTGCTGGGAGAACTTGACCTGCATTAAATAGCACTGTTATCTACGTTTCAAGACTGAGATTTAATTGCATGGTACTCTTAGTTTCTAAAACAAATTATAAAATGAACTTGTTTTGAACATTATAGGCCCATCAACCTTCCCATTTTATAGGTTATTTGATATTGATAATGGTTGATTTCAACTTGACTAGCGTATTTTCCATTGTTGTACACTATTTGATAGGTTCTTAATCAATGCTACATTATCTTTATTGTATATCTGAAGATACTACCGGAAACAATGTATGTGGCTGCATTTTCAATAGGATTTGAAGTATGTCTGTTAATAGGGTACTTCTTTTGTATCTGAAGACAATTTCCAGCCTCTGTGTGTGATGTAAATAACCAAACGTTAGATGCATCACTTCATGTGATAGCACCAAGCCAAAGGTCATGCAATATCACTTGCTTTGTTTTAATGGGGTCCAAAGGTCATGTGATGCCACTTCCCGTAATGTCATCAAGTCAAATGCCTTGCGATGTCACTTCCTGGGACATCATCGGGATGGGTCAAAGGGCAGGTGGTGTCACTTCCTGTGATGTCACCAGGTCAAAGTTTGTGTGATGTCACTTCCTGTGACATCAGGAGGGGGTCACATGGCATGTGATGTCACTTCTGCCACTTCTGGCATTTTGATGAATCGAAGTCTATGAGCACAGATAGTTAATTGCTGTTAATTGCCCACCTCCCTACATTTATGGGGCTGAGCGGAATGAAAGGAAGGGCATCTAACAGCTGTTACTCTCAAGCACATATGTGCACTAAGTCTACTATTACATGTCATCCTAATTTCATTCTATAAAGGTAGATAAAGAAGCACGGTGCCTCTGTTTTCTTCATGTCCCTGCCATTAAACCTAGCTTGCAGACAAAGAACAATAATAGTATCTACTTTCTAATTGGCTGAGCCAGTCTCAGTAGTCAGAGAGCAAATATTTAATGTGCATTTAAAAACTTATTTAGAAAGGCCTAAGGTGCGTATCCAAGGCTGGGACCCTGTGCCTTTGTGATAAATCACGGTGTCCTGGGCTTACAAAGAGCCCACCCGGCATTGGCTGGCACACAATGGATGGTAGAGCTTCCCTTGTATTAATATGAAAAGGAAACCCAAAATTTCAATGGGAAAGGAACATAAGATTTGGTATCAACAAGCCTTTAAGTCACTGGAGTAACGAAACTTGAGGGGGCCCCCCTGCAAGGTACGTGGAGGGGCCCCCTCCGGACTCAATTGTGAGCTCCCTGGCCAGAGTACTGTGCTGAGGGGGCCCCCTAGAGCCTGGGCCCTCCCCCCGCACCGCGGGGGCTGTGGGGGCCTGTGTTACGCCACTGCTTTAAGTGTAATTTCTACCCTGATTTAAGGAGAGGGTAGTATTGTTAATTTCGGTTTGTTATTTTCTTTTACCCAATAGTTTTTATTTTTGGTTAGAGTATTATACTATTTGTAAAGGTACCAAATGCAGCGGCATAGAAAGGCATAGCACGTAATAAAATGTGTTAGTATTTTTTCTATTTAAGGTGAAAAATAATATACCTGTGATGTGCCAGGTGTATATGAACTAAAATAGCCCCTGTTTCCCAAAGTGTAAAGTTATGTAATATAAAATGTACACTGTGCAGATCACAATGTGGGTAACCTTAGGTGATCAATTTTGTCTAGTGTTGAGCTGGTATGGTATGTATGTTGTTTGGCCTTCTTAAGGACAAAGCAGTTGACAAGCTACACTGACAGACTGGGTCTTATAACAAAATCAGGTTATATAGATTTAAATCTCACCAATTTGGAATGTGGAGTCAGAAGTAACATCATATTCATTTACTACATTTAACAACCCCTGAAGTAGTGGGTTCATGGAGGGAGAGCAGGGTGTGCTGGATTCGACTCGACAGGAAGGTGCAGAATACTCCATCCTCTCTAATCTTTTGCTAAATTCTAGTCACTTCCTTAATTGGTCCTACTGAGTATAATATTGTGCATTGTTTCAGTACTGCCACCTCTAGGAAACTTCTCTACTCCGTTTTTGGAAACTAAAGTTATTAATAAAAAAAAAAAACAGCAAATAAGGTACACACAGTACATCTATAATAAAAACACACTGAGGGCCTCATTTACGAGGCCCTAGCTGCACTTTTGCGCTGCGGGAGCCTCACTTTTTGTTTGATGCTCCGGTGGCACAATGTGCCGCAGCATATTTTCAAGGCTACACAGAGCCACTTTACGTGCCTTTAAATGGCCTTGTAAATATGTGCTCCTTTCAAGCAGAACACTGTGTGAAAGGGGCGTTTCATGGGTGTTGCTGTGGGTGTTTCCATGCAACACCCATGGAATCTAAAGCATTCCCAGATTTATGAGGAATCGTAAACCTGGGAATGCGTCAGATTCCTACGCAACCCTAAGGGAGGTGTAAGAGTGGCACAACGAGGAGAAATACTTTTATTTCTCCTCATGCTTTCCTCTTTCTATGCATACTACTGTTTGTGCACCGGCGCAGGGGAGAAGGACAGGAATGTGCCGTATCTTGTCGATACAATGCATTCCTGCCCTTTTCTTTTGACACACGGCAGCACAGGAGAAAGGTCTGCTACGCTGCCGTGCGTCAAAAGTTTGTAAATGAGGCCCTTAGAGACTAACATTTTCTTTTAGAAAAAGTTATATACAATAACATTTTAAAATCGAAAACCGAAGGCTGGACATTTCATTTAATATCAAGCAAAACTTGTTCCATAGCCAGGCTTTTAGTGACCCACGAAAGGATAATAGGTCTGGATATGCCACTGAAACCACTTTCACAGTCATCATTGCATTTCCTGGGGAAAATCCAGCAAGAGTAGATGATAATGAAATTTCCGTGCTTGATTCAAAGTTAGTCTTGCTTGTCAGTCTGCCTAAGTTGTCAAAAATATTAAGTTTGCATGGCCTCATTTTCAATCAGGCAACTTTATCTGCAGGAGAAAGCAAATGAATATACTGGCACAATGGAAAATTATAATGACTTTTTCAAAGTTTGATGAGAGGCCCCTAAAATGTTATTTCGATTGGCCGCCGCATAGATGTAAAGGGACTGACACGTGGTTCTTTGAAGATTGAAACCCACTGCACCACTGGTGCCTCATGCGTCTACGTTATGCCCCTGGATGCAGATGCTTCATTACTAAAGTTATATGGGCAAATTTCAGGGCACCCACAACTATCCTGGCATGCAAGGACTGCCTTCAGAGACAAGATCTGAATTTGAAGCACACTAACAAAAATGGCTTGTCTGTGTGGAGTCAAGGTAAAAGGAAAGCTTATACATGTCAAAAATGTGTAGGTTTGGTGAAGGGTGGGAAGGGGTGGCAAGTAATCACCTTTAACACCTGATTAATTTGAGCTTTCAGAGAGATGTGCTGCTCTAAGTAGAATCAAGGGAGCTAAGCAGAAAAATGGTGAAGCTCCAAACAATGGCTGTCCACTTGCACTGTGATGCTCTGAAGAAATCTCAACAGCTTACTCCTTTTAACAGATGATGGCACCTGTCTGTACTTATCACAGCTTATTATCCACATATTGACGCAAGCAGACTCCAGCCCCTCCACCAGATACACCAGTGGCTCTAAGTAAACCACGAAGTCCATGGCCATCAATGGTGGAGCCAAGTGGCACTCACGTTTACAGTAAGTATGAACTATATATTTTTGTTCTCAAAACAACAAGTTCAAATAAAAAACTCGATAAAAGCAAAACTAAATACATTTACAAAAGAAAGGATGGACTACCTGGACGGTGCTTACCTAAGTGCGCCACACGACTAAGACGAGGGTCGAATCCAACCTGCAGTATTTTCTCAGTCCGGGCAAGGAAAAAGTTCACCACACCATCAGTGACCACGCAGTGCGGAAATCCCTCAATCTTGTGGTGGAAGCCACGGCGCGTGCGCAGGCAGTCCCCGTGCTCGCCGCCTGACTGGATGCTGATTTGTTGACGATATGTTGTGGAGTAACCTGTGATCTCTCGTACAGCACCGCCAACCTGCAGCACAGAGGAGGGAGAACCGGTCGAGAAAAAGAATGTTAAGTGAGCCCTCAAAGGCACTGCAATTTCAAAGCGTCACACGCTCGCTCACAAAACGACACAAGCTTTGAGACGGTGATTTTTTAAAAATTGCAAGTATTTTTTTGCTCTTATCAATCTAGGAAAAGATAAAAGCAAGGAATAAAGATCAGGAAATAATATCATTCAAAAGAAATACTAACATTAAGGACATTCCTAAAGTCATATAACAAGTGACACATAAGGGAATATATTACCAATTATCTATCATGGAAAAATGAGCCAATGAAATTCTTCATGGTTAGATTTAGGTTGAAATACAGATCAACAAGCTAATCACGCCTCGCTGTGTTTTTTTTTGCATTTTTCTACAACTAACATACTTTCAACGAAAAAACCTCTGCTGTTCGTTTTTAAAAACATTTAGCAAACTTTGTACATTTTAGCAAGATTGTGTAGTTTTAAAAAAAGAGCTTTAAAGTGTTATGGAGAAATAAGCTTTGCATTATCGCACACTGCTGTGCTCGTCCACTGGATGCATTTTGGACTGTCTGCAGCCCTTATGGTTAGAATCTGGTTTGCCTACCATGAATGGGGGGTTACTACATTTGAGTACGGGGAAATGATGACCGGTGCCTCAGTTTTAAGGTAGTTTAGAAGAAAAAGAGGCTATAGTTTGCTTCATAATTTCATCATACCTGGAATGTAGTGGGGCCCTAGACCCCATACAGTAATAAAGATATGACGTGGAACTGGCCTAGGGCACGTGTGCCCAGCCCCTTTTATTGCCAGGGTCACATATCCTGTGACGCCTGTGTTGGATGGGTGTGGGGTAGGGTGTAAGCCAGCCCTCGGGGAGTGGCGGGCACAGCAAACACTAGACCAGTGACCAGCAGGTCACTACATCCCTCCCAAACTTTATTCAAACTGGAACAACAAGTCCAACCTGTGGGCGAGAATAAAACAATAACAGAAAAATTCCGCTGAGTCTATTTAGCTGCCTGCAGAACAAGACGAGGTACAACTGCAGCCAGGATCACCAGTTCTACTTGGCACAATTCAAGGGTGCACTGCGGGTCCGGTTCTCCCTGGACTCAAGGCGTGGAAGTTGACACTCAAAGTCTGTATATATACAGTTCTCAGTGACAGTGCAGGTGGAATGATCGTAAATCTGGCAGATGTTACATTTTCACAAAATACGTCCTGCCTCCACGAACATCAAGCCTCCGACGACGGATGACATTGTGGTTGTTGTTAAATCATTGCCGAGGCAACAGTGCTACCAGCTGTTGAGTGGTGCAATAGTTACAGACATCCTTCTCTCACCAGGATGCCCCTCTCCTGGGTTTTCCCCTCTCACGGGATGTCCCGGAGGCCCTCTACACCAGGCTTCCACTGGACTGAGTGTACTTCTCCATGTCTCTCCAACGCCACCCTCTGGGTTCGTGGAGGAAGAGCTACGAGTCCCACCTTCAAGTCCCTCACTCCACCTGGAGGGTAGTTGTTTCCGGATAGGATTACTCCTGCCACCTAGACTCTGGTGCACCGGCATTGATGGGATGGCCTTTAGAAGACCCAGCTTACAACACAAGATCTCTGTCTTCCTGGGACCTGCGGGGGAGCTGCTGTAGACTCATCTCTCGTGGCGGGACCGCTCTCACCGGCCGTCCCTGAGGCCTTTGCCCCTGGATCGCCACGGTCTGGTATGGAGTGGTCAGATCCTCTTCTAGACCCCACGTCCGAGGTCATTCAGGACGTCCGAACAGTCCCACAATCCAGTCTCCTGTGCGACCCCAAAGGTGTATGTCACAAATGGTCCAGCTTGCTCCCATCTGCAGTCACCAGGTTTGCTTGGTGTTACCGAAGACATCTGGGCATCTAGCCTCTCATGGTGCCACCGATGTTACCTAGGTATTGTGCTTCACTCCTGATGTTCTTGCACTCAGACGCCGTCTGTATCTTGCGGTGTGCTAGGTGTCTGATCACACACTCCCCTCTTCTTTCTTTTCTCTTCTTCTTTTCTCTTCTTCTGCGGTGGCCTCACGCCACACAATTTCCTTTTCCTTGTTCTTTCACTTCGTGATGCGGTCTGGCCCCATCTTGTCTTACTCGTGTTCTCTGACCAGGCCTCTCCATGTGACGTGCACTTCACACGGGTCTCCCTGGCCATGTCCCACCCCTAGGTCAACGCATTCTCCTCGTCCGGTGACCAGACCTGTCGTCCCGACCTTCTTCCATTTACTCATACTTTGACTTCAGGTTAATCTTGTCAGACCTCTGGCAGGTCATTTTCTCTGACCTCTGACAGGTCATCTCTTCTCTGACCTCTGGCAGGTCATCTCTTCTCTGACCTCTGGCAGGTCATCTCTTCTCTGACCTCCGGCCGTACATCTCTTCTCTGACCTCTGGCAGGGCATCTCTTTCTGACCTCTCGCAGGTCATCCTCTCTGACCTCTCGTAGGTCATCTTCTGTCCTCTTGCAGGTCATCTTCTCTGACCTCCCGTAGGTCTCCTCTTCGACCTCTTGCAGGTCTTTTCTCTTGAGGACGCGTTTCTGGCGCCTCAATGCCACGCAGATGTGGCTGTCTCTCTGCAGCCTCCACTAGGGCGACTTCACCAGATCTGTCACTCTCTGTGACAACATGTGCCCTCTTCCTAGCTGGGCACTCACTCCTGGGCTCCAGCCCGGACAACCAGCTTCTCTGACACTGTCTCTGCCAGCCAGTGACCTCTCTTGCACGTGCACATGGCATTACCACCCCACTGGTCTTTTCTGTGCACTCACATCGTTTTCCTTGTCCTCATGGCAGCTATCTTGGCGTGGACAGGCTCGAGCTACTTTGGGGTCCTCCCACTACTGGGGAATATCGTCCGTCCTCATTTCCACTCTGCAGCCCACATGAGTCAAGCAGCCGTCTCAGCCGGTTCTTGTCTTGGCAGTCCCTTCCAGTTGGTCCTGTTCCCAACACTTGGCAGTCCACTAGGTGCATGTTGCATCCTCTGTTCAGTCTTTTTCCCAACTCATACCCCCTTGGTGCTCACCATCATTTTGTTTTTTCAGGGCCACCTCTCCTTCTCGCTGCATGGTTTCCCTCACAGGATTTTCTCTTTGATTCCTTGCGGTTACCACCTATGGCCATTAGGTGGCACTGCAACACCATTTACGGTCCTCCACAGCTGGGCCCTATTTACCTTCCTCATCATTACTGCCACTTTAACAATGCAGAGTGCGGTGTCTCCCCACTGCCGCCAGGTGGCGCCTCAGCCATCCTTCACCCGGTACGGCAAGAGTCCCTTCCATCATGGGCCCAACCCTCTCATCTGCAGGCGCTGAGGGATACACATGCTCATGCAGCAGGATGGGCTCTCCCTGCCAGGCCTACCAGCAATTCAGGTAGGCTGCGTTGCTATCTCCAATACAGGGGCCATTGCAGCATTTATTTCCTCTTTGCCTCACAGCAATCAGCCTCTCTCTCGCACCACCACTGTCCCTTCAGCTCTGGCAGTCTCTCCTTCTCGAGTAGCACGGGGGTCTCGCACCGTGCAGGCGGGGCCTCACCTCCAACCCTGCACCTCCTACCTGCAGGGAAAAACCAGCTGCTGGCCGCAGGCTCACATCATGGGACGTCCTCCGCAGGCCCACAGCTCGGTTCTCTTGCGAGGGGCTCACCGACATGACGGCGCCCATGCCAGTGCTACGTCCACACCTACCCTCATTTGCATATTCTTATCTGCACTGCTGCGCCGCCCACTCGCAGTGCCGCCGACAGCTACGCTCTCGCACCTCGATTGTTCTCATTCGTCTGCACCAGCCTCTCTCACCATACGGGCTGCCGCCGTCGGGGAAATTTTGGTGCTTGGTGTCGGTACTCTACGGGCCCAGACATCGGTCAGGGGTGACGACGGACATTCCCACTTCGAGCCGGGAGCAGCTTTATATCTTCAGGCCCTCCAACCAAATGCTGCTGGCCGACACCACTCCCTCTTCTTCGGCAGCCACCCCTCCTCACGCTGACTGTCCTCCTCCACAGCTGGCACTTCGGACGCTGGGTGGGCTCCCGGCCAGCTTCATGTTCAGGGTTTGTATATCGGACCTGGCACTCCACTCCTTCTTGCATAGGGGGAACACCACCGCTCGCTGCACCTCCTCGACCCACAGGGGCTCACCTTACGCCCACCGGTTAGGCTGGTGCTTCGCCTGCTCCGCACCAGCTTTATTGGGGTCGCAACAGACCGCATACTTCTCCTGCATGTCCCTCCTCGAGTCTGGGGACATTACTCTTGGTGCAGGCGCCAGTTCACGGCAGTAGACTGCAGCAGGGTCCTGCGCAGGCAGGCACCATCTGCTTCGCCCCCGTCCTGCGTCAAGTTGGCAGGAGTGCCCTCGACATGGGCACTGCTTCCCCCTTTTTACAACTCACGAGGCGGGAGCACCTGCGGGTCCAGCCCGCTTGTCGCCAATGTAATGTAGTGGGGCCCTAAGCCCCCATACGGTAATAAAGATAACACAGACGCTGGATTATGCTTAGTGGAACTGGCCTAGGGCACGTGCGCTTGGACCCTTTTATTGCCAGGATCACATGTCCTGTGACGCCTGTGTTGAATGGGTGTGGTGTAAGCCAGCCCTCGGAGAGTGGCTTGCACAGCAAACACTAGACCAGCGACCAACAGGTCACTACAATACCGAAAATAAAAGGATTTAATGATTTTCATTCTTATGCATTAGTACTACAACCGGGGGTCTAATTGACCAAGAGAAACTAACAATGTGGTGTAAATTCTGTAGTAGAGGGAAACTGGAGTTATGTAGATTGTGTGATGGAAGTGTGGCTTGGAGAGCAAGATGGCAGACGCCTAATCTCGCTCGGAAAGAAGATCCAGCATCCGTCGTAATTGGGCGGCCGGGCACTGGAGGAGATGGCAGAGGTTGTGTGATTTACCCTGTCAGGAAAAACCGGCTGCGGGGCCTGTGTCATGGAGCCGAGGCCGCCTGAGGTTTGGTAAGTGCACAGCCTAGCAGGGCGTAGACAACAGTGGGTGAAGAGAGAGGTTATCCGCTCAAGGCCCGGGACAGTGCGGAATACCGTATAGGCAACATCGGTGGTGGAGGATCAGCATTGCAGGGAGCCCGGGCCAAGGCTGCTGACAGCCCTATGGCCCCCCCTGACAGAGAGGCGTGTCAGCATTCAGTAGGGCAGAGCGCGGCCCCCAAGGCAGTAAGAGAGGCTGCATTGGCAGCAAATAACCTGCAATGGGAGAGCCCAGCCTGGGATGACGAAAGGTGCCGTGAGCCCCCCCCTCCCACCTGGCGGAGAGGTGTGTAAGTGCTCACTGGAGTGGAGTGAAGGAGGCACTAAGGCAACAGGGGACTTCCCGGAGCAGCCATAGGAAGGGACAAAAGTGAGAGTACTCAGTTTTGTGCACGGGCTGAGCCGCCTGTAGTTGGTTGGCGGCTGGGAGGTGAGGCCTACAATAGCCTGATGCACTCACGAAGCATGCAGGGTCTGCTCGTGCCTCCCTAAGGCTATTGTCTTCCACTTGGGCTCTGGGGGGACAGCAGGCCCTCTGTTTAGCACTTCCTGGGATCCTGACTGGTTTGGGTCACCTCCTCTCATCTGTGTGGGGTTGCCTTACCTGGACAGTGGAGCAGAGGGGCCCACACGGCGGGGATTGATGATCCCCTCCCCCGTCCCACTGTATTTCACTACAGTGCTGCTTCGGAGTGCCGCTCTGGAGTGCCCTCAATCGTCTGGCGCGGAGTAGCCACCTAGTTGTTGGTACTGCCCATACCTCCCTGGCCTGCTGGCTGGTGGGAACGGAGGGTCCTGGCTTCAGCTGCCAACCATGTCCTTGGCCTCCTAGGCTGCTGTGGCTCTAACGTCCAACTACGCCACGTTGTGATGATGTGCTTGCTGAATGGGGCGTTGTTGGCGGATGGAGCCACCCTGTTGGTGGTGCCTCCATGGGATCCTCGCACCATGAGCCGTAAACCCCCCTCCTGCATGGGAGGTGGTTGTGCCATCAGCCTCTGTGATGCCTGACCCGTTATAAGCGAAGCTGGACAAAATCCTTGCTGCCATCTCTGACACCAGGAGCAGCCTCGGTGTCAGAGTGGATGCAGTAGCGGTGGAGCTGGACCTCTTGAGGGAGGACCACGTGTAGTTTCAGACAGAGTCTCCTGGAGTGAGTTGTCCATACAAGCCCTCTAGCCTGCAACTGAGGAAATTGCCAGAAAAGTTGCAGAGCTTACTCGCACAGTCCGCCTTCTGAAGGGCAGAGTAGAGGATCCGGTGGTGAGATAGAGGTGTAATAACCTCAGCATTGTTGGCCTCTTGGAGGGGGCAGAAGGAGCAACCCCCACAACTTTCTTTGAGACTTGGCTCTCTGCCGCTGTGGCTCCCGTGGAGTTATCTCCCAAGTTTGCGGTGGAGCAAGCCCATCAGGTGCCTGTGCTGCGCCCTCGGCCAAGGCTCCCCACAGCTGCCAGTGGTGGCACAGCTCCTGAACTTCAGAGACAAGGACACGATACTCGGAGCTGCTAGATAGTCCGGTCAATTTGCCTTCAAGAATGCAACATTTTTCTATTCCTAGACTATAAGTTGTTGATTCAGCCCCTGTAGGCTTCCTTTTTGGAGGCGAAGCGGAAACTGCATGATGCAGGCCTCGCACATTCATTGCTATTCCCTGCAAAACTTAAAGTGGTTGCGCACCACAAAACCTACTTTTTCACAGAGCTGGCAGACGCATGGAATTGAGTGGAGCAGAGGCAGTAAGTGCCGTCAGGATCGGAGCCCGCTACTGGGGATCGGCCCTCGCTATCGTCCTGGGTTAAACGCAAGAGACCAAAGCTGCGGAGACGTACCGTGCCGACTGCCGACCCCCCGACCCAATGGAGGCACAGAAGGAGTGGATGGAGGCACTGGTGGCTGGAGTTTCTGACCAGGGTGTGAGTCTCCTGTCACGGTTGCCTCAGGAGACGTCCTGTCGGGGCGAGAATCACACTCATCACGGTCCAGTGTCACCTCATGTTTCCCTGCCAGAGTTACAGCGCAACCGGCTGCTGACATTGCCTGATGGAGACTGAGAACAGCGACTTCTTCTTCCCCCTCACCCCTGTTTCGCAGCTCCTGCGGGCCTAACTGCCTCAACCAACCTTTGTACTGAGGCGCAGTTACTCTACAGCGATCGTGCAACCCTGTTCCTGCATAGATGTTACTATTCTCCTTACAGGCAACTCACCTCTGGGTCCCCCCCATTTGGCCCTGGTAGCTTACTTCTGCTGTACTGTTGGACTACTAAGCCATGACCCCCACGTTGCTGTTCACGTGAGGCACTCTGGCACGTTTGTGAAGTGCCCAGGAGACCTACGTTCAAAGGACCTACGGTTCACTGTTTAGGCAGCCAGATGTTACTCTGCCGCCCTGGGGTTGGGGGTTGGGAGTTGGTTTTTCTGTTTTGTTGTTGTTCTTGAGCCTTATGTAATGGGTATTGTACAGCCTGGGTGGGAACTGTCATCTTTACCTGTCCATAGTGGGCTGACCCGCCTGTGCTACTGTCCTTCACAAGCCACGCTGGCAGTGCCTACAGAATGTCTAGGTTGTCATTTTTAACCTAGAATATCTGGGGTATGGGCACAGCCAAGAAGCGTCACTCCATCTATCAGTACATTAGCATGCAGGGGACCCATATCGCTTTCTTACAAGAAACCCATGTGGCAAAGAGAGAGGAACTAAAACTTCAGAGACGTTGGAGGGGACACTGCTACAGTACAGTCTATTCAGACTATGCGAGAGGATACTAATATGGGTGCGACTTTGTGGTCCCCTTTCAGAGTGTAGCGGTTGAGGTGAACTCTGAAGGCCGTTATGTCTTTGTGGAGGGCCGGCTGGAGGGCTCAGCTGTTCTTCTGGGAAGTGTGTACTTACCAAATTCTGAGCAGGCGCAGTTCCTGACCCATGTGTCATCCTTGTTTATCAGATGGGCTCATCAACCCTGGATACTGGGGGGATTTTAATTGCATATTGAACCCTGAGTTAGATAAATCGCACCCACAACTCCCACTGCGCGTGCTGCATCCTATTTGTCGCAGTGGCTGATGCAATGGTCCTTGATTGATTGCTGGAGGGCGCTGTACCCAGATGTCAGGGAATATTCCTACTACTCCCCACCACATAAGTTACATGTCCAACTTGATCACTTCCTCTGTCATGCTACTCTTCAACTCAAGGTCATGGAGGCGGGGTACTTGGGGAAGACCCCTCTGATCATAGTCCGCATCTGCTGCACACTGGGTAGGGGGAGCCTACACAGCTTGTGCCCACCTGGCATTTACAACCTTTGGCCTGGAGGACCCTGTCTTTCGTGAAATGACTTGAAAAAGTCTAACTAAATAGCTGAAAATAATGGGACTGCTACCATGCGACAGATAAAGTGAGAAGCTCTCAAGACTGTAGTGCGGGGATATTGAGACATGCATCATCAGGGCAAGGGTAGAGATCGGCGGAAAACTCACTCAGGTAGTATCCTCCTTGAAAGGGCTGCATGGGCGGGGGATCTGGCCGGTAACAACTGATTGAAGCAAGGGTCCATCATTCCCGACTTCTTGCGGTGTTTAGATTACAGGGCGTATCAGGCGAGGCGACATGAGGAGGGAAACAAACCAGGTCGCCTTTTGGCATGGCTTTTGTAGAGCACAATGGATATGGAGTCGATAACTGCCATCTGCCTTTCCTCGACAATGGTCACCACCCCTCACGGGGGCAATACACGTTGCTTTCTGTGCACATTTCTGGTCCCTGTACAACCCAGTGCCAGTGCAGCGACAATCTAGTATTCGTGACTTTTTATAAAATGCATGAAGCACTATTGGCCCCCAAACTCCTAAAGGTTTATACTAATGCCCTATATGGGGTGTTTGTCCTCATCTATGCGTGAGGCGCTTCTAGTTTTACTCCTGAAGCCAGGTCGGGACTCCCTAGAGGTATCTTCTTACAGACCGCTATCTTTGATGGGCAGTGATAATAAGATACTTACTAAGGATACGGATTGGCTGTCGTATCTCTGCCCTTCTACCGGTGGGCCGAGGCTCACACCAGGGTTGCCCTCTCTCCCCACCACTCTTTGCCCTGACGGTGGAGCCTCCTGCACAGCGGCTTCAACAGACTGGGCAAGACTGAGGCATACCAGTTGGCGTTGTCACACATGCCATCTCTCTGTATGCGGATGATGTCATTGTGTACATCAGGGATATCCGTGGTGGCATTGGAGGTACCCTGTGTATACTGGAAGACTTTAAGACCGCATCGTGCCTGGGAGTGAATTGGCATAAAACCTGTCTTTTTCCACTACGCCCAGGCTGCCTTCTGCATCCCATAACAATTGGTGAACAAGCTGTTCAGTGGGAACAGCGCACCTTTCAATATTTGGGTATAAATATGTATCATATGACTCAGGATATCCTGGATGGCAATCTCAAGAGGGCGATCTCCTCTTTACAACCACAAATTACTTCCTGGTGCTCTCTCCCCTTGACGGTGCAGGGCCGGGTTGCCCTCTCTAAAATGGTTATGCTTTCGAGACTCTTGTTTTACTTCACTAATTTACCAATCCTTTTCCCTTGCAGCACATTTAAGACACTAAATACAATGTTGGGAGACCTTGTGTGTAATAAAGGGAGATGTAGAGTAGCACTGCCCAAACTACATCTGCCAACGGTGCGTGGAGGACTGGGAGCTCCTGTGTTTGAACACTACTGCCTGGCGGCACAGCTTCAGTGGCCAACCTGTTGGCTGGCTTGCCGCCATCTAACAGAGGTGTGCTCAGGGTCAGAGCAGGGGCATTGAGGCTGATGCTGATGCAAGAACTGTGCCTGCCGGGCTCAGCACTGCCCGTGTCTTCAAATGCCCTCCTTCAAGTGAGGTATGACTGCCACCATAGAGAGCTGAAGGTTGCGCCGGGATTGTCATTATATACTCCGGAGATCCCACTGGGCGCCATTGGTTCATTTCAAACCAGCATGGGTAGGAAGGAACCGACACTTTGGGAATCAGCATGGTGGGTATATTGGGGATATTGTTCCACAATAGGGCCCTGATCCCCTTTGACCTCCTGGCTGAGCAGACTGGTCATCAGGCGGGGCAATTTCTGGCACACAGGCATCTCATGAGGATGTGGGAGTGCATATGGGGCGTTACTGATGCGGAACCTGAAATGCACCCCCTGACGCATGTCCTTTACACCATGGGTAACAGGCAGGGCCGGACTGGCCATAGCTGGCACTGGCATTTCCCGGTAGGCCGGAGGGTTGTGGGCCGGTTTTGTGCCCGTGGGGGCCGGTTTTATCACCGGGCACCGGTTTTGCAGCAGTTCTGCAATATCGGCCCCCTGTAACAAAAGTTGGAGCATGCAAAATGCAATGCAAAATAGATTTTTGTTACATGTGGCCCTTAGAGCCAGATGTACAAACAATAGTAATAGTGTTTTCCAAATAGCGATTTTTTTGCAAATTGCTATTTGGCAATTGCTATTACTAATGTACAAAGGGGTTATTTAGGGCCACATGTATCAAAAATCCATTTTGCATTCCCTAAATAGCGAATTTTAGGTAATTGCTATTTAAGAATGCAAAATGGTTTGTAAAAATAGCAATTACCTAATAGCGATTCCTACAGAGTAGCAATTGCAATTAGGTAATCGATATTAGGTAATGCTACTCCATTCGTTTCGAAGGGCATAAAGGCTCATAGGTGCGAATGGTTTTGCATTACTTAATTTGAGATTAACTAATTGGTAATCACAAATTAAGTAATCCAAAACCAAGGGTACCTGTGGGCCTAAGGCCCCCCTGAAGCACCCCCAAAAAAATGTGCACATGTAAAGCGCACAGGCATGTGTGCGCTACATGGCACTTTGAAAAATGCAATTTTTCAAATTTTGCACATGCTTACCATTGACTTGGAGTCGATGGTAATAGCATTTCCAAAATGCACAATTTGCATTTAGAAAATGCTTTTACATGTGCTTAGAGAATCACAAATTGTGATTCCCTATTTGTAGTTGCAATTTTAGCTAGTCACAAAAAATTTTGATTACCTAAAATGCACTGCCAAAGCCTTTCATACATCTTGAAACGCTATTTTGCATCATCTGCGAATGCAAAATAGGTTGATACATGTGGCCCTAAGTTCTGCCAGACCTCAGGCCACAATGAGGAGGTTCCACGATACCTACTTGCAGGCCCGGTTCCAGGAATTTTGATCTGGATGGGCCAAGGGTTTGTTTGGGTGGGCCAATGTGGGTCCAATTTTTGTCAATTCTGTAATCCCAAGATTTACATCATATCTTCTTCAAAACAGGCATACAGAGCATCTAGAGAGTTATTTTAGAGTAGCAGCTGATGCCTATACTAAACAGCTCAACTCTTATAATTTCCAGCAGGCTAGGCTTTAGCGCCAGCACCAGGATTCCAAGCAGATTGTAATAGCAGTTTAAGGTTAAGGAGGTACTAAACTATAGTAAACATATAGACATTACATACACTGTACAACAGACAAGGTTGAAGGGCCAAGAATTCAAGGAAATATCATGTATAAGACACTTGCGTCTATGGAGAATCAGGGACCCAGAAGACACGCATTGTCATCTTTATCCGTGATATAATTTTGGAACCTGGGCCCCCCCAGCCTTTGACTGCTGGAACATACCATTTTGGGACAGCCTTAATTCATGATATTTCCTTGAATTCTTGGCCCTTCAACCTTGACTGCCGAGATTGAGCACTAGAGGCTATCATTTAAACCTCACGTTTTTATGAAATTATTTACCGTGTTGCTGACTGTCAGATTCCTCGTTATTACAACTTTCATTGTACCACCCTTACCACTGAGTCCATATTTGCCCCTCTTCGAGGACCCCAGGACTACTCTTTCTAATGTATGTATGATATCTATGTAACGGTTTGCGGTCTTCCCTGAGCTATAGGTGCTGGGATAGATGTGTAACGTCCATTATCTATCTTTTTTAGAACCCATGACTATATCTACATCAGTCATTCCAGCCCTCAGATATCTGGTGGCTGTTTTTGAATCACCAGTGATTTAGTTCCTGTGCTCTAGGACTCCCTATCATCCCTAGAAGCTTGGCTCTTCTGATCTGGAACCTTTGGACAACTTGCGCTTTACATTGTACAGAGCCCGGGTGTACTATAAAATATGGATACAGTACACGAGCCACAGATGGCTTCCTTGACCACTGCATAAATTATGGATTTTGCGCCCTGATGAAGGAATGTTTAAGTTCATGGTACTTCCATAACGCGCGTCGGCGCATTCTTCTTCTTTTTGTGTCTGTTGTACAGTGTATGTAATGTCTATATGTTTACTATAGTCTAGTGCATTATTGTATTGTTTTTTTCACTATATGCTTCTTTTCTGTGTATGTTATTTTGGAGACATGTACAGTTATTGTATGGTTTTTCATTATGTGCTTGGGGCTCGTTTTCTATGCATGTACAATGCTTCTGATTGTCTATCATATGTATATTGTCTGAATATGTAATTTTTATAGAAGAAAAAATCTTAACAAAAAGAAGGATATATATATTTTTTGATAATAAATGATTTAAATGATAAGTCTTGTGGGATACATTATTCTGGATATATTACCGTATTTAAGAATATCAAGCGGGGGAAGTGTTTGTGTTGATTATTATTGTGTTTTTCCCTGGTTTCTTCCACTTCGATTTGTTCTTCTCAGGGACCCTCTGATGTGTTCATTGTAAGGTTAAGGAGGTACCTGTTACCAGACCTGAGCCTTGACATTTCACACTAGGAAGGCCGGCACTAAAAGCTTGATCCGGGCCTGAACCTGAAGCCTGGCTTTGGCTCAGCTCGAGGTCCTGTTGGAAATTCGAGCCCATAATGAGCCGAACTATTATGTACCTTCTGCTTGCCACCCTCAATCTACTCAGGATGTGGCATTACAGTGATAGCTTCCAACTTTGAAACTGAACAAGCCAGGTTTGAGTCATGGCGTTGGCTCAACATCCTGTCATTCTGGGCAAATCTCAAGTGCCTAAAACAAATGATTGTGACTTTGAATAATGTAACTGGTGTTTATGTGAAGCGCTTCAATATCTCCAGGTAGAGTTCACACTATAAAAAAAATCGCAGGAAACCTAGGAGGTCAAAACAAAGCATTAACATAAGAAGGAGAGACAAATAGCCACTTAGCGGCTGATTTGTACAAAGTGAAAACATAAAACCTGCATAAATTGCAGCATCTCCACTTAAATTGTGTAAGCTTGGGCAAATATTTTATTTCACCAAAACTTGATTTTTTTCATATTTGCGCATAAAAGTACATTCAAATACATGAATCAGAAAACCAACTATACAAAACCTATTGGGGCACATGCATCAAGCATTTTACCAGTCGCAAACGGGCCGATTTGCAGAATCGACCCGTTTGCGACTGGAAAGATGCTTTTTCCAATGCATGTACTTTTTGCATTCGCAAAAAGGTAATCGCAATATTTTGCGATTACCTAAATTGCGAATGCATTTAGGAATTGCAATTTATGATTCCATATTTGAGATGCATGTAGCATTTCCTAAATGCGACTGTGCATTTAGTAATCGCTAATTACCATCAACTTCAAGTTGATGGTAATTTGTGCATGCATTGAAAAATGCAAATAAAATGCATTTTTTCAATGCGCTATGTAGCGCGTGTGCTACACATGTGCATACTTACCTTTTTTGGGGGGTTGCCTCAGGGGGGCCTTAGGCCCCCAGGCACCCTTGGATTTGCATTCGCAAATTGCGATTACCAATTTGGTAATTGCAAATTGCGAATGCATTCCTATTCATTCCTATGGGCCTCTACGCCCATGGGAATGCATTCCCCAATAGCGATTCGCAATTTGCGAATCGCTATTAGGGAATGTTAATGATTCGCAAGAGTAATTGAGAATCCTTCATGCATAGGCATTTGCGATTACCAAATAGCAATTCCTTAAAATTCGCCATTTGGTAATCACAAATGATTACCTTGATGCATGTGCCCCGTAGTGTTTCATTTAATAGACTAATGTTGCTCTATAATAATCACATACAGGGTCCACGTGACAACTGTCTTGCCTGTTGGTTCACTAATAGCGCTGTCACCAGTGTGAGGACGGGGCAGGAATGACCGACTCTAAGCTCATGTTTAAAAACTATCACTTTTAACAAGTGCTTCTTAGTGCAGCGCTATATTGTTACATATTTATGTCAAAGCTTCCTTGTGTAAAAGAAATACAGTCTCATCAAAATTTTAAAAAGTGTATCATAGTTGTACGTTTTACATAGCAAACATTTTCAGGTCTCGGATTGTGCATGGGCTGTAAGAGCCAAGCCAGAGCTTGAGCTCGGCTCTCCCTGTTAATTTGTGTGCTCACCCACCTCTAACCCCAAAACCCAATTTCAATTTTAAAGACAGTGAAAACAAAATTTCGACGTTCTGACGTTGAGATTGATGAAGCACTGAACAGGTGCCTTCTCCGTGGCCTCTCGTGGCCTCTTCTGTCGTGATTGGGTGGGCCGAAGGTCATGTTTGGATGGGCCTGGCCTACCCGGGCCCCCCTGCTAGAACCGGGCCTGCCTACTTGTCGAGGAGAACTCCCATTCCCTTTATTCAACTACTACGACTGAAGCACAGAAGAATCTGGTTAAGAAAGTTTCTGAGTTGTCCAAGGAGGGACCACCCAGAAGGAAGAAATAATGTAGGGCTCAATGTATTTTATTTTGCCAGCGGTGTTATTATCTGATCTAGTGAGTGAGATGCGATTCCACCGTATTCTAGAAATCGTAGATCGAGGCAGTGAGGAGGTTTTTCAACTTCCCATCATGTTCACAAACTGGCCACTAGAGGCCACCCGTGTTGCACATATAACTCGGTTCTATGGCACATGTACCTCAACCAAGCTGATTGTGCATGAACAGTTAAAAATTGCGGATATTTATGAAATGGAATTTGAAATCATTTCACCCTATACAGTTTCGAAACTAAACAATAAACGCATTAGTAAGTTATATGCTTACTTGTCTATTAAAAAATGTTGTAAGGCGCTACAAGTGCCATTCAATCACTTCAGGGCGCAACTTATCAGTAGAACATCCCCTCCCTCCTCGGCAAAGCAGTACTTAAACGGTGGCTGCCAATACTGTGGTCTTCTGTCAAAAATCAACAAGACCTCAAAGGCGGAGTTAGGTCATTTCCTGTCAGTATATCCGACACCCCACCACCCACTGGAAGTCAGAAACACATTTAATACATTATCTTCTATTTTATGTTCTTTGTGCCAGCATTCTCCGCTCCCTTCACCAAGGCGTCCTCGAAGCGCTGCGCATAAAATCCATGCCATGCTTCCCGTATCTAAAGACTGAAATGATTTCTCTTGTAAACGATTAAGAAAGACAAAGAGGTCCCAGGAAGCTGCCGACGTGAACTCTTGGACTCTTTAACCAAAAGCTCTTCTATACAAGGGAGTAGCATGGGCAGTAAGATTGTGGGGGGGGGGCCTGAGCAACAGATTTTTCAACAATATAATGCTAAAATACATTACTCCACAAGCAGGGCGCATGAGAAGTGCTTAAGGGGCAGTGAAAAGGGAGAGGAATGCGAGTTGGTAGGGGTAGCACCATATTTTGCAATCACAATACTCAGTATAATAACCAACATTTTGTAAGTCTTTCACAACCGAGAGATGGAGAGCGTGTGTGTGTGTGTCCATGTGAAATCCGAATGACACCTCACTGAACCCGACTGAAAGCACCTGTCCCCAACTATTTACCAGAAAATAAATGTATTAAGGGTGGTGTAACAGCCCAAACGCCCTCACTGATGCTACGCCCCCCAAAATACCCTACTTGGACTATGTGACTTAACTTGATTAGATTTATAGCCCCTAAAGTTCAGGTTGTCACAGAATTACTGCTTCTTTCTTCTTAGCTGGCCTCAAACTTTCAATATGCAGCCATTGAAGGAGTAATGGCTTGGTGGTATAACTGAGTGTGTGGTATATGGAGTGGTAGAGCAATGTATATTATGCATTCTGATTTTCATATATGACAATGATCAGAATATATTTCTGTTTGGCGGTAATGATACCGATGTACTCTTTAGTGGATGATACAGTAAACAGTGTAGAGGGAGTAGTCCTAACAAAAAGCCATCTCTTAGGAAATCTAAATAAGGATTTGTTCACAAGACCTTGCATCCACACCTTTACCTTGGCACCAACATTCAAAATGTTTCTAATGTCTTGAATACACTGCGAGAGGTGAAGGCCTCCTGCAAGCCTCTGCGTCATCTGCCACCTTCTCGGACCACCCTGTGCCTGGAGGGCCTGCTGTTCAGTTTCCATGTTGTGAGACACAAGCACTTCCACGAAGCCTGTGTTAGGACTGGACACTGAAGTGGCAGTGGGTGAAGAGTAAGTTGAAGAAACTGACCCTTTGCTAACCAGTTCAGCAGCGGAAGCCCTGGCCACCAAGATTACTTGCCCCTGCTCACTCTGAATCTTTTGCTTGACCCTAGGAAGAAAAGATATCGTAGGAAATGCAAAGAGAATGCCTGATGGCCACGGCAACATCATTGCATCCACTCCACAAACATCCTGAGGCCCGGTCTCCAAACAAAATTGTAGTAGAAGGTCATTGATCAGGGAGGCAAACAAATCAAACCATGGACTGCCAAACATGTCCACTATCAGCTGGAAAGGCTGCTCGCTCGGATGATATGAGGTTGAGGTCATAAGATTGCAGCCCAATCTGTCTGCTTGAACAGTTTCTACCCCAGGAATATGTATTTTCCACTAGTGCCAATAGGTGACATTCTGCCGATGGGAAAATCACCAAGACCCCTTTTGCCAGGTACTGTTCCTTGTGTCGCCTTGCCTACTGAAGTACTTGATTGTGAGTCCTGACCAGAACAAAATAATTTTCTGGGCGGGAAGCAATGCTCTGAAGGGCATATCATATCGCCATCAACTCCTTCCAATTCGAGGAGTACACCTTCTCTGACATTGACCAATTTCATTTTATTTCTAGACCCTCAAGAAAGGCACTCTCCATTTTCATCCACCACTGTAAATGGTCTTTCAACTCCCCTGCACCGGAATGAGCCTCTCGGATTCCTGCGTCACTGGAGACCAATGATCTAGCAAATGGTACACCACTGGCTTCTAATTATGTCACGTACAAGGGACCATTGTTGCTGACATCATGCCCTATAGCTTCATTCAAGCCCTGTAGTGACACTAAATGAGCCCCCCTATGTCTGCAAAGAATAAATCTTGTTTTCTGGGAGGCCCCCTTTGTATATCTATAAATCAGAGTAAACCATTAGAGCAAATAAGAAAACTCTCTACCACTGGCTTGCCAGATGGTATGGACCCTCCCAAACTATGTATAATCCCAAGCGTGTGCTCAGGACCTGGAACCAACCAATGCGGCTCTCACACTACACAGAGCCCGCCTCTCCCCTCCCCAGCCCAGAACATAGGCAGGGACCATGGTGGGCCCCGCGTTGCCAAGGATGCCACCACCCCAGGTGGCCAAAAGCAAACCATATTTCAAATTACAGCAAAAAGGACATTCCATTTACTTTCACACAGATGCATGGAACACCGAACATAGACCATGCAGGAAGTGCCCAGAAAGGGGAGGAGCCTTACATACTAGCCCTTGAAGCAATGGAAGTACTAAGATTACTAGGAGACATTGGCATGGGAAGGTACAGCAGGTGGCAGAGCCTCTAGGTGATCACTGGTACCAGAAGCGACGATGAGGAGGCAAGGAGGTCTTTGAGACATGAGCACTTTATAAGTAAACTACAATGTAATGGAATGAACAAACAAGTCCCAGTGTGAAAGTACTGTTAGCTAAAATGCCAGGACAATGCAAAGGTTTTACACAGTACATGTGGCAATTTTGCTGCAGTGTGGTTTGTTGAAAGCACTTGCAA